>JARQOD010000007.1:34011912-34078313 GCA_033576555.1 Oophaga sylvatica | reverse complement strand
AAAAAAAGTGTGGATCTCTCAAAAGATGACTACAAGGAATAAAAAGGAATAAAAGCAAAATTATACAGTGTTGATCAGAGATCTCAGGAAACCTGAATGAAAAAATTCTCTTTTCCCTTACTCACAGAATATAAAGCGTGGAACAATGGAAAAATCAAATTTCAAAAAACCACATTTTCAAGATTAAGGTTGAAGCCCTCAGGGTGTAAACACCCCAACTTGAAAATCCAATAATTCTCCCTATTGATGAGATGTCTGTACCTGTCATTTACGGTATCATATATGTGGTCAATGATTATCACTTTTAGTTGTTTATGATCTTTCTGGTGTACACTACATCTACACTGTATATATAGGAGAGTCTCCATTGGAGAAAGAAGCAGATAGACACAATTCTACTATAATGAAAACACACACTTGCACCACGTGACCCCGGACACGCCCACACATGTCACTCTAGGGTGTAATCATCTTCATTTCGGGAGGGAGCACGTCATGAGTGGCTCTGGTAACTACACAGCACCACCGGTAACAGAGACGGATGCCACAGGACGCGCAGACCGGGCACCGTGTGAGGAGAATGAAGACTCCTTCTGATACATCAGTGACTCTGAGCTCCTGCAGCTTCAGGATGCTGCGGAAAAAGATGAGTGACATCACCCCGACTAGACAAGTTCTGACTTATCGCAGTCATGTGACCCACATAACCGCGCACTGCGCTTCTGTAGTTTCTCCTGAGGCTGGTACAGCCTCAGTGCAGTGCGCGAAAAGTAAGATCCCGGCCGGGACGGTTGGGAGGTATGATATTACCCACTAGACACTGGAGTCCAGTGGAAGCAGTGATGATGTCCCAGACCAAAAATAAGTCTAAAGAGTAAGGCTAAGTTCACACGTAGCGGAATTGCAGCGGAAATTTCCGCGGCAATCCCGCACTTCTCTGCCGCGGGAAATACGCATTTTTTTTTTATGCGTATTCCCGCCAGAAAACTAGCGTTTTGCAAGCGTAATTAGCTTGCAGAATGCTAGCGTTTTCCTAGCGATCTGTAGCATCGCTTGGAAAACTGATTGACAGGTTGGTCACACGAGTCACATAGTGTTTGACACGTGTGACCAACTTTTTACTATTGATGCCGCCTGTGCATCATCAATAGTAAAAAGATCTAATGTAAAAATAATAAAAAAAATAATAAATCGTGATATTCTCACCTTACGGCGGCCCCCGCAGCCTTCCCGCCTCTCAGCGACGCTCCTGGCCAATCGCGTTCCCAAGGATGCATTGCGACAGACCCCAGATGACGTAGCATCACATGAGACTGCTACGTCATCTGGGTGATTCTCGCAATGCATTACTGGGAACGGGAGCGTCGCTGAGAGGCGGGAAAGCTGCGGGGGCCGCCGGAAGGTGAGAATATCATTATTTTTTATTTTCATTATTGTTTTACCAGGAAAATGGTACCCAGGGCCTGGAGGAGAGTCTCCTCTCCTCCGGACCCTGGGTACCATCCGCACATGAACCGCTTACATTGCGCGGAGATTACGCAAAAGTAATGAACATGTTGCTTTTTTTTCTGCGAAGCGTTTTTTTCGCGGAAAAAAACGCGCATGTGCACAAAAATTGCGGTATCCATTTAAATGAATAGGATGCTTAATGCTTGCGTTTTTTTCGCGTTTTTGCCGCGGGAAAAACGCGAAAAAAACACGAAAATTGCTGACGTGTGCACTTAGCCTAAGGCCACGTGCACATGTTGAGTATTTGTTGACATTTTTACCTCAGTATTTGTAAGCCAAAACCAGAAGTGGGTAAAAAATGCAGACGTGGTGACATGTTTCTTTTATACTTTTCCTCTGACTGTTCCATTCCTGATTTTGGCTTAGAGATGCTGAGGTAAAAAACTCACCAAATTCCCAACATGTGCATGTGGCCCATCTGTGTAAATACAGGCTCAGACTGGCCCACAGGAGAGCAGGAGAATCCTCCAGTAGGCCCCTGTGAAGGAGTGCTGAGGAGCAGTGCTATTTGTATGCTTGATTCACAATTTTCAGAAAAAGATGTCATCTAATCATTCATTAAACAAGCAATATTACGTGAAGTGAAAGTTAATTTGGGTATTAGGGTCAGGTTATTCTTACATGTAGCTGAACAGGGGGCCCCAAGAATCAATGTTACAGACGGGTCATTGTTCACAGGACTACGTTTCAGCTCCTCTATGGAGCATTTTCAAGTATTGTTTTCATTTTTATTATTACTTGTAATGTCCTTTAAAATATTATACATTTTACGCACGCTTCCTGCTGACACGATTCAGTATTTAGATTTGCCTGATAATCTTATTTCTTCACTTTATTTGTTCTCACAATTAAAGGGGTTTACTGGGACTCTGATATTGCTGAACTTTAAGATAGGCCATCATTGTTAAATTAGTAAAGGTCTGACTACTGGCAGCCCCACAAATCAGCAGACTGAAGGAGCTGTGGTGCTCTGCCATGTGCAGCATCCCATCGGTTGTTTACTAGGCACAGCACGTACATTTGGTATTACAACTCACTCCAAAACACTTAACTGGGACTAAACTGCAGACATCTGCAACCAGACGCAGCCTGTACAAAATGTGAGCTGTGCCTGGTAAACAATAAAGAGGGCATAGTGCTTGTCAGAGTAAGGCCGGCGTCACACTGCCGAGTTTGATGCGAGTTAGTCGCACGACTTTCTCGCATCAACACCCGGCACGGCCGCCCGCTCTCGGACCCGAGTGTGCGGCTGCATGTATTTCTATGCTGCCGCACACTCGGGTCCGAGAGCGGGCGGCCGTGCCGGGTGTTGATGCGAGAAAGTCGTGCGACTAACTCGCATCAAACTCGGCAGTGTGACGCCGGCCGAAGTCTAGGTGCAGACGAGAGTATGTTCTCTCATCCGAGAGAATCAGGTCAGCTATGCAAATCCCCTGATCAAACTCTGATCAGAGAATGATCCCATTCTCTTAAATGAGGAGAAGAGGGAGAAAAAATGTCTCCATCTTCTCCATTGTATGAGTCCATGGAAAATAGGACTTCACTCACATATCATCTGCGTGCAGTCCAATGTTTTCCACAGACTTGACTTACATGGCCGAGTGCAATCCAAATATCGGATCAAACTTGTACATTCAGCGATTTTCTTGTTTTTTTTCCCTTGGCCAGGCCCTGTCCAAATTAGGAGATGACAATTTATTTTCATCAATTTTATTTGCAGTGCTAAGCATAAATGAATACACCGCCTTTGATAAGTGACAATTTAATCAATTTCTCATTGAATACAAGAACAATTTCCTACATTTTTAGAATATTGAGTTTCATAGAACACTGATTAACTCATAACATGAAAGGCAGGTTAATAATATAACTTTCATTATCAAATTAGTTGAAGCAAAAATAAAAATACACCCCACATCAAAAACTCCTACATCTGGTATTTTCTATGTTCTCGATAATTTTTAAGGACAGCAACAAGTCTTCTAAACATGGAATGAACAAGTTGACGACATATTGCAACATCTATCTTTTTGCTTTTTAAGAACGACCTATTTTAGAGTGTGGATGCTGGATGAACAATTAAAATGCTTGTTCAGCAGATGAAATTATTTTGTGCTTTTCATAAAAGATCAGCATTCTTGGCTGTACATTAGCTTGTGTAAACAGGACTTGCGCTGCCAAAAACAATGGCAGCCTATGTGAGGTCTGTCTGTGTAAACAGGCTATTAACCCATTCTCGACATACGCGGTGCAAGTCAGAAGTGGGTCTATGGAGAGGGCTCACCCAATACCCAGGACTTTCCGCTAACAATTGGGCGTGGAGCAGAGCCAGCGATTGATAACCTGTGGCAGAGCTTCAAAGGAGACTGATCACATCTTCAAGCCTTAAGGGCTAACAAAATCAGTGAAAAGTAAATAAAAAAGTTTAAAAAAATCTGATAAAGATAAAAGTAAATAAAAGTTCAAATAAACCCCTTTTCCTCTAGTGAAAATAAACATATATAAAAAATAAGATACATATTTGGTATCGCCAAGTTCAGAAAAGTCCGGAAAAAATTCAAGAACACCAAAATTGTTTTTTTTTTTTGGGAGCCACAATTCTACAAAAAATGCTGTAACAAGCAATGAAAAAGCCTCCTATATATTGAGACATAGTCTGGGGATGCATTTATGCAGGGGTAGCATTTATGTACATTTAATCGAAGTACATTTGATCAAAGTACTTGGCAGTTAAACAAGATTTCATCCATTTTAAGTTTCAGCTTAAAACATACAACTGCCCTTCACCTCTCCAAACAAACCTATTTCAACACCCTCATCACCTCACTATCCAATAACACTAAACGTCTCTTTGATACTCTTCATTCCCTACTCAACCCAAAAGTGCAGGCCCCAACCACAGATCTCAGCGCTGACGATCTGGCCAATTATTTCAAACAAACAATTGACCATATCCGAAAGGAAATTATCTCCCAATCCCCACATACCACGCACTGTCCTCCCTCCCCACTGCATCTAGCTCACTCTCTGATTTTGAACCAGTCACAGAAAAAGTAATCAGGCTCCTTGCATCTTCTCGCCCTACCACTTGCACCAGTGACCCCATTCCATCACATCTCCTCCAGTCCCTTTCCCCTGCTGTCACCTCTCACCTAACAAAAATATTCAACCTCTTTCTCTCTTCCGGTATCTTTTCCTCCTCATTTAAGCATGCCATCATACATCAATTACTTAAAAAACCATCCCTCGACCAAAACTGTGCCGCTAACTATAGACCTGCCTCTAATCTTCCCTTCATCTCTAAACTCTTGGAATGCCTGGTCCACACCCGTCTTATCCGCTATCTCTCAGATAACTCTCTTCTCGACCCTCTTCAATCTGGTTTCCACTCTTTACACCCTACTGAAACTGCCCTCACTAAAGTCTCTAATGAGCTACTAACTGCTGAATCTAATGGTCATTGCTCCATGCTAATTCTCTTGGATCTTTCCACAGCATTCGACACTGTGAATCATCAGCTCCTCCTCACTATGCTACACTCCATCGGCCTCAAGGACACCGTTCTCTCCTGGTTCTACTCCTATCTCTCTGACCATTCCTTCACTGTATGTTTTGCTGTTTCCTCCTCCTCTCATCTTACCCTTACTGTTGGGGTTCCTCAAGGATCAGCCCTAGGCCCCCCTTCTTCTCTTGTATACTGCCCTATAGGACAAACAATCAGTGGATTTTGTTTCCTGTAACATCTCTATGCTGATGACACCCAATTATACACTTCTTCTCCCGATATCACGTCTGCCTTTTTAGAAAACACCAGTGATTGTCTTACTGCTGTCTCTAACTTCATGTCCTCCCTCTAGCTGAAACTGAACCTGACAAAAACTGAACTTCTTGTGTTTCCTCCCTCTACTAATGTACCTATGCCCAACATTGCCATTTCCGTGTGTGGTTCCACCATTACTCCCCAGCAAAATGCCCGCTGTCTTGGGGTCATACTTGATTCCAAGCTTTCATTCACCCCCAACAGCCGATCACTGGCTCCCTCTTGTTATCTCCACCTCAAAAACATTTCTAGAATTCGACCTTTTCTTACTTTCGACTCTGTAAAAATTCTTACTGTTTCTCTTATTCTTTGTCATCTGGACTATTGTAACTCTCTACTAATCGGTCTCCCTCTTACCAAACTCTCCCCTCTTTAATCTGTCTTGAATGCTGCAGCCAGGATCATATTCCTCACCAATCATTATACCAATGCCTCTACCTTGTGCTAGTCATTACACTGGTTACCCATCTACTCCAGAATCCAGTACAAACTTATTACCCTCACCCACAAAGCATTCCATGGCTCAGCAGCATCCTACATCTCCTCCCTCGTTTCAGTCTACCACCCTACCCGTGCCCTCCATTCTGCTAATAACCTGAGGTTAACATCCTCAATAATCAGAACCTCCCACTCTCGTCTCCAAGACTTTTCACGTGCTGCGCCAATTCTTTGGAATGCTCTACCTAGGTTAATACGATTAATCTCCAATCCCCACAGTTTTAAGCGTGCCCTAAAAACGCTTTTGTTCAGACTGGCCTACCGCCTCAACACATTGACCTACCGTATTTTTCAGACTATAAGACGCACCGGACCATAAGACGCACCCCAAATTTTGGGGTGAAAATAGCAGAAAAAAATATTTTTAGAATATGGGGGTCCGTCTTATTGTCCGAATTTAAGGTACCTGAGGGCCGGTGGTGGTACAGCAGGGTCACAGGAGGCGACGCTGCAGCCTGGTGTCCACGGGTGGTTGCGGCAGTGGTGTGGCAGAGGTGCAGTGATGCTGATACAGGGTCCCTTCCTCAGGTGAGGTGACTCCGCGGCCTGGTGTCCAAGGCAAGCAGCAAAGCCGGGCTAATCACGAGTTTCTCGGTGGTGGCGGCCATCTTCCTGAGGCCGCGCATGCGCAGATAGAGTACTCTGCTTCCTGGGGCTTCAGGAAAATCGCCGTGGGAGGCAGCGCGTGCGCAGATGACGATCGCGGCGGCCATTTTCCTAAAGCCGAGCTCTCAATCTGTGAACTCGACTTCAGTAAAATGGCCGCCGCAATCTCTATCGCCAGTGGCCATTTTCCTTAAGCGATGGGAGGCAGAGAACTCAATCTGCGCACGCGCGGCAAATGGCCGCCGCCACCGAGAAGCCCAGCTCTGCTCTCCGTGGACACCGTGCCACGGCGTCACCTCACCTGAGGAAGGGACCTTGTCATAGTCCGAAAAATACGGTAACTATTCGTGTGTGGCCCATTCAAATTTTTTTTACCATAATCGGTCCGAACAATGAAAGCAATTGTTACCATCTACCTTTCGTGTCTCCCCTTTTTCCTCGTAAATTGTAAGCTTGCGAGCAGGGCCCTCATTCCTCTAGGTATCTGTTTTGATCTGTGTTTATTGTTATGCTGTAATGTCTATTGTCTGTACAAGTTCCCTCTATAATGTAAAGTGCTGCGGAATATGTTGGCGCTATAGAAATAAAGTTATTATATGATTATTATTCTTATTATGGTACTAAATAGTACTAATAAAAATGTAATCTCGCCCAGCAAAAAATGCGCTATCATACTGCTCCATCAGATGAAAAATAAAAATGTTACGGGTCACAGAAAGTGGCGTCACTCACAACTCCAAAAATGTTTTTTGAAAACCTCAGATTTTTTTGTCACCACTAATATGATAAAAAAACCTGAACATGTTTGGTATCACCGTAATTGTATTGATAAGGAGAATCATATTGCATGGTGATTTTTACCATAAAAACAATTCCCCAAAACACAATGTCAGAATTGTGTGTTTTTTTCACAATTTTCCCGTTGTCAAGGGCACTATGTGGTAAAATGAATGGTGTCATTCAAAAGTACAACTGGCCTCAAAAAAATAAAGTCCACCTATGTCTAGGTGGACAGAAAAATAAAAGAGTTATGGCTCTGGGAAGAAGGGAGGAAAAACAGAAACGAAAAAAGGAAAATGGACTGCGGCGTGAAGGGGTTAAACAACCGCAGATAAGCAAATAATTACTGATCTACAATCGTTTAATGCTGCAAAATTTGGTAATATAAACCCACCTTAAGTCTGCCCTTGAGTCAAAGGCCTCAACAAAGTGCTAAAGACCCTTGTCATGAAGTGGTAAATAATTCTCTGTCTGGATTAGTTGTTATTTTGAATGGAAGTTGGAGAAACCACTTGTGTGTGTTGCGCTATTTACATTGTTCTTATTTGATTGGTTTATTGAAAACAGAAAAAAGTTTGTAAATTTTACCAATAAACTGAATTTTATTGGCGGTTGAATAATTTTTACTGCAACTGCACATAATGTAGCAGTATATTTACAAAGGCCTCATTCAAACGTGTGTTACACACATATGTGTTCTATCCATGGTTTTCACAGATTGAACATGTAACTGTGTAGCCCAGCTGCGCTTGGTGCCACATGTTACCCTGGAGGATGCACAGAAGGTAAACCCACATATAAACCTGATATTCATTCACACCTTCACATTTCCCTGGAGCCACCAGAGGGAGCCCTTGGAGAGTATCTAGAGATATATAAGGGTTGTGGAGAGAGACGGCAGTCAGATGAAGGCAGTCTAGCTGAACGTTAGCTAGTTGTTGGTCGTACCTCAGAGAGACGAGCAGAGAGGAAAGTTACCTCAGAACTTGCAGATTGTTAGTTACCCTAGGAAAGTGGAAAGTAGCTCTTGAAATGAGCGAAGATCAGTCTGACGGAAGGTCCTGATAGCTACTTCGGAGAGAGCCTCAGAAGGAAGTGAAGGGAAGGGAACTGCAGTGTTTGTAAGACTGAGTCAACTGAGGTATTGTTAGTGAGCGACCGTGCCGACGCTTTGAGAGCGGTGAAGAGAAGGAGAAACTGCCATCTACTGCTAGTGTGTGCTTATGTTAAAGGTGAGAGTAGGACAAAAAGGCGAGTGGAAGAAAGAAGAAAAGAGTGACAGAGGTTGAAACAGCATTGATCGCTTACCTCTACTCTGCACTACCGGATGCCGGGTCCGAGATTGCTAGCATCTACACGACTAGTAGGAGATACCGGAGACCCTGCTGGACTTCAGGTCGCAGGGGCCCAGCAGTGCTGATATGTAACCGAGGCCAGGAAGACGGGGGTCTAGCAGGACGCTGCATACAGAGACACTGTTCTGTCCACAAGAAGGCTTCACCACAAAGTCAGCCGGGCGTAGCTGAAGAGACAGAGTTAGACTTCGTTCTATACAGGTCAGAAACTCACACACATACAGGAGAACGGAGGCCCTACACCTACTCAGTGGGATTACTGGACGTGCATCCTCCACCCTGCCAGCTTCCCGGGACGTGCCTGCAACTACCATCAGTAAAGGTACAGAAAGAGACTTTCGTGTGTGTGTCTGCCTTATTGATCCTGAACCCTACACCGCCATATACCCTGAGGGATCAGTCTTGCCTGTGGAAGACTTAACACCTTGCTGCCCAGTAAAAACCCTCAGAGGATCTACCCTGCAGCGCTGGTCACACTGACCAGGTACCACAGCTGGCGTCACGAACATTTATACAAACCTATAATCCCCTGTAAATATCCCCTTTTTATTGAGGTGAGCCCCCAGGGCCACGGACCGAGCTGTGCTACCCGTGACATCCCCATTGAAGTGAACGGGCTCGGTGCCGAGTACCCCCCAGGCCCTGGCTACGGGCGACTCATAACCATTACACATGTCCGTGTTTTTTTTGTGGACTGTGTGAATGCAAACTAAATCATGGAGACATGGCCATTTTTTATTTGAACCATGGATTAAAATTAGAATTACCAATACCAGTCTATAAGTACGCAAAAATTATAGATATTGTCAGCGTGCAATAAGTGTGCTGTCTGTAATTAAGATTGTAATGTATATTTTTACAAAAATTGAAAATCATGATGAAACACTGATGGAAAAAACTGACTGTCATAGAAAATATCTCTAGCCACACTAGACAGGCGACATTTAACCCACTACCCCCTGCTCTGTCACACAGAATTGCAGAAAAAGGACAAGAGCTTACAATGTGAGCTGACAGTTTGTCTCTTAGAGATAGGCTTGTACAATAGACAAAGAGACGTGAACCATCCTAATTAACATGCAGGCAAGCCCCTTTGTGAAGTGAGAGACCCCAATAGCACCCAGGTGACTGAAGGAGGATGTCTATTGTGCATGGACAAAGAGTTAAAACAGGAAAAGACTCTTACATTTTGATAGGAATGAAGCCAATGTCTCACACCCTTTAGAGATAGCTATTGTTCTTCACAGGTGCACATTATTGTCATCCAAACATCTTTACCAGATGCTTGGGCACCGGTAGAAAGGTATGAATGGGACATACATTTTCAGCTTCACCACTAATCGGGGAAGAAGATGCATGTTTTTTCATAACTGTAACCCCTGTCTAAAAGTCCCAAATTCATAATGGCCAGATAACTGACAACAGCCATGTCATGTTTGACCTCCTGGAAAAGGTAAAAACTCGATGAAAAATATGGCGGCAATCTCCAACTTCTACTGTTATGATCTGCTACAAGCACTAAGGAAAGGTGGGAATTCTGTCCCTACAATAGGACTGAGCTGGATCCCTACAATGTAACGGGGAACCTGATCCTGCGACCAGACCCGCTAAAGTCCTCAGCTAGTCTGAACGAAGACCTATAGTTGCGAGGAAGGAATCCCTACAAGATCTAGGGACTGGGTGAAAAGGTAGACACCTCCTAACAGAAAGTGTAGCAGGGAAAATAAAACAGAAAACAAATACTAAGAGATCCTAAGATCAAGCAAAACTGACAGAGTAAGGCACCTAAGCACCCGGCTAGCTTAAGAGTAGATAATACAATGAAGTCCAGCAAAGCCAGAAGGGCGGAGCCAGACTAAATAGGGTAAAAAGGTCATGTGACCAGCAAAGTGAAACAAAACCTAACAAGAGGGTTCTAACAGTACCCTCCCTTCTAAGAGGATCCTCCGGATCCCCTAGGACTTAGGCTTATCCGGAAACCTCTTGTGAAACGCTCTGACAAGTCTAGACGCAGAAACATCATCCGCCCTCACCCATGAGTTATCCTTGGGTCCATAACCCTTCCAAGCGACGAGGTACTGTAAACTCCCTCTATACCGTCTAGAATTTAGGATGCGGGAAATCTCATATTGCCCGTCCTCCACCACCAGGGGAACAGTGGCCGAGATGTCTCCATCTGAGACCTCAGCTTTTTTCAAGAGAGAAACATGAAACACCGGATTAATCTTCCAGGAGGTGGGAAGCTCCAACTAAACAGCAGATTGGTTAATAACCTGAAGCACCTTAAAGGGCCCTACAAACTTGGGACCCAATTTCTTAGACGGAATCCTCAAGCGCAGATTCTTAGAGGACAACCAAACCATGTCACCAATAGCAAACAAAACCTCTTGTCGTTTTCTATCAAAATACACTTTGGATCTTTTGTTAGCCTCCTGAAGATTAACACGCACATCAGTCCAAACTCTCTCCAAAAGACCAGAAAAATTCTCCTCTTCAGGTACAGCCGATCCCAACTTGGAAAATGACCCAAACGACGGATGTCTCCCAGTACAACAAAAAAAAGGCGAACAACCAGCAGAAGCGGATGTATGGTTGTTAAGAGCAAACTCAGCAAGTGGCAGAAACTCAGACCACCCCTCTTGATTATCAGTCACAAAACAACGCAAGAACTGCTCAACATCCTGGTTTTTCCTTTCTGTCTGGCCATTAGACTCCGGATGATATCCGGATGAAAACGACAAATGAACTCCCAACCTGTCACAAAAGGCGCGCCAAAAACAAGCCACAAACTGAGGTCCCCTATCGGAAACAATGTCAGTAGGAACACCATGTAGTCTGACTATTTCCTTGACAAAGGCCTTAGTGAGAGTCTTAGCGCAGGGCAGTTTGATGAAAGGAACCAAGTGACACATCTTGCTAAAACGGTCCACGACCACCCAGATGACAGTGAAACCCTCAGAGGGGGGAAGGTCAGTAATAAAGTCCATAGCCAAATGTGTCCAAGGTGCACTATGGACCTCCAGAGGGCAAAGCAACCCCGCAGCAGGAGTATGAGAAGACTTAGATCTAGCACACACAGTGCATTGACGCACCCACTTAATGACTTCCTTCTGCCATCCTGGCCACCAAAAACTGCGACCCACAAGTCTCTTGGTCTCAGAGATTCCAGGATGACCTGCCAACCGAGAGTCATGACATTCATCAAACAAATCTCTCCTCAGAGTACCAGGCACAAACAACCTCCCATGCGGAGTGTTAGATGGGGCATTCTCCTGTGCTTTAAGAATCTCATCTTCCAACACGGAGTCCAAAACAGCAATAACAACCCCCTCTTGCAAGATGTTTTCCTCCTCCTCCTCCTCAGTACCCACCATAGGAGAAAAGCTGCGAGACAAAGCATCAGCTTTAACATTTTTAGTACCTGGGATGTAAGTAACGGTAAAATTAAACTGTGAGAAAAATAGTGCCCACCTAGCCTGACGGGCATTCAAGCGTTTGGCAGCATCAAGGTAGATCAGATTTTTATGATCGGTGAAGACTTGAATGGGAAATTCCGCTCCCTCCAAAAAATGACGCCAGTGTTCAAATGCGAGTTTAATTGCCAACAATTCCCGATTACCGATATCATAATTTAGTTCAGACTCAGAAAATTTCTTTGAAAAAAAAGCACAGGGATGTACTCCATCCGTCTTTGCCTGAGACAACACCGCCCCGACCCCACAGAAGAAGCATCAACCTCAACCAAAAATGGTTTAGTCACATCAGTGTTGTGAATGGACTTGAAATGAGTTCTGAGCAGAGGCTCCCTCTGGTGGTTACAAGCGGTACTGGACTGTCCAGTGAAGATTGTGAGGATTGGGAATCAGGTGTTACTGACTGGTCTTATATAAGGGACTCACCTTCCCATCAGGGTTGCCGGTGATCAATTGTTCTGGTCTCAATCCTTGATTCCTGTTTCCTTTGTAGCCTGCTGTGTCGTGTCTGCATCTCCTGCTAACAGATAAGACATTTTATTCTTTTTGTTTTTGTGCTTGATTTTTGCATTTTGTCCTGCACTTCTGTGGGGGCCTTCAGGGTCCCCTCTGGGGGCTTTTGCCCTCTCAGTTTAGTTCAGCCACTGATATTTGTACATTTGATTTTTCCAGTTTTTTCAGTGGCTGCTGTTTTGATTTTGTTACACCAGAGAACTAATTTAGGTGGTAGAGGTCGTGTGATCTCAGGTGTTTTTGAAATTAGTAGAGTTGGTGCTTTTCAGGGTTTTTTGGGATTGCAGTAAGTACCCTTCCTATCCTTTTCTATTTAGGTAGTTTGGGCCCCAACGTTTGCTCATACTATTTTCTGTCTGTGTCAGTATTTCTTCTTGTCTAACCGCCATTACATGTTTGGGGGCTTTCTATGTTCTTTGGGAATCTGCTCCGGGGCAGATAGCTTTCCTCTTTCTATCTTTAGGTGTAGTTAGTTTCTCAGGCTGTGACGAGGCGTCTAGGACCAACTTAGGAACGCTCCACGGCTGCCTCTAGTTGTGGTGGTTAGTCAGGGTACTGCACTCTCATAGATTCCAACTGCTCTGGTGTATTTCCTTTTTTACCTGCACTCCTCAGCTACCGAAACATAACAGTATCACCGGCCCAAAATAAAATTGAATGGTACTCACAGAAGGGAAAAATATTGTGAAAGAAAAAAGGTTGTCAGAGATATTTTTCTGTTTGTTGCATTTTTATTTTTTTTTCCCTCTGTATCTCTGGGTGCTGGGGAGGATTTTTTCTCTCAATGGAGTTTGCACAGTTGTCTGGCCGTGTGGATCAGCTTGCCACTGAGGTTCGGAGTATTGCTACCTATCTTGCTAGTTTGCCTGTTGTGGAACCTAGGATTCCCATGCCAGATTTGTTTTTGGGGGATCGAGCCAAGTTTCTGAATTTCAAAAATAATTGTAAATTGTTTTTTGCCTTAAAATCTAAGTCCTCAGGGAACGCAGCGCAGCAGGTTCAAATTGTCATCTCTCTCCTGCGCGGCGATCCTCAGGATTGGGCTTTTTCCCTGACACCTGGGGATCCTGTTTTGAGTGATGTTGATGCATTTTTTCAGGCCTTGGGGTTATTGTACGATGAGCCTAATGTCACTGATCAAGCTGAAAAAGCCTTGTTGGCATTAAATCAGGGGCTTGATGATGCTGAGTTATACTGTCAGAGATTCCGTAGGTGGGCAGTCCTGACCAAATGGAATGACGACGCTTTGGCAGCCCTTTTTCGGAAGGGTCTGTCAGATAATGTAAAGGATGTTATGGTGGGATTCCCTGTCCCCTCTGGTCTCAATGATTCTATGTCATTAGCGATTCAAATTGACAGACGTTTGCGTGAGCGGAGAAGTATGCGTGGAATAGTGTTGCCTTGTGAACCTGCTTCTGAATCCATGCAGTGTGATAGAGTGGTTTCTGGGACACAGCGTCATGAGTTTCGAAAGCGCAATGGGTTATGTTTCTACTGTGGTGATGCCTCTCATGCTATTTCAGTCTGCCCTAAGCGGGGAAGACGTTTTGCACGCTCAGTTGTCTTGGGTAGTGTTCAGACTAAGTTTTTATTAACTGTTACTCTGATATGCTCTCTGTCCTCATTTTCTGCTCAGGCTTTCGTTGATTCGGGAGCAGCTATTAACCTGATGGATTTTGATTTTGCTAAACATTGTGGGTTTCCCTTGATACCCCTACAGAAGTCTATTCCCCTACTGGGGATCGATTTTACCCCTTTGGCTGAGAATAAACCTCAGTTCTCTACTCAGGTGATAATGAGGGTTGAGCCTGATCATCAGGAGAGCTGCAAATTTTTGGTTCTGTATAATCTGCATGACATTATCGTGCTGGGTTTCCCTTGGTTACAGTCTCATAATCCTGTTTTGGATTGGAAATCTGTGTCTGTAACCAGTTGGGGCTGCCAATGTGTTAATACCAACACTCCTGTTTTTTCTGCCTCCCCCCAGGCTCAGGATGTTCCTGACTTTTTGATTGATTTTTCTGATGTGTTTAGCGAAAGTAAATCTGCATCCTTGCCTCCCCATAGGAGCTATGACTGCGCTATTGAATTAGTGCCTGGTATCAGGTGGTGGTCCTTACTGACCATAAGAATCTGGTTTATCTGGAATCTGCCAAGCGACTTAATCCTAGACAGGCCAGGTGGGCCTTGTTTTTCACACGTTTTAATTTTGTGGTTTCCTTTCTTCCTGGCACTAAGAATGTTAATGCGGATGCCCTTTCAAGGAGTTTCCTTGCGGACTCTCCTGAGTTATCTGATCCTTCTGTTATTTTGAAAGAAGGTGTAGTTCTTTCCGCCATCTCGCCCAATTTGAGACTGGCTCTGGAGGGGTGTCAGGAGGATAGGCCCGAGCGCTGCCCTGTTGGGAAATTGTTTGTCCGGACCACTGGAAAAAGAGTGTGATGTCTGAGATTCATTGTTCCGCGTTGGCCGGTCTTCCCGGAATTTTTGGTACCAGAGACTTGGTTAGTCGGTCCTTTTGGTGGCCTATCTTGTGTCGTGATGTCAGGGAATTTGTGCAGTCTTGCGGGACTTGCTCTCGCTCCAAGCCTTGCTCCCGCTCTAGTGGTTTGTTGATGCCATTGCCTGTGCCCAAGAGACCATGGACCCATATCTCTATGGATTTCATTTCCGACCTCCCTGTTTCTCAGAGAATGACCGTCATCTGGGTGATTTGTGATAGGTTTTCCAAGATGATACATCTTGTGCCATTACCTAAGTTGCCTTCCTCCTCTGAATTGGTACCTTTGTTCCTTCAGCACGTGGTTCGTTTACACGGCATTCCTGAGAACATTGTGTCTGACAGAGGAGTCCAGTTTGTTTCCAGATTTTGGAGGACCTTTTGTTCTAAACTTGGTGTTCAATTGTCTTTCTCCTCGGCGTTTCATCCTCAGACCAATGGTCAAACTGAGAGAACAAATCAGACATTGGAGACTTATCTAAGATGCTTTGTGTCTGCTGATCAGGATGACTGGGTCTCTTTTTTGCCTTTGGCTGAGTTTGCTCTTAATAATAGGGCTAGCTCTGCCACTTTGATGTCTCCATTTTTCTGTAATTCTGGGTTTCACCCTCGATTTTCTTCAGGACAGACGGAGGCTTCTGTCTGTCCAGGTGTTGGCTCTGTTGTGGAGCGTATGCAACAGATTTGGGACCAGGTAGTGCAGAGGTTGTCCCTCTCTCAGGAGAGGGCCCAGCGGTTTGCTAACCGGCATAGGACTGATGGTCCTCGGTTTAAAGTGGGGGACTTGGTCTGGTTGTCCTCAAAAAATATTCCTATGAGAGTGGCATCTCCTAAATTTAAGCCTAGGTTCATTGGACCTTATAAGATCATGGAGATTCTTAATCCTGTTTCTTTTCGTTTGCTGCTTCCAGGGACATTTAAGATCCATAATGTGTTTCACAAGTCCTTGTTGAAGAGGTTTGTTGAGCCAGTGGTTCCTACTGCTTTGCCTCCTGACCCTGTTCTGGTTGAGGGCAATATGGAGTTTGAGGTTGAGAAAATTTTGAATTCTCGTTTTTCTAGACGGAAACTCCAGTATTTGGTTAAATGGAGAGGTTATGGTCAGGAAGACAATTCTTGGGTGTTTGCTTCGGACATCCATGCTAGGAGACTCATCCGTGCGTATCATAGAACTCATCCTGACCGACCTGGTTGCTCAAGTGAGGGTTCGGTGACCCCTCCTCAAGGGGGGGTACTGTTGTGAATGGACTTGAAATGAGTTCTGAGCAGAGGCTCCCTCTGGTGGTTACAAGCGGTACTGGACTGTCCAGTGAAGATTGTGAGGATTGGGAATCAGGTGTTACTGACTGGTCTTATATAAGGGACTCACCTTCCCATCAGGGTTGCCGGTGATCAATTGTTCTGGTCTCAATCCTTGATTCCTGTTTCCTTTGTAGCCTGCTGTGTCGTGTCTGCATCTCCTGCTAACAGATAAGACATTTTATTCTTTTTGTTTTTGTGCTTGATTTTTGCATTTTGTCCTGCACTTCTGTGGGGCCTTCAGGGTCCCCTCCGGGGGCTTTTGCCCTCTCAGTTTAGTTCAGCCACTGATGTTTGTACATTTGCTTTTTCCAGTTTTTTCAGTGGCTGCTGTTTTGATTTTGTTACACCAGAGAACTAATTTAGGTGGTAGAGGTCGTGTGATCTCAGGTGTTTTTGAAATTAGTAGAGTTGGTGCTTTTCAGGGTTTTTTGGGATTGCAGTAAGTACCCTTCCTATCCTTTTCTATTTAGGTAGTTTGGGCCCCAACGTTTGCTCATACTATTTTCTGTCTGTGTCAGTATTTCTTCTTGTCTAACCGCCATTACATGTTTGGGGGCTTTCTATGTTCTTTGGGAATCTGCTCCGGGGCAGATAGCTTTCCTCTTTCTATCTTTAGGTGTAGTTAGTTTCTCAGGCTGTGACGAGGCGTCTAGGACCAACGTAGGAACGCTCCACGGCTGCCTCTAGTTGTGGTGGTTAGTCAGGGTACTGCAATCTCATAGATTCCAACTGCTCTGGTGTATTTCCTTTTTTACCTGCACTCCTCAGCTACCGAAACATAACACATCAGGCTGCGTAAGGATGGGAGCAGAGCTGAACCTCTCCTTTAGCAACACAAAAGCCTCAATGGCCTCAGTAGTCTACTGAACCGCATCAGCACCTTTCCTGGTGAGATCGGTCAGAGGTTTGGCAATCACAGAAAAATCTTTTATGAATTTTCTATAATAATTGGCGAACCCCAAAAACCTCTGTATTGATTTCACACCAATAGGTCTAGGCCATTCCTGCACAGCTTGCACTTTCACCGGGTCCATCTCAAAACCTTCACTGGAGACAATGTAGCCCAAAAAAATAAGTCTCTGTACAGCGAACTCACATTTTTCTAGTTTGGCAAAAAGTGAATTATCACTCAGTAACTGTAATACTTCACGCACACTCCTCCAATGAGACTCCAAATCCGGTGAATAAATCAAAATGTCATCCAAATACACAACCACACTTCTGCCGATCAAAGGTCTAAGGATGTCATTAATAAGATTCTGAAAAAATGCCGGAGCACTGGAAAGTCCAAAGGGCATGACCAGATTCTCAAAATGACCCAGTGGAGTGTTAAACGCAGTCTTCCATTCATCCCCCTCCTTCATGCGCAACAAATTGTATGCCCCTCGAAGATCAATTTTCGAGAACCACTTGGCCCCCACTAACTGGTTAAACAAATCAGGAATCAAAGGCAGTGGGTAAGGATTGCCTACAGTAATCTTATTAATCTCACGAAAGTCTAGACAAGGCCTTAAACCGCCGTCCTTTTTTTTAACAAAAAAAAATCCAACCGCCACAGGAGACTTAGAAGGCCTAATGTGACCGGCGGCCAAGCTTGTCTGTATGTATTCCTCTAAAGCCTTTCTCTCAGGAATAGTCAAATTAAATAAACGACTTTTAGGAAGAGTCGCTCCAGGGACAAATTCAATTGCACAATCATAATCTCTATGAGGAGGCAATACCTGCGATTCCTTATCAGAAAAAACTTTCCAAAAATCCTGAATAGGTACAGGTAACTCCCCCTTAACTACAGCAGCAATACGTCCGTTACAACACTTGTCATAACAATTAGGACTCCAGGACTTAATTTCATTGGTAGACCAATCCAGTACCGGATTGTGCAATTTTAACCAGGGTAACCCCAAAATCACTGGTGAGGGCAAATTATTCAAAACTACCAAATCCAAATTCTCTTGATGAACACCATTAATAGTAAGAGGAAATTCACAGATATGGTGAGTAACATTTTTCAATTGAGAACCATCCACAGACACCACATTAATAGGGGAAGACAGAAGTTTGGGTTTTAATTTTAGTTTTTCCAAAAATTTCCCATCAATCACATTGAGAGTTGAACCACAATCTACAAATACCCGAAACTCCATTAATTCCTCCTCAACAGCAGTGGTAGCAGAAAAAAAGACACCTTTATTGTTTAAACAAGCTATACGGGCGAAACTGACCTCATTTTTTTTTTCTCTTTATTCATACGAAGCACACAGTTCTTAATAAAATGGTCAGATTTACCACAGTAGAAACACAAGCCCTTAGCAAATCTGCGTTCTTTTTCCCGAGCGTGAAGTGTCATTGCTCCAATTTCCATCGGCTCTGCAATGTCAGTACATTCCTTCTCCAAACTTGGAGCTGACAAGGCAGATTTACTCTCATTAACCCTTGCACGCAGTCTCCTATCCACCCGTATGGCTAATTGCATAGCCTCTTGCAAGTTACCAGGTATAGGATAAGCAATCAGCAAATCTTTAACCCTTTCACTTAACCCTGCAAGAAATAAACTCTTCAAAGCTGAATCGTTCCAGCCCACCTGTGTGGACCATCTACGGAAGTGAGTACAAAATTTTTCCACATTACCTGATCCCTGTCTCAAACGTCTCAATTCTGTCTCAGCTGATGAAACACGATCCGGATCGTCATATAACAACCCCAAAGCAGAAAAAAAACTATCCACTGATCTAAAGCATGGATCACTAGGCTGCAGAGAAAAGGCCCAATCCTGAGGTTCTTTGCGCAAAAGTGACATTATGAACCCTATGCGCTGTGATTCCTCACCAGAGGATCTGGGTCTCAAACGGAAATACAACAAGCAAGCATTTTTAAAAGAAAAAAAATCTTGTTGTTCACCAAAAAATAAATCAGGCAAACGTACCTTTGGCTCCACGAAATGTGCTCCAGAACAACTACTCACGTGTTGCTTTATCTCAGCCACCTCCAGAGAAAGTCCCTGCAGGCGTTGAACCAAATCCTGAACCGATACCATGATGGAAAACAGAAAATCTTTCCTTAGAGATTTTTTTTTTTTTTTTTCTTTAGGCTGGACTTACTGTTATGATCTGCTACAAGCACTAAGGAAAGGTGGGAATTCTGTCCCTACAATAGGACTGAGCTGGATCCCTACGATGTAACGGGGAACCTGATCCTGCGACCAGACCCGCTAAAGTCCTCAGCTAGTCTAGCTTCACCACTAATCGGGGAAGAAGATGCATGTTTTTTCATAACTGTAACCCCTGTCTAAAAGTCCCAAATTCATAATGGCCAGATAACTGACAACAGCCATGTCATGTTTGACCTCCTGGAAAAGGTAAAAACTCGATGAAAAATATGGCGACAATCTCCAACTTCTACTGTTATGATCTGCTACAAGCACTAAGGAAAGGTGGGAATTCTGTCCCTACAATAGGACTGAGCTGGATCCCTACAATGTAACGGGGAACCTGATCCTGCGACCAGACCCGCTAAAGTCCTCAGCTAGTCTGAACGAAGACCTATAGTTGCGAGGAAGGAATCCCTACAAGATCTAGGGACTGGGTGAAAAGGTAGACACCTCCTAACAGAAAGTGTAGCAGGGAAAATAAAACAGAAAACAAATACTAAGAGATCCTAAGATCAAGCAAAACTGACAGAGTAAGGCACCTAAGCACCCGGCTAGCTTAAGAGTAGATAATACAATGAAGTCCAGCAAAGCCAGAAGGGCGGAGCCAGACTAAATAGGGTAAAAAGGTCATGTGACCAGCAAAGTGAAACAAAACCTAACAAGAGGGTTCTAACATCTACAAGTGAAGTTATCTCATAAGTCGGGAATTTCATAAAATTCTGAGGGGCTGAGAACACCCCACAACCCGGACCGCGTGAGGTCATCAAGGGGGTGTGTGGGTGTAACTAAGGTACTGATTAAAGTTCAAGCTGAATCATGATCTTGGTTCCTGTAGAGAGATGCACATCGTGTATGCATGATTTACGTCTGCTGGACGTTCTTCAAAATAAACACTCTCTTTTGCTAGGCCAAATCATATCTGTGATCGGTGTAGTAAGTTTCCTTTTTTTACCTGTTTTGTTTTATTTTATGTAACTGTATTATGCCTTTTATAAAATCTTTTTTTACATTTTTTCTAAACACTGCCTATTGTTTGGATTAAATATAAAATTTGATAGTTTTCTCCTTTTGTTCTGTAAACCGCGCTGTGAAGCCATGTGCTACCTACCAAGTGTCCAGTCGGCCTGATTATAAAAAAAAAAGCAGGTGGTGGCAGCTAGTAGTCTTTCTTGGGTTATTGTGGAGTTCATAGTGACTGTAACAGAAGTATAAACATATTCCATGCGTTAGAATCAGAAGTGTATATACCAAAAGCTCGCTGTTAGTTCTCCAATAACCGGCCTATTAGTGGAAGCAGCCTGTGGCCCCCTCCGTTAATCATCAGTCAATTGTGTAATTGTCTGGATGATAGGGGCAGCAGAGAGCTGTTCCATATAACTCGTATAAAGAGTATGGGCGCACTACAATAGTCTCAAAATAACTAGGGAGGTGCGAATCGGCACAAATAGACAATTGTGGAAGAAACAAAAAGGTCTACCGTATAAACACGCACACTTCACCAGAGAAATAATATATGTGAAAGATAGCAAAATTTTATTGGCATACAAAAATACGGTGCAATAAAAACATAATGAAAACAAGCGGACACATGTCCGAGAGCCCCGCCACATATTAATACTGAATAACTATACAAAAATGACAAAATAGCCTGGGACAATATATAAATACCATAATATATATCTGGCATGCAGTTGCTAATATGAGTTATAGAGTATCACATATAATACAAAATTATCCAACAAGATATAAACATAACTCTATATACCATGTATAGCAAATAAGAGCTAAACAATGCCGTTACAAAACCCTATGCTGACCCAAGGTAAAGGTGTCCAGTAGGGGTCCTATGTGAGCTCAAGAATGATATATGAAGCTAGGGCTGCATGACATGAAAAGCATGCCAAAAGATCATAGGCAAATAGCAGGCAGAATGCCAAGAAAAGTTGTGCAAGCAGGACAAACAATATGTCACAATACTTGCATCCACTTGAACCAGAAAGAGATAGTTACCCAGGCAGAAAATCTCATGGTAGAGGGAAAGATGTAACGGCAGGGATCACGGCAGTAGTCCTAGAAGTGGCCCCATGCGTTCCGCCGTAACCAGTACGGCTTCATCAGTTTTATTGCACCGTATTTTTGTATGCCAATAAAATTTTGCTATCTTTCACATATATTATTTCTCTGGTGTAGTGTGCGTGTTTATACGGTAGACCTTTTTGTTTCTTCCAGCAGAGAGCTGTTCGACACAAACATTACAGTGGGTGGTTCTGCATGACCTTCCCAGGCTGCCATCCTTGACACTGACAATGACCAAACACTGATGAGACTGGAATGATGACATTCGGACCATTTTAATTCTTAAAAATAATAATTAATTTGAATAGAGGAAATGGTCTGTCTATGCAAATGAAGCTGAATAACTATTTGCGGACATGCAGCCTCTGTCACTCCAGCTCTATTTCCCACCTAGTGTCTCTTCCTGCTTGACTGCCTGCCTCTATGCTGTGTGACTTCAGGCAAACAGCCATTCATCAGGCAGGAGGAAGTGGTGCTGAGTGGGGAATAGAGTTGGAGTGACAGAGGCTTCAGATCTACTGTGGTTCTTTTGCCTGTTTATTAGTTCAAATAATGATTTCTCAGTAGTGGAGGAACAGCCTGGCTAGCTAAAGGTATTGCTGAACTTGTGTTTGAAAGAGCTACATATAAATAGTTTGGGTAGTGACTCCCCATAAACATGATTGTTTGATGTATTTCATTTAGATATATTGGGGCTTTCAGAGTGGAGGGAGGAAAACAGGGTTGATTCAACTCATGTGTTAAGTTTATTAAACATTATATATTATATCATTTAAATAAAGTGTAAAAATACGCAGTCAAGGCTTCTAGCCTAAAGAGCCGGCACCTCCAGTGTGTGTAAGTTATTTTCACCATTTGTAATGGATAGTGGTGTTTTTTAAGTTCCTACACCGTGGTTCTACATCCCCAGCAGTTCACGGATCCAATGTGTAAACAGTGAATGCTGTCTCATCTGCATCCGTTGCACTCAAGACGGCTTCAGTCATGGGATTTACCCATGGGACCTTTTCGCCGGGTGTGACCTTATCTGTGCTAGCACCAATACAGGAGATTATGCTGTCTGTATCCTTTACAAGGAGGTTTTCTCAAACATCTCCAACTGGCGGTGTCAGGGTCTCTAGGGATCCCTGTCCACCGATGGCAATGCACCCGCATTCCATCATCCTCCGCCTTTGAGGATCCGTGTCCATCTGCCCCTGCAGGCGTGATGTGCCTGATGGCCCTGGCGCCAATTTCAAGGTACAAATATAAGAACGCTAACCAGCTCACCGGTTTGTAGAAGCACGGATCCTCCGCTTGATCAAACGTGAAGATACATGAGAAAATGAAGGAAAAAGGGATCCAGCTTCAATAAAATCTTCATCTTTATTGATTCATAAAAACATGAATAATGGCATGCTCCTGGACAAGCTCAGGACAAGGCTACGCGTTTCGATCACAGGGATCTTTATCACAGCTGACATATTCAGACAAAGGCACATATTTAAGACAAAGGAAGACCAATCACGATCAGAAAAAATGTCATGTGATTTTTGACAAGTCCTTTAACAATTTTCACATAACGAATAAAGAAAAAAAAAACAAAAAAAAAACCAATATTTGCACAAATAAAATCAATGCAAAGAAATAAAATTAATAATGGAACATCAATTCGTTTCTTTTGTTGAGACCAAATGGATGTCTGGTATGTAGATTAAAGATCCAGAAAGCTTCACGTGTGAAGAGTCGCTGACGTGCATCTCCACCTCGGGCAGACAGGTTAACACTTTCAATACCTGTGACTTGGAAGGAAGAAACATTGTGAGCATGCTGAAAAATAAAATGTTTAGCAGCAGCAGAAATATTGCGATTCGAAGAAACATTCTTTACATCCTGCAAATGTTCAGCGATCCTGATTTTTAGTTTCCTAGTAGTGCAGCCTATATAAGATAAATTGCAAGTAGTGCACATAATTTTATATACCACATAGCATGAATTACAATTGATATATTTGTTAATGGTATAAATCGCAGTGCTGTCATTATTTTCAAAGGTTTTCGTTACACAAACATATTTGCAAAGTGCACATCTATTGTGGCCACATTTATAAAAACCTTTATGTTCTAACCACGATGTTTTATGAGAAGAGAAATTATTACTGAACATGCTTGGAGAAACTTTGTTACCAATAGATGGCGCTTTCCTTGAAACAACATTAATACCTGATGAAAGAATGTCAGCAAGAGAGGGATCTTCATATAAAATAGGCAGCGATCTCAAAATGATTTTTTTGATGTCCCCAAATTGAGGACTATATTGAGCACAAAAATATGGTTTCACTGCAAGATCATTTTTTGTTGTCGCCCTCCACTAATGAGATCCTCTCTGTTTTTATTACTTACAATTGTTCGTGCTCTTTTTAATGACCATTTAGGATAATTTCTGTTTTTTAATTTTGTATCCACACAATTAAATTCCGTTTCCAAAGCTGTAGGATCGCTGCAGTTTCTCAAAATTCTGGTATATTCACCCAAAGGAATCGATTTAATAGTATGTTTGGGGTGACTGCTTGCTGCATGCAAGATAGAATTACCAGCACAAGGTTTGCTGAACGTTTTAGTAATAATAACAGAGTCATGTACCCCATATAAATCAAGATCCAAAAAAGAAATTTTGTTATGATGAAATTTATGAGTAAAATGTATGTTGAATGAATTAGAATTGATATAATCAATAAATCCGGATATGGCAGGTACATCACCACTCCAAATGATGAGTAAATCATCAATATATCTACCATACCAAGCAATCGAGTCAATAAATGGATTAGTAGCTGAAAAAATAAAAAAATATTCCCAATATGACATAACAAGATTAGCTAGGGATGGCGCGAATTTCGCACCCATCGCCACGCCAGATTTTTGTAAAAAAAATTTATTGTCAAATGAGAAAAAATTGTGGGTTAATAAAATTGAATAACTTGTAAAATATAATTAATGAGATCCTGGGAATAATTACTGAATTTCGTTAAGACAAACTGCAGCGCTGTCATGGCAACATTGTAAGGTATACAGGTATATAAAGAAGTCACATCACAACATAACCAAGTATATTCTTTGAACCAGATTTTCTTGGAAAACATTCTCAGCACTTCTTTAGAATCTTTAATATAACCAGGAGTGATTTGTACTAGTGGTTGAAGTAGTGAGTCAACCCATTCACCCAGATGTTCATTTAAAGATCCAATCCCTGAGACAATAGGTCTCATGGGGGGGATTTTCATATCCTTGTGAATTTTTGGGAGACCATGCATGATAGGGATAATAGGATGAGACACTGTGAGATAATCAATTTGTTTTTTGGTTAAAATGCCAAGGCTGAAACCCTCATTGATAATTTGGATAATCTCACTTTTAAATTTATCAGTAGGATTTGTATGGAGTTTTTCATATACATCACTGTCAGACAAGAGAGACATAATTTGAGAATGATAATCCTCTTTATTCAGGATAACTACCATGCCACCCTTGTCCGACATTTTAATTATTATATCTGACATACTTTTGATCTCATCTAATGCAGTTTTCTGGGCTTTTGTTAAATTGGAATGATTTC
This sequence comes from Oophaga sylvatica, assembly GCA_033576555.1. Classification (NCBI taxonomy): domain Eukaryota; kingdom Metazoa; phylum Chordata; class Amphibia; order Anura; family Dendrobatidae; genus Oophaga; species Oophaga sylvatica. The sequence goes on along the minus strand of JARQOD010000007.1, from coordinate 34,053,139 downwards.
TGCTGCTGCCCATTTTAACCCTATCATGAAGGATTTTTAAATCCCTCTCTATCACCTCCTGGTATTTAGTCATGCAATCAGGCCTGGATTGAATGGGATAAAAAGAGGGATTTTTTGTTTTAAACACAGGTGCATGAATGATATCAGATTCATTATCATAGGAATGAGTAGACAAACTAAACAAAGTGTTGAGAGATACCTGTTCTCTGAAAGACAAGTCAGTAAATTCATTATTATATGTCAGCGACTCCTGCAAAGGGGTCTCATCAGAATGATTTAGAAAATGCTTTTTGATGGTAAGGTCTCGCATAAACTTATTGACGTCCAAAATAGTAGAAAAAAGATTGAAATTCTGATCGGGCACAAAATTCAGACCTAAGGACAAAACATCTAATTGCGTTTTGGTAAAGTCTCGTGCAGATAAATTCAAGACATTATCATGGTTTATTATTTGCGATAATTCTTCCTGCGGCGTGTAATCATGACATGATCTTTGTCGGTGTTTTCTGCCACCCCGCCTTTTACGTTTTTTGAATGACGAAAAAACTTTGTGGTGTGAACACTGTTATTAGAGGAAACACTCAGATTATTGTCAGATGAATCCAACTCAGAGGATGTAAAACAGACATGTGGTTTAGATACTGGTTCATTGAGAGCATGGATGCGTTTTAAAATAGATTTAGGAGTTCTATGACCCCGCTCCCAATGGCCCCAGTCATAGACTTTCTTGGTTGAATAGTCTCTTAGATCACGAGAAAATTTTTTTTTTCCGGTCCATGATATCCTTTTCTAGGCTAGAGACATTATCTTGCATTTTAGCCACAAGTGAGTCATACTGAGTCAACGATTTAAATTCAGTGAGCGCAGTATCTGCATCATTCATTTGTTTCTGAATATCCTCCAATTTATTACTCTCATATTTGACTATGAGTTGCATTAGTTTGGAAGAACAATTACTGAGTATCTGATTCCACTCTTCAATGAAAATGTCAGAAAAAATTGTAGTGGGGATTTTTTTAATACGAAGCCCCCTTGGAATCATATCCTTAGCTAGATAATTTTGGAGGGTAGTATGATCCCACCACAACTTTGTTTCTTGAAGCAAAAGTTTTTCCATTTTGTTGATATTTTCATTCAGATCAGGCATGTCTGGAATTTCGTTAATATCACCAGAAAACACTTGTGCCGCTTTGACAGATCTGTCTTGAACAAAAATAGATGCCATAATAAAACTGGTGCCTGAGCTTAATGACTGAGTCCACTTTCAAAATACTTGAAAATATTGAGCATGAAACCGGGGGCACGGTAATCAAAAGTACAAATATAAGAACGCTAATCAGCTCACCGGTTTGTAGAAGCACGGATCCTCCGCTTGATCAAACGTGAAGATACATGAGAAAATGAAGGAAAAAGGGATCCAGCTTCAATAAAATCTTCATCTTTATTGATTCATAAAAACATGAATAATGGCATGCTCCTGGACAAGCTCAGGACAAGGCTACGCGTTTCGATCACAGGGATCTTTATCACAGCTGACATATTCAGACAAAGGCACATATTTAAGACAAAGGAAGACCAATCACGATCAGAAAAAATGTCATGTGATTTTTGACAAGTCCTTTAACAATTTTCACATAACGAATAAAGAAAAAAAAAACAAAAAAAAACCAATATTTGCACAAATAAAATCAATGCAAAGAAATAAAATTAATAATGGAACATCAATTCGTTTCTTTTGTTGAGACCAAATGGATGTCTGGTATGTAGATTAAAGATCCAGAAAGCTTCACGTGTGAAGAGTCGCTGACGTGCATCTCCACCTCGGGCAGACAGGTTAACACTTTCAATACCTGTGACTTGGAAGGAAGAAACATTGCGAGCATGCTGAAAAATAAAATGTTTAGCAGCAGCAGAAATATTGCGATTCGAAGAAACATTCTTTACATCCTGCAAATGTTCAGCGATCCTGATTTTTAGTTTCCTAGTAGTGCAGCCTATATAAGATAAATTGCAAGTAGTGCACATAATTTTATATACCACATAGCATGAATTACAATTGATATATTTGTTAATGGTATAAATCGCAGTGCTGTCATTATTTTCAAAGGTTTTCGTTACACAAACATATTTGCAAAGTGCACATCTATTGTGGCCACATTTATAAAAACCTTTATGTTCTAACCACGATGTTTTATGAGAAGAGAAATTATTACTGAACATGCTTGGAGAAACTTTGTTACCAATAGATGGCGCTTTCCTTGAAACAACATTAATACCTGATGAAAGAATGTCAGCAAGAGAGGGATCTTCATATAAAATAGGCAGCGATCTCAAAATGATTTTTTTGATGTCCCCAAATTGAGGACTATATTGAGCACAAAAATATGGTTTCACTGCAAGATCATTTTTTTGTTGTCGCCCTCCACTAATGAGATCCTCTCTGTTTTTATTACTTACAATTGTTCGTGCTCTTTTTAATGACCATTTAGGATAATTTCTGTTTTTTAATTTTGTATCCACACAATTAAATTCCGTTTCCAAAGCTGTAGGATCGCTGCAGTTTCTCAAAATTCTGGTATATTCACCCAAAGGAATCGATTTAATAGTATGTTTGGGGTGACTGCTTGCTGCATGCAAGATAGAATTACCAGCACAAGGTTTGCTGAACGTTTTAGTAATAATAACAGAGTCATGTACCCCATATAAATCAAGATCCAAAAAAGAAATTTTGTTATGATGAAATTTATGAGTAAAATGTATGTTGAATGAATTAGAATTGATATAATCAATAAATCCGGATATGGCAGGTACATCACCACTCCAAATGATGAGTAAATCATCAATATATCTACCATACCAAGCAATCGAGTCAATAAATGGATTAGTAGCTGAAAAAATAAAAAATATTCCCAATATGACATAACAAGATTAGCTAGGGATGGCGTGAATTTCGCACCCATCGCCACGCCAGATTTTTGTAAAAAAAATTTATTGTCAAATGAGAAAAAATTGTGGGTTAATAAAAATTGAATAACTTGTAAAATATAATTAATGAGATCCTGGGAATAATTACTGAATTTCGTTAAGACAAACTGCAGCGCTGTCATGGCAACATTGTAAGGTATACAGGTATATAAAGAAGTCACATCACAACATAACCAAGTATATTCTTTGAACCAGATTTTCTTGGAAAACATTCTCAGCACTTCTTTAGAATCTTTAATATAACCAGGAGTGATTTGTACTAGTGGTTGAAGTAGTGAGTCAACCCATTCACCCAGATGTTCATTTAAAGATCCAATCCCTGAGACAATAGGTCTCATGGGGGGATTTTCATATCCTTGTGAATTTTTGGGAGACCATGCATGATAGGGATAATAGGATGAGACACTGTGAGATAATCAATTTGTTTTTTGGTTAAAATGCCAAGGCTGAAACCCTCATTGATAATTTGGATAATCTCACTTTTAAATTTATCAGTAGGATTTGTATGGAGTTTTTCATATACATCACTGTCAGACAAGAGAGACATAATTTGAGAATGATAATCCTCTTTATTCAGGATAACTACCATGCCACCCTTGTCCGACATTTTAATTATTATATCTGACATACTTTTGATCTCATCTAATGCAGTTTTCTGGGCTTTTGTTAAATTGGAATGATTTCTGCTGCTGCCCATTTTAACCCTATCATGAAGGATTTTTAAATCCCTCTCTATCACCTCCTGGTATTTAGTCATGCAATCAGGCCTGGATTGAATGGGATAAAAAGAGGGATTTTTTGTTTTAAACACAGGTGCATGAATGATATCAGATTCATTATCATAGGAATGAGTAGACAAACTAAACAAAGTGTTGAGAGATACCTGTTCTCTGAAAGACAAGTCAGTAAATTCATTATTATATGTCAGCGACTCCTGCAAAGGGGTCTCATCAGAATGATTTAGAAAATGCTTTTTGATGGTAAGGTCTCGCATAAACTTATTGACGTCCAAAATAGTAGAAAAAAGATTGAAATTCTGATCGGGCACAAAATTCAGACCTAAGGACAAAACATCTAATTGCGTTTTGGTAAAGTCTCGTGCAGATAAATTCAAGACATTATCATGGTTTATTATTTGCGATAATTCTTCCTGCGGCGTGTAATCATGACATGATCTTTGTCGGTGTTTTCTGCCACCCCGCCTTTTACGTTTTTTGAATGACGAAAAAACTTTGTGGTGTGAACACTGTTATTAGAGGAAACACTCAGATTATTGTCAGATGAATCCAACTCAGAGGATGTAAAACAGACATGTGGTTTAGATACTGGTTCATTGAGAGCATGGATGCGTTTTAAAATAGATTTAGGAGTTCTATGACCCCGCTCCCAATGGCCCCAGTCATAGACTTTCTTGGTTGAATAGTCTCTTAGATCACGAGAAAATTTTCTTTTTTTCCGGTCCATGATATCCTTTTCTAGGCTAGAGACATTATCTTGCATTTTAGCCACAAGTGAGTCATACTGAGTCAACGATTTAAATTCAGTGAGCGCAGTATCTGCATCATTCATTTGTTTCTGAATATCCTCCAATTTATTACTCTCATATTTGACTATGAGTTGCATTAGTTTGGAAGAACAATTACTGAGTATCTGATTCCACTCTTCAATGAAAATGTCAGAAAAAATTGTAGTGGGGATTTTTTTAATACGAAGCCCCCTTGGAATCATATCCTTAGCTAGATAATTTTGGAGGGTAGTATGATCCCACCACAACTTTGTTTCTTGAAGCAAAAGTTTTTCCATTTTGTTGATATTTTCATTCAGATCAGGCATGTCTGGAATTTCGTTAATATCACCAGAAAACACTTGTGCCGCTTTGACAGATCTGTCTTGAACAAAAATAGATGCCATAATAAAACTGGTGCCTGAGCTTAATGACTGAGTCCACTTTCAAAATACTTGAAAATATTGAGCATGAAACCGGGGGCACGGTAATCAAAAGTACAAATATAAGAACGCTAATCAGCTCACCGGTTTGTAGAAGCACGGATCCTCCGCTTGATCAAACGTGAAGATACATGAGAAAATGAAGGAAAAAGGGATCCAGCTTCAATAAAATCTTCATCTTTATTGATTCATAAAAACATGAATAATGGCATGCTCCTGGACAAGCTCAGGACAAGGCTACGCGTTTCGATCACAGGGATCTTTATCACAGCTGACATATTCAGACAAAGGCACATATTTAAGACAAAGGAAGACCAATCACGATCAGAAAAAATGTCATGTGATTTTTGACAAGTCCTTTAACAATTTTCACATAACGAATAAAGAAAAAAAAACAAAAAAAACCAATATTTGCACAAATAAAATCAATGCAAAGAAATAAAATTAATAATGGAACATCAATTCGTTTCTTTTGTTGAGACCAAATGGATGTCTGGTATGTAGATTAAAGATCCAGAAAGCTTCACGTGTGAAGAGTCGCTGACGTGCATCTCCACCTCGGGCAGACAGGTTAACACTTTCAATACCTGTGACTTGGAAGGAAGAAACATTGCGAGCATGCTGAAAAATAAAATGTTTAGCAGCAGCAGAAATATTGCGATTCGAAGAAACATTCTTTACATCCTGCAAATGTTCAGCGATCCTGATTTTTAGTTTCCTAGTAGTGCAGCCTATATAAGATAAATTGCAAGTAGTGCACATAATTTTATATACCACATAGCATGAATTACAATTGATATATTTGTTAATGGTATAAATCGCAGTGCTGTCATTATTTTCAAAGGTTTTCGTTACACAAACATATTTGCAAAGTGCACATCTATTGTGGCCACATTTATAAAAACCTTTATGTTCTAACCACGATGTTTTATGAGAAGAGAAATTATTACTGAACATGCTTGGAGAAACTTTGTTACCAATAGATGGCGCTTTCCTTGAAACAACATTAATACCTGATGAAAGAATGTCAGCAAGAGAGGGATCTTCATATAAAATAGGCAGCGATCTCAAAATGATTTTTTTGATGTCCCCAAATTGAGGACTATATTGAGCACAAAAATATGGTTTCACTGCAAGATCATTTTTTTGTTGTCGCCCTCCACTAATGAGATCCTCTCTGTTTTTATTACTTACAATTGTTCGTGCTCTTTTTAATGACCATTTAGGATAATTTCTGTTTTTTAATTTTGTATCCACACAATTAAATTCCGTTTCCAAAGCTGTAGGATCGCTGCAGTTTCTCAAAATTCTGGTATATTCACCCAAAGGAATCGATTTAATAGTATGTTTGGGGTGACTGCTTGCTGCATGCAAGATAGAATTACCAGCACAAGGTTTGCTGAACGTTTTAGTAATAATAACAGAGTCATGTACCCCATATAAATCAAGATCCAAAAAAGAAATTTTGTTATGATGAAATTTATGAGTAAAATGTATGTTGAATGAATTAGAATTGATATAATCAATAAATCCGGATATGGCAGGTACATCACCACTCCAAATGATGAGTAAATCATCAATATATCTACCATACCAAGCAATCGAGTCAATAAATGGATTAGTAGCTGAAAAAATAAAAAAATATTCCCAATATGACATAACAAGATTAGCTAGGGATGGCGCGAATTTCGCACCCATCGCCACGCCAGATTTTTGTAAAAAAAATTTATTGTCAAATGAGAAAAAATTGTGGGTTAATAAAAATTGAATAACTTGTAAAATATAATTAATGAGATCCTGGGAATAATTACTGAATTTCGTTAAGACAAACTGCAGCGCTGTCATGGCAACATTGTAAGGTATACAGGTATATAAAGAAGTCACATCACAACATAACCAAGTATATTCTTTAGACCAGATTTTCTTGGAAAACATTCTCAACACTTCTTTAGAATCTTTAATATAACCAGGAGTGATTTGTACTAGTGGTTGAAGTAGTGAGTCAACCCATTCACCCAGATGTTCATTTAAAGATCCAATCCCTGAGACAATAGGTCTCATGGGGGGGATTTTCATATCCTTGTGAATTTTTGGGAGACCATGCATGATAGGGATAATAGGATGAGACACTGTGAGATAATCAATTTGTTTTTTGGTTAAAATGCCAAGGCTGAAACCCTCATTGATAATTTGGATAATCTCACTTTTAAATTTATCAGTAGGATTTGTATGGAGTTTTTCATATACATCACTGTCAGACAAGAGAGACATAATTTGAGAATGATAATCCTCTTTATTCAGGATAACTACCATGCCACCCTTGTCCGACATTTTAATTATTATATCTGACATACTTTTGATCTCATCTAATGCAGTTTTCTGGGCTTTTGTTAAATTGGAATGATTTCTGCTGCTGCCCATTTTAACCCTATCATGAAGGATTTTTAAATCCCTCTCTATCACCTCCTGGTATCTAATCTATTTTAAAACGCAACCATGCTCTCAATGAACCGGTATCTAAACCACATGTCTGTTTTACATCCTCTGAGTTGGATTCATCTGACAATAATCTGAGTGTTTCCTCTAATAACAGTGTTCACACCACAAAGTTTTTTCGTCATTCAAAAAACGTAAAAGGCGGGGTGGCAGAAAACACCGACAAAGATCATGTCATGATTACACGCCGCAGGAAGAATTATCGCAAATAATAAACCATGATAATGTCTTGAATTTATCTGCACGAGACTTTACCAAAACGCAATTAGATGTTTTGTCTTTAGGTCTGAATTTTGTGCCCGATCAGAATTTCAATCTTTTTTCTACTATTTTGGACGTCAATAAGTTTATGCGAGACCTTACCATCAAAAAGTGTAAGGTTCTGTATATCTGTTTCTGAAACTCAGTTTGTTCGTCGGCCATTTTGCTTTCTGTTTTGCTGCAGCTATCTTGCCCTCAGTTAAAATGGAGTTTTCCAGCTTGCATGTTCCCGCCCTGATTCTCTCCGTTTGCTTCTTAAACAGCCACACCTGAGCAATCAGTGCTTCAGAATCTGGCCTGCAGTGAACCTGTGTTCTGACTCCTGAAGCCTTGGACTTTGTACTCCAGCCATTTCTACTGAGAAACTCTGGAGCTCTTGTGGACTCTGAACTCTGCTCTTGAAAGCCTCACGGTTGCATGGACTTGCGGTAACATAGAAGAAGATCTGAATCTGTTGTGGAGAGTTATTGATGAACTTAGATTACTTTGGCCTGCTGTGTCTCCTGCTTCTGTGTTTGCAACCTGTGTGTTTATTTTTGCCAATTTGTATGAAGCAATACAAGACTTTCTTTTTCAACCTGTGTCTCAAGTATTTTCATCGCACCCAAGCACAAGACGCTATATGAACTGTATCACATACATTACAAGATTCTGAAGCCAAACGTTAGTGTCTGCTGGGTCTGGAAAGGCTTGTCTGCTGTACTGTGGATATCGGATGTCCGGTTGTACTTTCTGTGATAACAGTGGTTGTGACTTCTCACAACCATTCCAGGTGAGCAATTCCCTTAAGTTTTTTTTCTGCAGAGTTATCACAGGTAAACACTATTGTTTTTTTTTTCTCTTCTCTTTTGTCTGCTGAAACTCTGGATATCAGATGTCTGGTTGAAAGCTTTCTGTGATGATAGTGGTTGTGACTTCTCACAACCATTCCAGGTGAGCAGTTCCCTTAAAGTTTTTTTCTTTCTTCAGTGTTGCCACAGGTGAACACTATTGTTTTTTTTTCTCTCCTCTTCTTCCAGTATCCTGTCTTAAAAGATCTGGAAAATGGAGGCCCGCATAAAGGAACTTTGTGGAGTGACTGATAATATCCTTGCAGATTTGCAGAATATAAAGACCCGTCTTACAAATCTTCAGGACCTAAATAATCACAATTTGCAAGTGGTTGGACAGACTACTCAGGATTTGCGAGCCAGGATTGAGGTTCTAGAGGGGCGAGTCCAGGCTCCTGCCATGGCCCCGAGTTCTGGGATTCCCAAGTTGCCCCCTTTTCGTTTTGGTGGTGAACGTGAAAAATTCAGGGGATTTGTTAATCAATGTAATCTTTTTTTTTCTGCACATGCTTCACAATTTCCTACTGAACGATCTAAGGTGCTTACTATAATTATGTTGCTTACCAACAAGGCTTTGATATGGGCAAACCCTCTGATTGAGACTGAGGATGATTGTTTGAATCACCTTGATGACTTTATTTCAGCCATGGGGCAGGTGTTTGATGACCCCAATCGAGGTGCAACAGCTGAAGCAGCCATGTTAGTTTTGCGCCAAGGTAAGCACTCAGTAGCTGAATATGCCTTGGATTTCAGGAGATGGGCCCTTGATACCACCTGGGACAATTCCGCCAAAAAATCTATTTTTCGAAAGGGGTTATCCCCACTAATTAAGGATGAACTTGCTCGTGCCGACCCTCCCACTGCGTTAGGTGACTTTATTAACTACTGCATCCGTATTGATACTCGTTTAACTGAACGCAGGCAAGAGAGATGGTTCGAAGGCAATCGTACTAACCTTTTCCTACCTTCCTCTCCAGCTAAGGAACCTTTGAATAGGATTACACGGGAACCTGAACCTGAACCCATGCAGGTAGACTCTTTGCTACGACGGGTTAGTGATGCACGCAAGGAACATCGTTTTAAGGAGAATCTATGTTTTTACTGTGGTAAGTCAGGGCACTTTATTATTAACTGTCCCAGCCGTTCTCGCAAGACTACTGCAGCACTCATTCATTGTGAGTGTTGCGAGAGGGGATCTGTCAGGTCCGAGCCTCAGGCTCCAGAGATAGCTGCCGCAGCAGATCTTGATTTCTCGGACTTAAACTCCGTTACCTCTGAGGACGTTGACTGTGTAAATGCTGCCATCTTTCAAGTTTCCTCAGCGGTGTCCCAGCTGAGTTGTAAGAAAAACAATTCTCACTGTTTTCTTTCCATCAAACTCTGGGTTGACTCAGCCTGGGTGTCTAGCTCTGCCATGATCGACTCAGGTGCAAGTGGAAATTTTATGGATGTCTCCTTTGCTCTAAAACAGGGAATACGTTCAGTGAAGAAGGCTGCTCCCGTACAGATGGAAACTGTGGATGGCTCCCTGCTGACCTCTGGACCAGTGGATCAGGAAACAGAGCCTTTAAAGGTTCTTATGGGTAAAGATCATCAAGAGAAACTGTCCTTTATGCTTATCTCTTCTCCTCACTTTCCCATTATTCTAGGGCTACCATGGCTGCAGGCTCAGAATCCTACCATTAACTGGGAGACCAAGGAATTACACTTCCCAGAGAAACAGATGAGTCAAAAAATTTCAGCTTGCTCTGTTCCTAAAGGAACCATGTCAGTCCCTGAATTACCAGCTGTATACCAGGACTATGTGGATTTATGTGACAAGAAGAACGCTGACCAGCTTCCTCCTCACCGTCCATATGATTGTCCAATTGAATTATTGCCTGGAGCAGAGATACCTTTTGGTAAGATCTACCCCCTGGCGGGGCCCGAGCTGAAGGCTTTAAAAGAGTACATAGACGAAAATCTAGCCAAGGGCTTCATACGCCCCTCTTCATCTCCTGCAGGGGCACCCATATTCTTTGTAAAGAAGAAAGATGGATCCCTGAGACCATGCGTAGACTATAGGGAACTTAATAAGGTTACTATTAGAAACCGTTATCCATTGCCTTTAATTCCTGAGTTATTGGAGAGAGTGCGACATGCTAAAATTTTTTCTAAACTAGATCTTCGTGGGGCCTATAACTTAGTCCGTATTAGACCTGGGGATGAATGGAAGACTGCATTCAGGTCACGCTATGGACACTTTGAATATCTGGTTATGCCTTTTGGTCTGAGTACCGCCCCAGCCACTTTCCAACACTTGGTGAATGACATCTTCAGGGATCTCCTAGATACATTCGTGGTAATTTATTTGGATGATATTTTAATTTTTTCTAACTCCACAGAGGAACATCATGGACATGTGAGAATGGTCTTGGAACGTCTAAGACAAAATCATCTTTACATCAAGCTTGAAAAGTGTGAATTCCATAAGACCGAAATTCAATTTCTGGGGTATGTACTGTCTACACAAGGAATTAGTATGGATGGAAGTAAAACCCAAGCCATCAATGATTGGCCAAGTCCTAGAAATGTGAAGGAGGTACAGCGCTTCATCGGGTTTGCAAACTTCTATAGACGTTTCATTAGAAATTTCTCTGAGGTAGTGTCACCTATCACCCAACTTACCCGGAAAGAGTCTAAGTTCTCCTGGACTCCCCAAGCCCAGGAAGCATTTTCCCGTCTAAAAGATAAATTTACCACTGCACCTATTCTAGTACATCCCAACCCAGAGCTTGCCTTCATAATAGAGGTGGATGCTTCAGACTGTGCCGTGGGAGCTATACTCTCTCAGAGAACAGGTGAGAAGAATGTCTTGCATCCCTGTGCCTTCTTTTCCCAGCAGTTGTCTTCGGCTGAGAAGAACTACGATGTGGGCAATAGAGAGTTGTTGGCCATTATTGCCGCCTTCAAAGAATGGAGACACCTTCTGCAAGGAGCTGCACAGCAAATAGTCGTTCTGACAGATCATCGTAATCTTGAGTTTATCAGGTCGGCTAAGTGCCTGACTCCTCGCCAGGCTCGCTGGAATCTTTTCTTAAACCAATTTAATTTTATTATTTCTTATAGACCAGGATCGCGCAATGGAAAGGCTGATGCACTCTCTAGGATTTACTCAGCAGAGACACGTCCAATTACTCCTCCTAAGACTATTCTTCCTGACTCTAGATTCCTAGGAGTGATTCATCATCAAGACCTAATTAAAGACATCAAGGAAGCATACCATGCGGATTCTTTTTTGGCTCAACCCCCAAGGGACGTAAGTCTTGTCTTTAAGAATGGTGTGTGGATTCTGGGACAACGTCTGTATATACCTGAAACAGTCAGATTGAGAGTATTGCAACTCATTCATGATTCCAAAATAGCCGGGCATAGAGGAATTCTAAAGACACAGGAATTTCTTTCTCGTTTCTTTTGGTGGCCCACTTGTAGGAAGGATGTTTTGGATTATGTCACTTCGTGTGAGGTTTGTGCAAGATGCAAAACACCTCGCTCTTCACCAACTGGTCTGTTACAGCCTCTTCCCACCCCGTCCCGCCCGTGGGGATCCATTTCTATGGACTTCATTGTCGAATTACCAACCTCTCAAGGGAAGAACACTATTCTAGTGGTGGTTGATCGTTTAACAAAGGCAGCTCATTTTATCCCTTGTGTCGGCTTACCCACTGCAAAACAGACATCAGATTTGATGATTAAAGATGTGTTTCGTTTACATGGAGTACCGGATGAGGTTATTTCGGATCGAGGGGTGCAATTCACTTCTAGGTTTTGGCAAAATTTCTGTGCAGCATTGGACATTAAAGTAAACCTTTCTTCTGCTTTTCATCCCCAGACTAATGGACAAACCGAACGAACCAATCAAACCCTGGAGCAGTATCTCCGCTGTTTTATCTGTCACCTACAGGATGATTGGGTGGATCTACTTCCATTGGCTGAGTTCTCTTACAACAACTCTCAGAGTGCCTCCACTAAACAGTCTCCTTTTTTCTCTAATTTAGGTTATCATCCTAATATTCTACCACGATTTCCCATAGAGACGCCTTTGCCAGCAGTGGCTGAAAGAGTCACGACTTTACAGAAGAATATGGATCTTCTAAAGGAGAATCTGGAATCGGCTCAGGAAAGGTACAAGAAGGCAGCAGATAAATTTCGTAAACCTGCACCAGTTTTTAAGGTAGGAGACCTGGTCTGGCTGTCAACCAGAAATCTTAAGTTAAGGATTCCATCATCTAAGTTGGGACATAAGTACATTGGACCCTATAAAATCAGTAAGATTATAAGTGCCGTTGCTTGTCGTCTTCAATTGCCCAGAACTATGAGAATCCACCCTGTCTTTCATGTATCCCTACTAAAGGCTGCAACACCCAATACGTTTCCTGGACGTTCTTCTCCTTGCCCTGACCCAGTGCTAGTCGATGGTCAGGAAGAATTTGTGGTGGAAAGGATTTTAGATTCCAGGTTGTATAGAAATCAGTTACAATATCTGATCAAATGGCAGGGCTACCCAGTGGAGGACAACTCATGGGAGCCAGTCAATAACGTTAATGCTCCTCGCTTGCTCCGTCAGTTTCATCAGAGGTACCCACATAAGCCTGGTCTGAGGTCATCCGGAGGTTGCCCCTAAGGGGGGAGTAATGTAAGGTTCTGTATATCTGTTTCTGAAACTCAGTTTGTTCGTCGGCCATTTTGCTTTCTGTTTTGCTGCAGCTATCTTGCCCTCAGTTAAAATGGAGTTTTCCAGCTTGCATGTTCCCGCCCTGATTCTCTCCGTTTGCTTCTTAAACAGCCACACCTGAGCAATCAGTGCTTCAGAATCTGGCCTGCAGTGAACCTGTGTTCTGACTCCTGAAGCCTTGGACTTTGTACTCCAGCCATTTCTACTGAGAAACTCTGGAGCTCTTGTGGACTCTGAACTCTGCTCTTGAAAGCCTCACGGTTGCATGGACTTGCGGTAACATAGAAGAAGATCTGAATCTGTTGTGGAGAGTTATTGATGAACTTAGATTACTTTGGCCTGCTGTGTCTCCTGCTTCTGTGTTTGCAACCTGTGTGTTTATTTTTGCCAATTTGTATGAAGCAATACAAGACTTTCTTTTTCAACCTGTGTCTCAAGTATTTTCATCGCACCCAAGCACAAGACGCTATATGAACTGTATCACATACATTACAAAAAGCATTTTTAAATCATTCTGATGAGACCCCTTTGCAGAGTCGCTGACATATAATAATGAATTTACTGATTTGTCTTTCAGAGAACAGGTATCTCTCAACACTTTGTTTAGTTTGTCTACTCATTCCTATGATAATGAATCTGATATCATTCATGCACCTGTGTTTAAAACAAAAAATCCTCTTTTTATCCCATTCAATCCAGGCCTGATTGCATGACTAAATACCAGGAGGTGATAGAGAGGGATTTAAAAATCCTTCATGATAGGGTTAAAATGGGCAGCAGCAGAAATCATTCCAATTTAACAAAAGCCCAGAAAACTGCATTAGATGAGATCAAAAGTATGTCAGATATAATAATTAAAATGTCGGACAAGGGTGGCATGGTAGTTATCCTGAATAAAGAGGATTATCATTCTCAAATTATGTCTCTCTTGTCTGACAGTGATGTATATGAAAAACTCCACACAAATCCTACTGATAAATTTAAAAGTGAGATTATCCAAATTATCAATGAGGGTTTCAGCCTTGGTATTTTAACCAAAAAACAAATTGATTATCTCACAGTGTCTCATCCTATTATCCCTATCATGCATGGTCTCCCAAAAATTCACAAGGATATGAAAATCCCCCCCATGAGACCTATTGTCTCAGGGATTGGATCTTTAAATGAACATCTGGGTGAATGGGTTGACTCACTACTTCAACCACTAGTACAAATCACTCCTGGTTATATTAAAGATTCTAAAGAAGTGCTGAGAATGTTTTCCAAGAAAATCTGGTCTAAAGAAAATACTTGGTTATGTTGTGATGTGACTTCTTTATATACCTGTATACCTTACAATGTTGCCATGACAGCGCTGCAGTTTGTCTTAACGAAATTCAGTAATTATTCCCAGGATCTCATTAATTATATTTTACAAGTTATTCAATTTTTATTAACCCACAATTTTTTCTCATTTGACAATAAATTTTTTTTACAAAAATCTGGCGTGGCGATGGGTGCGAAATTCGCGCCATCCCTAGCTAATCTTGTTATGTCATATTGGGAATATTTTTTTATTTTTTCAGCTACTAATCCATTTATTGACTCGATTGCTTGGTATGGTAGATATATTGATGATTTACTCATCATTTGGAGTGGTGATGTACCTGCCATATCCGGATTTATTGATTATATCAATTCTAATTCATTCAACATACATTTTACTCATAAATTTCATCATAACAAAATTTCTTTTTTGGATCTTGATTTATATGGGGTACATGACTCTGTTATTATACTAAAGACGTTCAGCAAACCTTGTGCTGGTAATTCTATCTTGCATGCAGCAAGCAGTCACCCCAAACATACTATTAAATCGATTCCTTTGGGTGAATATACCAGAATTTTGAGAAACTGCAGTGATCCTACAGCTTTGGAAACGGAATTTAATTGTGTGGATACAAAATTAAAAAACAGAAATTATCCTAAATGGTCATTAAAAAGAGCACGAACAATTGTAAGTAATAAAAACAGAGAGGATCTCATTAGTGGAGGGCGACAACAAAAAGATGATCTTGCAGTGAAACCATATTTTTGTGCTCAATATAGTCCTCAATTTGGGGACATCAAAAAAATCATTTTGAGTTCGCTGCCTATTTTATATGAAGATCCCTCTCTTGCTGACATTCTTTCATCAGGTATTAATGTTGTTTCAAGGAAAGCGCCATCTATTGGTAACAAAGTTTCTCCAAGCATGTTCAGTAATAATTTCTCTTCTCATAAAACATCGTGGTTAGAACATAAAGGTTTTTATAAATGTGGCCACAATAGATGTGCACTTTGCAAATATGTTTGTGTAACGAAAACCTTTGAAAATAATGACAGCACTGCGATTTATACCATTAACAAATATATCAATTGTAATTCATGCTATGTGGTATATAAAATTATGTGCACTACTTGCAATTTATCTTATATAGGCTGCACTACTAGGAAACTAAAAATCAGGATCGCTGAACATTTGCAGGATGTAAAGAATGTTTCTTCGAATCGCAATATTTCTGCTGCTGCTAAACATTTTATTTTTCAGCATGCTCGCAATGTTTCTTCCTTCCAAGTCACAGGTATTGAAAGTGTTAACCTGTCTGCCCGAGGTGGAGATGCACGTCAGCGACTCTTCACACGTGAAGCTTTCTGGATCTTTAATCTACATACCAGACATCCATTTGGTCTCAACAAAAGAAACAAATTGATGTTCCATTATTAATTTTATTTCTTTGCATTGATTTTATTTGTGCAAATATTGTTTTTTTTTTTTTTTTTTTTTTCTTTATTCGTTATGTGAAAATTGTTAAAGGACTTGTCAAAAATCACATGACATTTTTTCTGATCGTGATTGGTCTTCCTTTGTCTTAAATATGTGCCTTTGTCTGAATATGTCAGCTGTGATAAAGATCCCTGTGATCGAAACGCGTAGCCTTGTCCTGAGCTTGTCCAGGAGCATGCCATTATTCATGTTTTTATGAATCAATAAAGATGAAGATTTTATTGAAGCTGGATCCCTTTTTCCTTCATTTTCTCATGTATCTTCACGTTTGATCAAGCGGAGGATCCGTGCTTCTACAAACCGGTGAGCTGGTTAGCGTTCTTATATTTGTACTTTTGATTACCGTGCCCCCGGTTTCATGCTCAATATTTTCAAGTATTTTGAAAGTGGACTCAGTCATTAAGCTCAGGCACCAGCTTTATTATGGCATCTATTTTTGTTCAAGACAGATCTGTCAAAGCGGCACAAGTGTTTTCTGGTGATATTAACGAAATTCCAGACATGCCTGATCTGAATGAAAATATCAACAAAATGGAAAAACTTTTGCTTCAAGAAACAAAGTTGTGGTGGGATCATACTACCCTCCAAAATTATCTAGCTAAGGATATGATTCCAAGGGGGCTTCGTATTAAAAAAATCCCCACTACAATTTTTTCTGACATTTTCATTGAAGAGTGGAATCAGATACTCAGTAATTGTTCTTCCAAACTAATGCAACTCATAGTCAAATATGAGAGTAATAAATTGGAGGATATTCAGAAACAAATGAATGATGCAGATACTGCGCTCACTGAATTTAAATCGTTGACTCAGTATGACTCACTTGTGGCTAAATGCAAGATAATGTCTCTAGCCTAGAAAAGGATATCATGGACCGGAAAAAAAGAAAATTTTCTCGTGATCTAAGAGACTATTCAACCAAGAAAGTCTATGACTGGGGCCATTGGGAGCGGGGTCATAGAACTCCTAAATCTATTTTAAAACGCAACCATGCTCTCAATGAACCGGTATCTAAACCACATGTCTGTTTTACATCCTCTGAGTTGGATTCATCTGACAATAATCTGAGTGTTTCCTCTAATAACAGTGTTCACACCACAAAATTTTTTCGTCATTCAAAAAACGTAAAAGGCGGGGTGGCAGAAAACACCGACAAAGATCATGTCATGATTACACGCCGCAGGAAGAATTATCGCAAATAATAAACCATGATAATGTCTTGAATTTATCTGCACGAGACTTTACCAAAACGCAATTAGATGTTTTGTCCTTAGGTCTGAATTTTGTGCCCGATCAGAATTTCAATCTTTTTTCTACTATTTTGGACGTCAATAAGTTTATGCGAGACCTTACCATCAAAAAGCATTTTCTAAATCATTCTGATGAGACCCCTTTGCAGGAGTCGCTGACATATAATAATGAATTTACTGACTTGTCTTTCAGAGAACAGGTATCTCTCAACACTTTGTTTAGTTTGTCTACTCATTCCTATGATAATGAATCTGATACCATTCATGCACCTGTGTTTAAAACAAAAAATCCCTCTTTTTATCCCATTCAATCCAGGCCTGATTGCATGACTAAATACCAGGAGGTGATAGAGAGGGATTTAAAAATCCTTCATGATAGGGTTAAAATGGGCAGCAGCAGAAATCATTCCAATTTAACAAAAGCCCAGAAAACTGCATTAGATGAGATCAAAAGTATGTCAGATATAATAATTAAAATGTCGGACAAGGGTGGCATGGTAGTTATCCTGAATAAAGAGGATTATCATTCTCAAATTATGTCTCTCTTGTCTGACAGTGATGTATATGAAAAACTCCACACAAATCCCACTGATAAATTTAAAAGTGAGATTATCCAAATTATCAATGAGGGTTTCAGCCTTGGCATTTTAACCAAAAAACAAATTGATTATCTCACAGTGTCTCATCCTATTATCCCTATCATGCATGGTCTCCCAAAAATTCACAAGGATATGAAAATCCCCCCCATGAGACCCATTGTCTCAGGGATTGGATCTTTAAATGAACATCTGGGTGAATGGGTTGACTCACTACTTCAACCACTAGTACAAATCACTCCTGGTTATATTAAAGATTCTAAAGAAGTGCTGAGAATGTTTTCCAAGAAAATCTGGTTCAAAGAATATACTTGGTTATGTTGTGATGTGACTTCTTTATATACCTGTATACCTTACAATGTTGCCATGACAGCGCTGCAGTTTGTCTTAACGAAATTCAGTAATTATTCCCAGGATCTCATTAATTATATTTTACAAGTTATTCAATTTTTATTAACCCACAATTTTTTCTCATTTGACAATAAATTTTTTTTACAAAAATCTGGCGTGGCGATGGGTGCGAAATTCGCGCCATCCCTAGCTAATCTTGTTATGTCATATTGGGAATATTTTTTTATTTTTTCAGCTACTAATCCATTTATTGACTCGATTGCTTGGTATGGTAGATATATTGATGATTTACTCATCATTTGGAGTGGTGATGTACCTGCCATATCCGGATTTATTGATTATATCAATTCTAATTCATTCAACATACATTTTACTCATAAATTTCATCATAACAAAATTTCTTTTTTGGATCTTGATTTATATGGGGTACATGACTGTGTTATTATTACTAAAACGTTCAGCAAACCTTGTGCTGGTAATTCTATCTTGCATGCAGCAAGCAGTCACCCCAAACATACTATTAAATCGATTCCTTTGGGTGAATATACCAGAATTTTGAGAAACTGCAGCGATCCTACAGCTTTGGAAACGGAATTTAATTGTGTGGATACAAAATTAAAAAACAGAAATTATCCTAAATGGTCATTAAAAAGAGCACGAACAATTGTAAGTAATAAAAACAGAGAGGATCTCATTAGTGGAGGGCGACAACAAAAAAATGATCTTGCAGTGAAACCATATTTTTGTGCTCAATATAGTCCTCAATTTGGGGACATCAAAAAAATCATTTTGAGATCGCTGCCTATTTTATATGAAGATCCCTCTCTTGCTGACATTCTTTCATCAGGTATTAATGTTGTTTCAAGGAAAGCGCCATCTATTGGTAACAAAGTTTCTCCAAGCATGTTCAGTAATAATTTCTCTTCTCATAAAACATCGTGGTTAGAACATAAAGGTTTTTATAAATGTGGCCACAATAGATGTGCACTTTGCAAATATATTTGTGTAACGAAAACCTTTGAAAATAATGACAGCACTGCGATTTATACCATTAACAAATATATCAATTGTAATTCATGCTATGTGGTATATAAAATTATGTGCACTACTTGCAATTTATCTTATATAGGCTGCACTACTAGGAAACTAAAAATCAGGATCGCTGAACATTTGCAGGATGTAAAGAATGTTTCTTCGAATCGCAATATTTCTGCTGCTGCTAAACATTTTATTTTTCAGCATGCTCGCAATGTTTCTTCCTTCCAAGTCACAGGTATTGAAAGTGTTAACCTGTCTGCCCGAGGTGGAGATGCACGTCAGCGACTCTTCACACGTGAAGCTTTCTGGATCTTTAATCTACATACCAGACATCCATTTGGTCTCAACAAAAGAAACAAATTGATGTTCCATTATTATTTTATTTCTTTGCATTGATTTTATTTGTGCAAATATTGTTTTTTTTTTTTTTTTTTTTTTCTTTATTCGTTATGTGAAAATTGTTAAAGGACTTGTCAAAAATCACATGACATTTTTTCTGATCGTGATTGGTCTTCCTTTGTCTTAAATATGTGCCTTTGTCTGAATATGTCAGCTGTGATAAAGATCCCTGTGATCGAAACGCGTAGCCTTGTCCTGAGCTTGTCCAGGAGCATGCCATTATTCATGTTTTTATGAATCAATAAAGATGAAGATTTTATTGAAGCTGGATCCCTTTTTCCTTCATTTTCTCATGCCAATTTCAAGGTCCCAGGCCCGAAGAATGGATCCGCTTGAGGAGTTGTATGGCAATCTACTCTCCCGAGTGATAGGCCCATGTTGGCCCTAGCAGCCCACTACACTTGAACTTCATGAAGAAATTGCTTAAACCTTCCACTACTCCTGACTACCCATTACCAGGACGTACTTCTCCTTTTATTAACACTATTCCTCTCCAAACTATGGGTCTGTACCTATCATTAAGTATTCCTTATCTATTTCCTACTGTATGGTTACTAATAATTCTTGCTTTCTTTTATCTATAAACACTTATCTTTATACAATATCATGGAGTTTCGGCATTTGCCCTGCTATTCTACACATTACTATAACATATATAACAGATTATACACATTCACATTAAAAGTATAAAACACCCAACACTGTTCACACTACACATAAACATAAGGTGGTTGTCTTCAGGTTAGGGATGTGGTAAGACAGTCAACATTCTCACACAAGTACAGTGCACCTCTGTGTGCCCATGTCATTAATCTTACTCCATTCCTTGACTGGAATAAGATTTGTGGTGTAAGGTATGCCACAGCTCGTTATGAATTAGATGAGCTGTGGTGTCATGCCCGCGTTCCTCTGCACCCCATTTCCACCCATTTTGGGGGAGCTGGACAAAACTAGTGTGTAAACAACGAAAGTCACTACATTTTTGAGCAACTAATAATAATAATCTTTATATCACACTAACATATTCCGCAGCGCTATACAGTTTGCATACATTATCATTGCTGTCCCCAATGGGGCTCAATCTAAATTCCCTATCAATATTTCTTTGGAATGTGGGCGGAAACCCACACAAACATGGGAGAACATACAAACTCCTTGCAGATGTTGTCCTTCGTGAGATTTGAACCCAGGACTCCAGCATTGTAAGGCTGCAGTGCTAACCACTGAGCCACCGTGCTGCCCACATCTCCACAGGCGCAAAAATTTTGCGACTTTTTGATGTGATTTGCACCAGCCTTCTAGAACTTTGATGACTAGGGTCCATAGATTTTAGAGATTTAACTAGAGAGTCTCTAATTCCTTTAAACATAGCTACACATTAGACACCTAACTCAATCTTTTAACCTACGACTACATTTTCCCATGATTCTCGTTATGCCCTAGATGCGAATAAACTGATATTGTAAAACGTTGCCCTCTCTGGTATTTGGAGAGGCAATAACTGTATAACATCAAGCGACAACCTTTTTGATGCTGAAATAAAAGGACAAGAAGTGTGTGTGTGTGTCTGTGTGTTGTGTAAATACAGCTCTGCTCTAATTCATAGACTGGGGTGAAACCCTTCCCTCTAATTATTCTGCAGCTGTGAACGTGGAAGGATTTTCAAACTGCTGCAATTAATGGAGTGCTTGAATGGAGACTGATTAAAGGCGCCGGGGACTCAAATCCTCAGGGAAAATCTGCAATAATAACCCTGCTCTAAAGTCCATACAAAAATACTTATCTTCTAAAGTAACATTGTGACTGCATATACGTTGAGAAATATGGGGTAATTATGTTTTATTCTTTCACGAAACATCATTCAGTATCACAATGTACCCTGCCAGCTTCTTATTGTGAGCTTTTACACAATTAGCATCTTGTCACAAAATTATTACACACTTCACAAGTGGTTTTGTGCAGTAATTGAGGTGAAATCAAGAAATATTTGCCTCCTTTTATATTTATTCAAATACTTTTTGCAATGCTCATATTCAGTAAACCAGGTCTAGCCCTTTTTTTTTTTTTTTTTCTTTTTTCTTCTAGGTGAATTCACATTAACCGTTCCTAATGATTGTAGATATATTGGTTTCATGATTCCATACTTTTGTTATAAATGTTTGAATTACATATTTGACTAAGCATTAGTATTCATTATTCATAAGATTGTGGTTCTGCTTTTGTTATCCTTAAAAAGGCCATTAAAGCCAAAACGTTGGGATACTTTTTTCTGTTTCGTTCATATTTTGGCTGTGAATTCCCAAAATAAAACCAATTTTGCTTCATCAACAACAGAATGTGATAATTGAGTGCCAAAGGTTAACTATTATTATTATTGACTTGTATATTTCCTTTGAAGCGCCAACAGTAACCTTGGGAGTGCAGTATAAATCTCTGATCGAATTACTGTTTACTTTTTATTGGTCAGAATGCAAACCGTACAACTCCACAACACTAGTATGTAACCGTCATCTTTAACATCAAGATGGAGCCATATTGGGTACGACAAGGTGCTAACTATAGCAGTTGCACAGTGTAGCGTCCGCCCGCTGCGGGTCTGAACTGCAGGTAAGACAGCACCCGAGAAACCCCAAGACCCTTAACTGTTATGTTTCGGTAGCTGAGGAGGACAGGAACAACAGCAGGGCAGCCGAACACCTGAGATGTTGGTAACTGATGGGTTGCAGATTCCTAAACTAACGACACAACTAGAGGTAGCCGTGGAGCTTTCCTACGTTGATCCTAGACGCCTCGTCACAGCCTGAGAGATAACTACACCTAAAGGCAGAAAGATGAAAGCTATCTGCCCCGGAGCAGATCCCCAAAGAAAATAGGAAGCCCCCAAACATATAATGGTGGTTAGACAAGATGAAAATACAAACATAGGCAGAAAATAGACTGAGCAAACGCTGGGG
This sequence comes from Oophaga sylvatica, assembly GCA_033576555.1. NCBI lineage: Eukaryota > Metazoa > Chordata > Amphibia > Anura > Dendrobatidae > Oophaga > Oophaga sylvatica. The sequence continues at coordinate 34,030,512 of JARQOD010000007.1, read as the reverse complement.
CCACAAGCTGACTAAATAGGATAGGACAGGAGAGATTACTTTCTGCAACCCAGAAAACCCTACAAAAATCCAACAATTCTGATTACAAAAATACTGAGATCACACGATCCCGCCACCCACTAAATCAGATCTCAGTGTGAACAAAAACCAAGCTGCAGCCACTGAAAAAACAGGAAAAAGCAAATGAGCAAATAACAGTGGCTTCAGAAAAACTGTGAGGAGCTCAGGCCCCAGGAGGGGACCTGGCTGACCTCCACAAAAGTGCAGAAAACAATGCAAAAAGCAAGCACAAAAAGAAAAGCAAAAAATATCTTATCTGAAAGCAGGAGATGCAGGCAAGACTCCAGCAAACTTCCAAATGAACCAGGAACCACAATTGAGACAAGAACAATTGATCACCGGCAACCATCATGGGAGGGAACCTCCCTTATATCAGACCAGTCCGTGATTCCAGATTGCCACTCCTCGCTGAAAGGTTCAGTAATGTCTGTAACCACCAGAGGGAGCCTTTGCTCAGAAACCATCTCTAGCACATTCACAACACTTTACCCCTATACAGGGATCTGGAATTACAGCGAAGCCCAGGGGGTAGCTGCCTATAGGAGCAGTGGACTGAAGCAGGAAGGACGCTAAGAAGGGAAAAAAAAGTGAGACCAAATGCGTAGTCAGAAGTCCAAAGGTCAAAACCGGGAGAAGGGTCAAAATCCAGGCAGAAGTCAGAGTCAAAATAGCAATAAATACTAGCACATGGGGAAACCAAGGCTATATCTGGCGGCCTGCAAGACAGGCTCCAAGGTATTTGAAGGGCTTGGCTACCTCTCACAGGCTCACAGCCTGATGACCTCATCTGGACCACCCCCAGAACCAGGCCATATGGTGATGCATGACTGACACCAACCACTTCATCTCTGACAGAAGAGCGAAGCCTGTGCCCACCAGACGCCTGCGCAGGGACCCCTTCTCTGTCACCAACATCACCCACAGGAGAAACATGGCGATGCCCAGCGACAGAGGCCGGCGTCAAAGGAGCGGAACCATATGAGGATACCGATCTCCTATCACAGGCACCACCAGCCGAAGGAGTCCGGCGCCTCCCAGCGGCCGAGGCAGGAACACCAGCCAGTCCAACGGCGACGTGACACACAGGTCTTCAGGACAGAGGAGCCCAACACCTATGTGACAGGGTCAGTTTTAGAAGTGTAGCTTAGGACCTTTAACATCCCAGTGAAGAATGACAGAGTGACTGACACCGGATACAGCGAGGTTTACCTGGAACACAATTTATTTAGTAGAAAACTTGCATGGTGGTTAAAGTTTCTCACTTTAGACATAAACTTGATAGTTACACTCAGTGTTGAAGCACAGAGCTTGGACGGCCTCACTCTGGGAATCTGGGAGGCTTCTTATAGCCTCATTGTGGAGCCATTCCCTGTTGCTTATACTTTGACCCTTGGTCGAGTGTGTGTGACCCTGTGCTTTGTGCTTGTGCTAATTTATGCTTCCTTGGTTTTGACTTGGTTCTGTTCCCGTTACGAGTTCTGCCTGCCCCTCCTGTACTACGTTGCTATCTCTGTGTATGACTCCTGGCCTTCGTCCTGACAATTCTCTGCTTATCCCTCTTGTACTGCGCTGCTATCTCCGTGTATGACTCCTGGCCTATGTTCTGACTATTCTGTGCTCGTCCCTCCTGTACCATGCTGTCCTCTCTGTGTATGACCCCCGTTTGTCTGACCTGAGTTTTTCTCTTCACTACTCCAGGGTCCCTGTAGCATCCTGCACTCATCTCCATCAGCTGGACGCTAAGCCCCGCCACCTGTGGTCACATGATCGCAGGTCCTTTTACTTTCTGCTACCTTCAGCGTCTCCTCTCACCACGCAGCTCAGGTCCCGTCTGCCTGAGCTTCCCCTGCAGCATCTGACCCCGGGCCCTTCCACAGTGTGGGAGAGTCACCCTGCTCAGCCGTGGCAGTTCGCCGGCGCTGACAGGATCATGATAGTATCGCTAGTAGGTAGTCCAAAAATACATGCAACAGCCAGGGTCATTCATATTTTAGGAACACTCACTCCAGCAAGTGTCTTCTGGGGACCACTTTTCTTGGCAAGTCTCCGCACTGCTCTACCTCAGGACAGCAGCACGTTAACAGCTTGTAACTCAATGTTCTGGTCCCACCTTGCAAAAAATCCTTTACGCCACTATGCTTGGCTTCCACATGTTCTTACGTTCTGACTCTGCCAACATGCAATCACATCTGTATATGTTTTGCCGCCTTAAATGCATCAAGCACAACATTAAATATGGGTACATTTTTATTAAACACAGTATGAATAATGTTATGGACTCGCTATTTTTATTAAAGGCCATATCAAAGATATATTATACTTACTGCCTGTTTTTTTAAGAGGTCTCTATTTCCATCATTTTAGTGTAATGCCACAATAAGAAGGTGCTAGATGGCACATGCCACATGTATAACATAACATGAGCTTTTGTCATACCATGCAGTTATCAGTTACTTCACTACAGGAAAGATGTATATCTTTGTACCGTGTTAGCCAGTAGATAGAAAAATATTTAGAATTGAGAGTCCTCAGTGGTTGATACTTTTTAATGGCTAACTGAAAAGATGGTGACAAATTGCAAGCTTTCGAGACTACTCAGGTCTCTTCATCAGGCAAAAACTAATACAACATCTGAAGAATCACATATTTATACACAACAGGACACAGGAATAGTGCAATGGATAAGACAAGTGACGTAAAGCAGAACTATCAATATGGGAGAGGGATGAACAGTTGTGGCAATAAATATTGGACCAGTTCATAGATAAGGAGTGTGAAAGTTTTATTGCCCTCTGATTGGAGTCTGGGAATGTTTTGTGATGCTCCCACAAGGTCTTAGGAGCAAATTCCTTAATTGATGTAAAAAGCCATAAATCCATGCAATACGTTCATTTCAGCATTGAGAGTGTCAAAGGTCATCATCAGTTTGTATTCACAAACTCTCCTGTGTCTCTGAGATGTGAAATTACCTTTCAATACAAGTAATTTCATGTCCATCATGCTATGACCGAGGATACAAAAATGTTTGGCCACAGGTAGATCCATTCTCTTTTCTCTTATTCCTTGTTCTTAGTTTTTGCCCTGTCTCCCCCACATACAGACCCCAGTTGGACATTTAGTACATATAATTAGGTACACCACATTAGATGTGATGCAGCTGAAAGTGCCTGGGATATTGTAGTCCTGATGTGAGTTGGGGATCTTTATCTTATCCATGGTCATTATAAATGGGCAGGTTTTACATTTTTTCTTGTTGCAAGGAAAGGTTCCTGCAGCTGTTGGAGAGGACAGGGAGCTTCTGACAATGATGCTTCTTAGATTTGGGGGCTGCCTAAAACACAGTAGTGGGGGATCCGGAAATATGGATTGTAATTGGGCATCTTTTTGTAGTAAAGGTTGCAATATTTATTGCCACAACTGTTCATCCCTCTCCCATATTGATAGTTCAGCTTTACGTCACTTATATTATCCATTGCACTATTCCTGTGCCCTGTTGTGTATAAATATGTGATTCTTCAGATGTTGTATTAGTCTTTGCCTGATGAAGAGACCTGAGTAGTCTCAAAAGCTTGCAATTTGTTACCATCTTTTCAGTTAGCCATTAAAAGGTATCAACCACTGAGGACTCTCAATTCTAAATATTTTTCCAGTTACTTCACTGGCAGTCATAATTCAAAAATACATTGTGTAGGAAGGGGGTCCAGGGCTGAGACCCCAATCAGAGCACCCCTTTACATCTCATGATTTGTTTTTTATTATTATTATTAATATTATTATTATTTTGTGATGTTATGTTTGTTATCCTTGTGCTAGGACGTCAATGTTCCTTAACCACTAGCTATGACATCACCTGGTCTTCAACACATGGGAAAAAAAATTACATTAATCATGCAGGCGCCGGCAGCAGCACCTTACCTGTAGCATGATTGGATCTATAAGAGCCATATTTTTACTTTATTTAGTACTACAAAAAAAAGTCTTCCTCAAAATGGCGCCGGCTGCACCTGCACAGTAGCATAATTCGGAACATGATAGATGCTACTGCGCAGGCGTCACTGTCGGCACCATTTTTCTAGAGGAAAAAAAATGTATCTCCACCAAGATGGCACCGATCGCGCCTGCATGGTAGCATCTATCGGCGATCCTCCGATGTTTGCATGATGAATGTAATACAGACATACAGAATAGGGGGCAGGACACTGAGGGATCAGTGATTTGTCATATGCCATACAGAAGAATACCTAAGCAACGCACCACATGAGGACCCACCGAAGGCCCTCACCTACAGCCCGCCCCAGAGCACGAGAATCTCATTAACTGAAAACTACAAATAAAGATTAAACAACAACCACAAGATGGATTTCATCATCTAGGTATCATTTCAATCAGTATAACGGCACCAACCTGACAGTGTCTATAGGTTACTCAGCACAATCCTGCTGAGAGGTTCCCTTTTATAGTATTTCTGGAAAGTGTGGGCTACTGTAAGCAGCAGAGATGTAAGCATGAAAGGGAATCTGTCTGCAAGTTTTTGCTATGTAATCTGAGGACACCATGAGGTAGGGGTTAAAACACTGAACTCAGCTTTGTGCTCTTGTTTGCTTAGACTGAAGCTTTAATTACCTTGTGATTGACATTGCTGTGACTAGTTGGTCTTGTGAGCCCTTTTTCGACTTCACCCCTTTTGTGATAAGCACCTCGCTGTCTATAGCTAAGTACAGTGAGAGCCTGATGTGGGCGGGGTTAGCTGTGTTGTGGGCAGGGTTAGCTTTCTCAGCTTTGCTGTATTGCTAAATCTAATAACTCTGATTGTGTCAGAACAGCTGCACCCAGTAAACTAAGTGATACATCGTTGCCTTCAGGGTCTCATTTCCTACTTTATGTTGCTCTCAGAAGAAATAGCAAAAAACTGCTGACAGATTCCCTTTAAGTAAAAATGATTTTAACTCCTCAGCTGCTATGAATCTAAAAGTAATGGATCAAAACAATAAATAAGAGAGAGTAATCCAGCTCATCCAAGTTGAGCTAGCCAGTGAATCCTCAGCTTGGATGAAAAACCACTCATGCTCAGTGGTAGCAATAGTAAAAGTGTTACACCCAACGGTGGTGCATGTGAGTTTGTGGACCCACTGTGCCAAACGGACAGTCCTGCCTAGGAAGGGGCGTAGCTAAGCGGCTACCAGGTGTTCATTGGAGCTCCCAATGGTGGAGACAGACGGGCAGCAGGTAATCACCAAGTACCAATCCTGCAGCTGCTGAAGTTCCTTGACACTGATTAGGGCTATGTTCAGGCATACTTGTCTAGGACTGGCCGCACCGGGACCAGGAGACTTCGGAAACAGGACTGGCCACTCCAGGACCAGAGGACTTCGGGAACAGAATTGGCCACTCCAGGACCAGGGAACAACGTTCAGGCACTAGTCACATCAGGACCAGGGGATGAGGTTCAGGACAGTGACCGCATCGGGAGCAGGAATTCAGGTTCAGGACACTGGCCGCATCAGGACCAGGGGACCTCACAACTGAACTGGTAGAACTTTAGAGGAGAAGACCGGGCTGTGGATGCTGACAGGGCACCGGGTCTGGAACTGCTGGGGACGAACCCACTGTTGCAGTGGAAAAGGAGATTCAGGATGGAGCAGACCCTTGACCTGTATAGAGGGGACGTGGGGAGCCAGAAGGGTATAAAAGGGTTTGCGTGGGAAAAGAGAGGGGCCTCCCGCCTGAGAGAGGAGTCAGTGAGGAGCAGCACTGAAGCGTGGGGAAAGATAGTTCGCACGGCAGCAATTAGGGCCGGGTGCAGCAAGGACTCTCAGACCTCATCGGGTGGGCGAAGGAACGCATGCAGAGTGGAGGATTGCAGTGGATTACTCTTTGCTGCGCTGCAGCATAACGGACTAGGGGCTCAGCGGGTATGACCGGTGACGCCCGCTGCCCCAGAAGTGAGACCAACTTGTTAGGCAGAGAAGCCGGAAGAACTCAGCACCGGCCTTAGCCGGCAACCAGCCATCCAACCCAGGAATAGAGAAAGACAACCGAGTCACGCTAAGTGAAGTTGATATATATATAAACTGCCATCTTGAGTTATTCTTTCCCTTTATACCCTTCAGCTTCACTTGTTTATTCCCTGTTGCTCCCTGTGAGGAGTTTATCCCTGTACCTATTAAACAAGTAATTGCTTTCCCCTGTTAACCCTTGCTCTATGCCTCTGTGTCACTGCATCCTAATACCTGTGTTAGGCCGAGATCACACATGCGAGAAACACGGCCGAGTCTCGCATGTGAATTCCCAGCACTGGCGCTGGCACTTGGGAGCGGAGCGTGCGGCTGAATGTAGTTCTATGCAGCCGCTCGCTCCACTCCTGAGTGCCGGTGCCAGTGCTGTGAATTCACATGCGAGACTCGGCCGTGTTTCTTGCATGTGTGATCCGGCCTTACAGAACAACTACCTAAAGATTCAACTCGTTGCTTGGTGACTCCCTAAGGGACAGGAAGTCTTTTATAAAAGATGCCTTCCAGCTATTGGCTGGGAGCCATCTTGCAGGTGAACACATTAAGCTAAATACCTAACAGCAACAGGCTAAGGGCATTCAGCAAAATGCGTACACTGCCCCTTTAAGAGCAGTGAAGTACGAGTGTGCGCACTAGTCGCACTGCCTGGAGTTGTGGAGAGCACACAACCAGGAATCAAGAAGCATGCCAGGGACCGTGTCGAAGGGCTGGGGCAGTGAGTTAGCCGGCATCCCTGCATGGAGGCATAAGGGGACACCATGCAGGGGCACTGGCAATAGTGCTACAAAGATATGTTTTTTGGATAAAAAAATTCAAAACAATTTTATTAATAGAATTCAATAAAAACAGAACATTCCCAGTACTATAGGAAAAAAATGTGAGACCTTTCCCAAAATGTTCTGTTTTTATTTAATTCTACTAATAAAATGTTTTTGCATTTTTTTTTACCCAAAAACAGCTGGATATTCCTACCTTTTTCAATGCATCAAGGCACCCTCCAAACTGCATATGTTGATTATTAACCTCTGACATTATAAAATTACAAAAAAATCTGGAAAAGATTCCTGCATTGCAAACACATGGCAGATGAAGTTTAATGTTAAAGGGAATCTGTCACCCTAAATTGGCGGGATATTCAAATGATGGCAGTCAGGTCAGATGGGCGGTGTTTTGGGTACTTTCCTTAACATGTTGTTCGCCGCTGTCTCCATTATTTCTGGGAATTGTAGTCGTTGCCCTCCATATAACGCGCCTGCGCATTGCAATCTGCGGGCAAAGCATACTGCGCGTGCGCAATTCAAGATTGCAATGCGCAGGTGCGCTATATGGAGGGCAACGACTACAATTCCCAGAAATAATGGAGACAGCGGCGAAAACATGTTAAGGCAAGTACCCAAAACACCGCCCATCTGACCTGACTGCCATCATTTAAATATCCCGCCAATTTAGGGTGACAGATTCCCTTTAATGCACTGCTCAAAAAAAATAAAGGGAACACGTAAACAACAGAAGTTGTTCAAACTTCTGTGAAGTCAAACTGTCCACTTAGGAAGCAACACTGATTGACAATCAATTTCACATGCTGTTGTGCAAATGGAATAGACAACAGTTGGAAATTATTGGCAATTATCAAGACACACTCAATAAAGGAGTGGTTCTGCAGGTGGGGACCACAGACCACATCTCAGTACCAATGCTTTCTGGCTGATGTTTTGGTCACTTTTGAAAGTTGGTTGTGCTTTCACACTCGTGGTAGCATGAGACGGACTCTACAACTCACACAAGTGGCTCTGGTAGTGCAGCTCATCAAGGATGGCACATCAATGCGAGCTGTGGCAAGAAGGTTTGCTGTGTCTGTCAGTGTAGTGTCCAGAGGCTGGAGGCACTACCAAGAGACAGGCCAGTACACCAGGAGACGTGGAGGGGGCCGTAGGAGGGCAACAACCCAGCAGCAGGACCGCTACCTCCACCTTTGTGCAAGGAGGAACAGGAGGAGCACTGTCAGAGCCCTGCAAAATGACCTCCAGCAGGCAACAAATGTGCATGTGTCTGCACAAACGGTTAGAAACCGACTCCAGGAGGATGGTCTGAATGCCCGACGTCCAATAGATAGGGGTTGTGCTCACAGCCCAACACCGTGCAGGATGCTTGGCATTTGCCACAGAACACCAGGATTGGCAAATTTGCCACTGGCGCCCTGTGCTCTTCACAGATGAAAGCAGGTTCACACTGAGCACATGTAACAGACGTGACAGAGTCTGGAGCTCCCGTGGAAAGTGATCTGCTGCCTGCAACATCCTTCAGCATGACCGGTTTGGCAGTGGGTCAGTAATGGTGTGGTGTGGCATTTCTTTGGAGGGCCGCACAGTCCTCCATGTGCTCGCCAGAGGTAGCCTGACTGCCATTAGGTACCGAGATGAGATCCTCAGACCCCTTGTGACCATATGCTGGTGCGGTTGGCCCTGGGTTCCTCTTAATGCAGGACAATGCCAGACCTCATGTGGCTGGAGTGTCTCAGCATTTCCTGCAAGATGAAGGCATTGAAGCTATGGATTGGCCCGCCCGTTCCCAAGACCTGAATCTGATTGAGCACATCTGGGACATCATGTCTCGCTCCATCCACCAACATCACGTTGCACCACAGACTGTCCAGGAGTTGGCGGATGCTTTAGTCCAGGTTTGGGAGGAGATCCCTCAGGAGACCATCGGCCGCCTCATCAGGAGCATGCCCAGGCATTGTAGGGAGGTCATACAGGCACAGGGAGGTCATACAGGCACGTGGAGGCCACACACACTACTGAGCATTATTTTGAATTGTTTTAAGGACATTACATTCCACTTTAATTTTGTGTGTGACTCCAAATCCAGGCCTTCATTGGTTAATAAATTTGATTTCCATTGATGATTTCTGTGTGATTTTGTTGTCAGCACATTCAACTTTGTACAGAACAAAGTATTCAATGAGAATATTTCATTCATTCAGATCTAGGATGTTTTATTTGAGTGTTCCCTTTATTTTTTTGAGCAGTGTATATGTAGAGTAATTGGAGTAATCTTACTGCTGTAAGTAGATTAAATGTAAATATATTAGAGGTTACAGAACAGGGGAAGGACTTGGGAATTCTAATGACTTTCATAGGTGCTGTGTTGGGATGAGAGGAGGACCGTGGGGTATTTATCCTATTAGAGTTTGATCATATCGAACATTCCTTGTAACCAAGTGTCCAAATTCTTGAGACTTGGACCTGGATCTTTAAGGGAGAAAAGATCCTGCACATCCACCTGGGAATCAAATTAGCCAAATTGGGTCTAGCAGCCAATGTGGTGACAGATATCGCAAACAGATCTTTCCCACATCCGGATTATCACATTTATAGTCTATATTTGTTATGTCGTTCTCTGTAAATCTGGTAAAATGTAAAATTCTTAATTTCCATCTATTATATCAGCACTAACTCTCTAAGCCTAAGGGAAGGGCAATCCTCCTGCCATAGTTCCATAGAGGTTTCCTCCACAGGGGGTTTTCCTCTCCTAAGTGCAGGGGTGGTGACTCTTCGTGAGGCAGGGGTTGTGCCATTTTCGGTGTCATGTGAATTTAAATAAATTTGAGAATGATTGACACCTGATTGCAATGCTATGTGTATTTATTTTGTGTGCTTCTGTCTGATTCATTTTGTTTGGGAGTCTGGGTCCATCACACATCACTGGGTCACACGTCTGGACATCTGTTGGCAGCGGTTTTGCCCCAGGGGTTGCCCCTGCTCTTGGGTGTATGATGGAGCAGAGAAGACAACCATTACAGCACAGCACATATGAGTGTGCACTCACCCTCAGAACAAGGACTTATATTACAGGATTACAAGCAGCTTCCTCGCCTTATTCAGACAGTTAATACTTGGGGCAGTAATTTACATTATATTTGTCAGCTAAAAACCAGGGGGAACAAACACAGAGTAAAATAATAACGGAATCACTGTCACCTCTTCTGTGTTTTGAATTCACTCCTGGAGTCTGATATAAAAACCTGATGCAAAATATTGCCATGTAAAAGTGCCCTAAATCTGTAGTGACTTGTGACTGATTTGACAGTTTCAGTTGCAGTTAAGCAGTTAAGCAACAGAGGTTGGAAGTGTTAAAGTAGTTTTCCGGTTTCAAAAACCCCTGTCACCCGATCAGGGCTGACACCAGTTATTTCAGGGCCACATACTGACAAAATTTTTCAAGCCCCATGAAGACTCCATCCAGACTCTACCCCAGCTCCGCCTCCACTTCTTGAACCTTCCACAGTCCCACTGCCCACTCTTGGGAAAGCTCCACTTCTGCACCACATCCTCACCAATCACACATTCACAGTTCCCATAGAACACCAGATCACATACATAGCCATCAGGTTCTGTTTTGTCCAAAAGATTTTTTAAGCTGCCACCACTAGTGATGAACAAGTATACTCATTGCTTGGGTTTTCACGAGCATGCTCGGGTGTTCTCCGAGTATTTGGGAGTGCTCGGAGATTTAGTTTTTGTCACCGCAGCTGCATGATTTGCAGCTGCTAGACAGCCTGAATACATGTGGGGTTTTCCTAACAAACAGGCATGCTGTCTAGCAGCCGCAAATCATGAAACTGCGACGACAAAAACTAAATCTCCCAGCTCGGCAAAATACACGGAGGACACCAGAGCATGCTCAGGAAAACCTGAGCAGCGAGTATAGTCGCTCACCACTAGCCACCACAACTAGGTAGACTCTTGTAGACTTTTGGCCGGGCCCTACTCTAACCTATTAAACATTTGTTAAAATATTCTGTACCTTTTTTTAGGTATGTTTCTATTTATTTTTCTTTAAGGAAATGTGTCACAGACATTTTTTAAAATGAATAATAATACCACATGCAAGAGACAAATACCGTCACACCATGGCTGGACCACGTTACCACCACATAGTGACTAATAATACCACATACAAGGGAGAAATACTGCCACACCATGGCCAGACCACATATTACTACCACATAGTGACCAAATAATACCACATACAAGGGACAAATACCGCCACACCATGGCTGGACCACATATTACTACCACATAGTGAGCGAATAACACCACATACAAGGGACAAATACTGTCACACCATGACCCAACCACGTATTACCACTACATAGTGAGCAAATACTACAATACTGATCATTAATAAAAAAACCTCAATAATAATATTGCCATGGGTGCCATTATACAAAGGAGCTCTGTACATGGTATACAGTGTTTAGTATCAGTGTACAGGTAATACAGTGATCACTGATGATATTATACACAGGAGCTCTGTGTATAGCATAAAGTATACAGGTAATACAATAATCACCACTGACATTACACACAGGAGCTCTTTATATAGTGTCAGTGCACAGGTAATACAGGGATCAACAATGACTTTATACACATGAGCTCTGTATATAGTGTCAGCGTACAGGTAATACAATGATCACCAATGACATTACACACAGGAGCTCTGTATATAGTGTATCGTGTACAGGTAATACAGTGATCACCAGTGACATTATACACAAGAGTTCTGTATATAGTACATAGTGTACATGTAATACAGTGATCACCAGTGACATTATACACAGTATCTCTGTATATAGTACATAGTGTACAGGTAATACAATTATCACCAGTGACATTATACACAGGAGCTCTGCATATAGCACATAGTGTACAGGTAATACAGTGATCACCAGTGATATTATATGCAGAAGCTCTGCATATAGTGTCAGTGTAATACTATTGTAGGAACTCGAGGATTCTGATAGCGTGGGGCAATGAACAATCAGAGACGGGTTTCTTTGAATGCAAATAATGTATTTGTGAAACAGCAAAACCCCCAAAAACAATATTCAAACAACCCGTAGTGACATGCAATGAGTCCATATATATATACACAAGTCCAGTTATATGAATCCGGATATATAAGTCCTTGAACCTCTATAGCGAGGGTGGTAAAGTTCTTACGACGAAGTCCTCACACAAATGTAACCACAAGGTAAGTCTGATGCACAGGTTACGTGGCTGGATTTACACACCGCTGGTGTGTGAAGAGTCAGATCCAGGTATGCAGAAAACACAGGGAGGTCCAGGAACAAGTTAATCTCAGTTGTGGCTTAATTCAGTGAAGTCCAACAACAAGTTCATAAGTCAGTAAGGTTCCAGTAATAGTTCCAACAGCTCTCACCAGAGGTAATGCACAAAGGGTTAAACAGCAACAGTTCAGAAACACAGTTCTTATCAGATGAAGTGAACCAAAGGTTAAATTCCCAAGTCAACAGTTTAGTGATAACACAGTATGTGCAACTTACATATGCAGAGAATGTCCAGAGCCATGGGTAGAAACTGCTGTGGCAGAGAAACACCTGAAGATAACCTGGTTATGCACTTCCCTGGTAAATACACAACGATCTGTGAGGAACAAGCAGCTGGGTTGAAGAGAAACAGAAGCAGAATATTCCAGCAGTGAAGCCAGCACCTGAGCCGGGTTTTAAACAAACGAACAGGAAGTAGGGCACAGAAAACAGCAAACTCCATCTTAACAAAGGGCAAAATCATTGACAAAGTTACCTAGAAAACCCGGAATACTGACATTACTCCCCCCCTAAAGACGGCCTCCGGACGGTCCTGGACCAGGCCTGTCCGGGTATCTCCGATGAAACTGAGCAATCTTCAGAGGCGCATTGATGTTACTTACTGGTTCCCAAGAATCATTTTCAGGAGAGTAACCTTGCCATCTAACTAGATACTGAAGCCGGTTTCTATGAAGTCTCGAATTAACAATATCCTGTACCACGAATTGTTCTTCGCCATCAACCAACACTGGTGGAGGGGGAGGTACGATACGTCCCTGAAATGTGTTAGGAGAGACTGGTTTTAATAAGGAAACGTGAAATACTGGGTGTACCTTTAAAGTCCGTGGTAGCTTCAACCGACAGGCAACAGAGCTCACAATCCCCGTGATCTTGAATGGACCGATGAATTTCTGTCCCAGTTTCTGCGAAGGAACACCCAATTTTAGATTCTTGGTGGACAACCAGACTGAGTCTCCTACCTTATACATAGGTGCTGGTTTCCGGAATCTATCGGCCGACTTTTTGTAACGCTCCTGTGCTGTGGTCAGGGAGTCCTTCAAAACTTCAAGATTACGTTGCAACGCCGTCACTCTGTCTTCAACCGCTGGTACCGAAATCGTAACCGGAGACCTAGGCAAAATATTTGGATGATAACCCAGGTTGGCAAAAAAAGGCGTTACCTTCGTGGAACTGCTTTGGGAGTTGTTGTACGAAAATTCCGCTAGAGGAAGTAGCTTCAGCCAATCGTCCTGCAAATGACTGACGTAACAGCGTAGATATTGCTCCAAAGTTTGATTTGTCCGTTCGGTCTGCCCGTTGGTCTGAGGATGGTATGCAGAAGACAAGCAAACATTAATGTGGAGCGCAGAACAAAATCCTTTCCAAAATCTAGAGGTAAATTGTATTCCCCGGTCAGAAATGATGTCATCTGGTACCCCATGCAGCCGGAAAATGTTCTGGATAACTAGATCTACTGTCTCTGTAGCTGAGGGAAGACCAGCGCACGGAATGAAATGAGCAGCTTTCGTTAAACGATCTACTACCACCAAAATAGTATTTTTACCACCAGAGGTGGGTAACTCCACAATAAAGTCCATCGAAATAGACCCCCAAGGGCGAGACGGTACAGGTAGCGGTTTAAGAAGACCAGTAGGTGAAACACGAGGAACCTTGTACCGGGCACAAACTTCACAAGAGCGGACATAGTCATTCACATCCTTCAAGCAGGTAGGCCACCAAAAAAAACGAGTTAACAATTCCTGCGTCTTCTGTACCCCCTATGACCAGCCAATTTAGAGTCGTGGACCAATCTGAGAACTCGAAGTCTTACAGCCTCTGGGACATAAATACATCGATCTCTAAGCCACACACCATTCCGAAGGACAAGATTCACATTGTCAGGTGGAGCTGCAAGAAATACGTCACCGTCATAGGCCAGCTTGATCTCCTGCCACAAGTCCCGGTTCCGGAGCACTCCAACGAAATTGGCCTCCGACAAGATGGTCTTCGACGGGGTCCCAGGCACGGAATCCACGGTATGGATTCGGGATAATGCGTCAGCTTTCCCATTACGTGAACCTGGGCGGTACGAAATAATAAAATTAAACTGGTTCAAGAACAAACTCCACCTAGCTTGTCGAGGAGAAAGACACCTGGCAGACTTAAGGAATTCCAAATTGCGATGATCCGTGAGTACTACTACCTGCTGAGTTGCCCCCTGCAAATGGTGTCTCCATTCCTTAAAGGCAGAAATAATTGCCAAAAGTTCCTTATCTGCCACATCATAGTTCAGTTCTGCAGAAGATAACCTACGAGAGAAGAAGGCACACGGGTGCAGCAAACCTTTGTCTCCGGTACGTTGTGAGAGGATAGCTCCCAATGCACAGTCAGACGCGTCCACCTCCACGATAAAAGGCTGTGCAGGATCCGGATGCATCAATATTGGAGCTGTGGTAAAACAACCCTTCAGGCGATCAAAGGTTCCTGAGCTTGCGAAGACCATTCAAACTTCTTCCCCTTCTTGGTGAGGAGAGTGATGGGACGGACAATTTCTGAAAAATTTCGGATAAACCGTCTATAAAAGTTAGCAAAGCCAATGAATCGTTGTACCTCCTTAATGTTTCCTGGTACCGGCCAGTCCAAGATTGCCTGGATCTTGCTGGACTCCATATTCAATCCCTGAGGCGAGATAACATAGCCCAAAAATTGAATTTCAGAACAATGGAACTCACACTTTTCGAGTTTGATGTACAAATGATTATCTCTCAAACGTCTAAGTACGGTCTTGACATGTTCCTGATGTTCCTGTAAGGAGTCAGAAAAGATTAAGATGTCATCAAGGTAAATTACCACATATTGGTCCAATAAATCCCTGAAAATGTCGTTGGCTAAATGTTGAAAAGCAGCAGGAGCGTTACAGAGTCCGAATGGCATCACCAAATATTCAAAATGTCCATACCGGCATCTAAAAGCTGTCTTCCATTCGTCTCCGGGCCGTATACGGAGTAAATTATATGCCCCACGAAGATCTAATTTGGTAAATACTTTGGCCTGGCGAACTCTTTCCAACAATTCTGGAATTAGGGGCAACGGGTACTGTTACGAATGGTTACCTTATTTAACTCCCGGTAGTCAATGCAGGGTCTTAGAGTACCATCCTTCTTCTTTACAAAGAATATTGGAGCTCCCGCTGGTGAAGAAGATGGTCGGATAAACCCCTTGGCTAAATTCTCATCTATATACTCTCGTAAAGATTTTAATTCCGGAGCCGCCAACGGGTAAACATGGCCGAAAGGAATCGCTGCTCCAGGAAGCAATTCTATGGGGCAGTCATACGGTCTATGTGGGGGAAGTTGATCTGCCTTCCTTTTATCACAAATGTCTGAGAATTCCTGATAAATCAGAGGGAGAGTAGGTACCTGTATCACCTCTTCCAAGTTCTGGGTAACTGGAGCCGCTACAGTTGGACTGATGGTAGAACTGCACTTCGGGAGAAAGGTTATCTCCTTGGTTTCCCAATTGATGATTGGATTTTGTGACCGTAACCAGGGAATTCCTAAAATTACAGGAAAATGAGGAGAAGATATTAACATGAATGAAAGTGTTTCTTGATGGTCTGGTTCCATCTTACACTCCAGAGGCACTGTCTCCCGATCTACTGGTCCAGAAACTAATGGGGAACCATCCACCGTTTCCATAGTGATTGGTGAAGCTCTTAGTTGTGTCTTTATACCATGTTTCTCTGCAAAAGAAGAATCCATGAAATTCCCACCTGCTCCAGAGTCTATCATGGCAGAACTTGATATCCACTGTTCCTCCCACTGAATCTGTATAGGAAGAGAACAATGTGAATATTTCTCCCCGTGATCTTTAGGGGAAGTCGGCATCAGTATTGGGGGAAAAACCGCATCTAGATGTAGACTGGTTTCTGAAACTTCAGACTCAGCGTCTGTGTTATCATAATCTCCTACTACCGCCAACACCTTGTTGGGTCGCCTAGGACATTTAGGACAATTGATGAGGAAATGGTCCGATTGACCACAATAGAAACATAAGCGCTCACGGAGACGGTGTTCGCGGCGTTCATTATTCTCACGTCTCTGCAGTGAGTCCACCTGCATAGGCACCTCCTCAGCCTCTCGCGGGTTTTTGCCTGTGGTTTCCCTGGACGGAAGAGAGTAATTAGTAATGCGATTTACAGCGGCCCATTTTTCTTGTCTGCGTTCAGTTAAACGGGTATCAATACGTACACAGTGCTGTATAAACAATTCAAACTCCTGTGGAGACTCTGAACGAGCTAGCTCATCTTTGATTACATTTGACAAACCTTTTCTAAAGATTGGTAATAAAGCATTGTTTTCCCACTGGGTGTCCACCACTAACCTTTTAAATTCAGTAACATATTCTATGACTGACCGTTTCCCCTGGCGTAAGGAAAGCAAGGCAGATTCAGCGGTAGCACGGCGGTTGGGATCGTCGAACATTTGCGCCATGGCTGCCAGAAAATTGTCCAAATTATTTAGACGGGTATCATGACTTTCAACCATAGGATTTGCCCAAGCCAGTGCACGTGATGTCAACAACATAATAATACATAGAACCTTAGATCTATCAGACCGGTAGTAAGAGGCATGTACATCAAAAAATAATATACATTGATTAACAAACCCACGGAATTGACTTCGGTCACCATTAAAACGAAATGGAGGCAATTTAGGCATACTGGTGGATGAGGTAGGCTCAGTAGGTAAGGCCTCCAGGACTCCTAACCTAGAACGTAGATCTTGGAGAGCCTGACCAAACCCTGTGCATTGTGGTTAACCCGAGACTCCAAGTCTCTAATTTGATTGAGTGCAGCCGACACCTCCTGCTGCAAGGAGTTAACTATGGTGAACAGTTTGTCTGCCCGTGTCTCCGTCATTGCCCCAGCAGAATCCTCTTTTTTAGGCTGGAATATCCTGTAATACTATTGTAGGAACTCGAGGATTCTGATAGCGTGGGGCAATGAACAATCAGAGACGGGTTTCTTTGAATGCAAATAATGTATTTGTGAAACAGCAAAACCCCCAAAAACAATATTCAAACAACCCGTAGTGACATGCAATGAGTCCATATATATATACACAAGTCCAGTTATATGAATCCGGATATATAAGTCCTTGAACCTCTATAGCGAGGGTGGTAAAGTTCTTACGACGAAGTCCTCACACAAATGTAACCACAAGGTAAGTCTGATGCACAGGTTACGTGGCTGGATTTACACACCGCTGGTGTGTGAAGAGTCAGATCCAGGTATGCAGAAAACACAGGGAGGTCCAGGAACAAGTTAATCTCAGTTGTGGCTTAATTCAGTGAAGTCCAACAACAAGTTCATAAGTCAGTAAGGTTCCAGTAATAGTTCCAACAGCTCTCACCAGAGGTAATGCACAAAGGGTTAAACAGCAACAGTTCAGAAACACAGTTCTTATCAGATGAAGTGAACCAAAGGTTAAATTCCCAAGTCAACAGTTTAGTGATAACACAGTATGTGCAACTTACATATGCAGAGAATGTCCAGAGCCATGGGTAGAAACTGCTGTGGCAGAGAAACACCTGAAGATAACCTGGTTATGCACTTCCCTGGTAAATACACAACGATCTGTGAGGAACAAGCAGCTGGGTTGAAGAGAAACAGAAGCAGAATATTCCAGCAGTGAAGCCAGCACCTGAGCCGGGTTTTAAACAAACGAACAGGAAGTAGGGCACAGAAAACAGCAAACTCCATCTTAACAAAGGGCAAAATCATTGACAAAGTTACCTAGAAAACCCGGAATACTGACAGTCAGTGTACAGGTAATACAGTGATCAACAGTGACATTACACACAGGAGCTCTGTATATAGTGCCAGTTTACAGGTAATACAGGGATCACCAGTGACATTGTACACAGGAGCTCTGTATATAGTGTCAGTATGTAGGTAATACAGTGATCACCATTGACATTATACACAGGAGCTCTGTATATAGTACATAGTGTACAGGTAATACAGTGATCACCGGTGACATTATACACAGGAGCTCTGTATATAGTACATAGTGTACAGGTAATACAGTGATCACCGGTGACATTATACACAGGAACTCTGTATATAGTGTCAGTGTACAGATAATACAGTGATCACCAGTGACATTACACATAGGAGCTGTGTATATAGTGGCAGTTTATAGGTAATACATGGATCACCAGTGACATACACAGGAGCTCTGTATATAGTGGCAGTGTACAGATAATACAGGGATCACCAGTGACATTGTACACAGGAGCTCTCTATATAGGGTCAGTATACAGGTAATATAGGGATCGCCAGTGATATTGTACACAGGAGCTCTGTATAGAGTGTCAGAATGTAGGTAATGCAGGGATCACCAGTTACATTAT
>JARQOD010000007.1:33955950-34011812 GCA_033576555.1 Oophaga sylvatica | reverse complement strand
TGGGATCCGAACGGAGTATAGACCAATATTTGGTCAAGATAGTCCTCATCTGAGGCCATTGATTATTATATGTAGAGATAAATCTGACAGGCTGGCTGGACTCTCCTCTCATCCGACTAGTGCCCAATAGTTGATTGCGGGGTGTGCTTTTGGCTCTAAGATATCCCCGCTTAACCGTGCGTTTACTATATCCTCGATCATGAAATCTACGAGATAGGTCCCTCGACTGGCCCTCAAAAAATTCGTCAGTGGCACAAATGCGTTTCATTCTTAAGAATTGTCCCGTAGGTATAGCCTGAATAGTCGATGGTGTATGCGCCGATGTGGCATGCAATAGAGCATTGACCGACGTCTCCTTGCGGCAGGGCTTGGAAAGGAAGTAATAACGCTTTGGAATTCAGACGTTGATGGAGGTCATGTCGCGTTTGGAGAGCCCCTTATGTGCCTAAACAGTGGAAACCCCCCACAAGTGACTCCATTTTGGAAACTAGACCCCAAAAGGAACTTATCTAGATATGTGGTGATAACTTTGAACCCCAAAGTGTTTCACTAAAGTTTATAATGCCTGGGTGTGAAAGAAAAATATCCACAAAAATGATTTTTTAGTCCCCAATTTTTGATCTTTCCCAAGGAAATTGGACCCCAAAAGTTGTTGTCCAATTTGTCCTGAGTACGCTGATACCCCATATGTGGGGGGAAATACTGTTTGGGAGCACAGCAGGGCTCGGAAAGGAAGTAATGACATTTTGGAATGCAGACTTTGATGGGTGTCATGTTCAGTTTGCAGAGCCCCTGATGTGCTTAAACAGTGGAAACACCCCACAAGTGACCGCATTTTGGAAACTAGACCCCTAATGAACTTATCTAGATCTGTGTTGAGCACTTTGAACCCCAAGTGCTTCACACAAGTTTATGATGCCCGGAGATGAAAATAAAAAAGCCTATTTTTTTCCACAAACATGATCTTTTAGTCTCCAGTTTTTTTATTTTCCCAAGGGTAAAAGGAGAAATTGGACACCAAAAGTTGTTGTTCAATTTGTCCTGAGTATTCTGATACCCTATATGTGGGAGAAAACTACTGTATGGGCACACGTCGGGGCTCGGAAGGGAAGTAGTGATTTTTTGCATTGCAGACTTTGATGGAATAGTCTGCGGGCGTCATGTCGCGTTTGGAGAGCCCCTTATGTGCCTAAACAGTGGAAACCCCCCACAAGTGACTCATTTTGGAAACTAGACCCCCAAAGGAACTTATCTAGAGTGTGGTGATAACTTTGAACCCCAAGTGCTTCACAGAAGTTTATAACATAGAGCCATAAAAATAAAAAAATCATATTTTTTTCCACAAAAATGATATTTTCGCCCCCAATTTTTTATTTTCCCAGGGTTAACAGAAGAAATTGGACCCCAAGAGTTATTGTGCAATTTTTCCTGAGTACGCTTATTCCCCATATGTGGGGGTAAACTACTGTTTGGGCGCATGGCAGAGCTCAGAAGGGAAGGAGCACTGTTTGACTTTTTCAACGCCGAATTGAGATCAGACGCCATGTCACGTTTTGAGAGCACCTGATGTGCCTAAACAGTGGAAACCCCCCAATTCTAACTCCAACTCTAACCCCAACACACCCTTAGCTGTTGTGAATGGGTTTGAGATGAGTTCTGAGCAGAGGCTCCCTCTGGTGGTTACAAGCGTTACTAGTGAGGATTGTGAGGACTGGGAATCAGGTGTTACTGATTGGTCTTATTTAAGGGAATCATTTTCCCATCAGGGTTGCCGGTGACCAATTGTTCTGGTCTGAATCCTTCTTTCCAGTTTCCCTTGTAGCCTGCTGTGTCGTGTCTGCATCTCCTGCTATCAGATAAGACAATTTCTTATTTTGTGTTTTTGCTATATTTTTGCATTTTGTCCTGCACTTCTGTGGGGGCCTTCTGGTCCCCTCCGGGGGCTTTTGCCCTCTCAGTTTAGTTCAGCCACTGTGTTTTGTACTTTTGCTTTTTCCAGTTTTTTCAGTGGCTGCTGTTTTTGTTACACCAGAGAACTAATTTAGGTGGTAGAGGTCGTGTGATCTCAGGTGATTTTGAAATTAGTAGAGTTGGTGTTTTTCAGGGTTTTCTGGGATTGCAGTAAGTACCCTTCCTATCCTTTTCTATTTAGATAGTTTGGGCCCCAGCGTTTGCTCATACTATTTTCTTTCTGTGTCAGTATTTCCTCTTGTCTAACCGCCATTACATGTTTGGGGGCTTTCTATTATCTTTGGGGGTTCTGCTACGGGGCAGATAGCTTTCCTATTTCTATCTTTAGGTGTAGTTAGTTTCTCAGGCTGTGACGAGGCGTCTAGGACCAACGTAGGAACGCTCCACGGCTGCCTCTAGTTGCAGTGGTTAGTCAGGGTACTGCAATCTCATAGATTCCAACTGCTCTGGTGTATTTCCTTTTTTGCCTGCACTCCTCAGCTACCGTAACATAACAGTATCACCGGCCCATAAAAATTGTATGGTACTCACAGAAGGGAAAAAATATTTTGAAGGAAGAAAAGTTGTCAGAGATATTTTTCTGTTTGTTGCATTTTTTTTTTTTTTCCCTCTGTATCTCTGGGTGCTGGGGAGGATCTTTTCTCCCAATGGAGTTTGCACAGTTGTCTGGCCGTGTGGATCAGCTTGCCACTGAGGTTCAGAGTATTGCTGCATATCTTGCTAGGTTGCCTGTTGTGGAACCTAGGATCCCCATGCCAGATTTGTTTTTAGGGGATCGAGCTAAGTTTCAGAATTTCAAAAATAATTGTAAATTGTTTCTTGCCTTAAAATCTAAGTCCTCAGGAAACGCAGCGCAGCAGGTTCAAATTATCATCTCTCTCCTGCGCGGCGATCCTCAGGATTGGGCTTTTTCCCTGATACCTGGGGATCCTGTTTTGAGTGATGTTGATGCATTTTTTCAGGCTTTGGGGTTATTGTACGATGAGCCTAATGTCACTGATCAAGCTGAAAAAGCCTTGTTGGCATTAAATCAGGGGCTTGATGACGCTGAGTTATACTGTCAGAGATTCCGTAGGTGGGCAGTCCTGACCAAATGGAATGACGACGCTTTGGCGGCCCTTTTCCGGAAGGGTCTGTCGGATAATGTAAAGGATGTTATGGTGGGATTCCCTGTCCCCTCTGGTCTCAATGATTCTATGTCATTGGCGATTCAAATTGACAGACGTTTGCGTGAGCGGAGAAGTATGCGTGGAGTGGTGTTGCCTTGTGAGCCAGCTGCTGAGCCCATGCAGTGTGATGGAGTGGTGTCTGGGGCACAGCGTCATGAATTTCGAAAGCGCAATGGGTTATGTTTCTACTGTGGTGATGCCTCTCATGCTATTTCAGTCTGCCCTAAGCGGGGAAGACATTTTGCACGCTCAGTTGTCTTGGGTAGTGTTCAGACTAAGTTTTTATTAACTGTCACTCTGATATGCTCTCTGTCCTCATTTTCTGCTCAGGCTTTCGTTGATTCTGGAGCAGCTATTAACCTGATGGATTATGATTTTGCTAAACGTTGTGGGTTTTCCTTGATACCCCTACAGAAGTCTATTCCTTTACTGGGGATCGATTCTACCCCTTTGGCTGAGAATAAACCCCAGTTTTCTACTCAGGTGATAATGAGGGTTGAACCTGATCACCAGGAGTGCTGCAAATTTTTGGTTCTATATAATCTGCATGACATTATAGTGCTGGGTTTCCCTTGGTTACAGTCTCATAATCCTGTTTTGGATTGGAAATCTGTGTCTGTAACCAGTTGGGGCTGCCAATGTGTTAGTGCCAACACTCCTGTTTTTTCTGCCTCCCCCCAGGCTGAGGATGTTCCTGACTTTTTGTTTGATTTTTCTGATGTGTTTAGCGAAAGTAAATCTGCATCCTTACCTCCCCATAGGAGCTATGACTGCGCTATTGAATTAGTGCCAGGTAGTAAATTCCCTAAGGGTCGCCTTTTTAACTTGTCTGTACCTGAACATGACGCTATGCGGTCTTATATCAAGGAATCATTGGAGAAGGGTCATATCAGACCATCCTCTTCACCCTTAGGTGCCGGTTTTTTCTTTGTGGCCAAAAAAGATGGTTCATTAAGGCCGTGTATTGATTATCGTCTCTTGAACAATATTACTGTGAAATATCAATACCCGTTACCCTTGATTTCTGACCTGTTTTCCAGGGTGAAAAACGCTACTTGGTTTACCAAGCTTGACCTCAGGGGGGCGTATAACCTTATTCGCATTAAGCACGGGGATGAATGGAAGACGGCATTTAACACCCCTGAAGGGCATTTTGAGTACCTTGTGATGCCCTTTGGGCTCACTAATGCTCCTTCCGTCTTCCAGTCCTTCATGAATGACATTTTCAGGGATTTTGTGGACAAGTTTCTGATTGTTTATTTGGATGATATCTTGATTTTTTCTAATGACTGGGACTCTCATGTGAAACATGTTCGAACTGTATTCCAGATTTTGAGAGAGAATGCTCTGTATGTGAAGGGATCAAAGTGTCTTTTTGGCGTACAGAAGATCTCATTTCTGGGATTCATTTTGTCCCCATCTGTTATTGAAATGGACCCGGTCAAGGTTCAGGCCATCTGTGATTGGGTCCAACCTACTTCATTAAAGGCTCTTCAGAGATTTTTGGGTTTTGCCAATTTTTATCGTAAATTTATTGGTAATTTCTCTGTTATTGTTAAACCATTAACTGATTTGACCAGAAAGGGTTCTGATGTGGTGAATTGGCCTCCTGAGGCAGTCTCTGCGTTTCAGGAACTTAAGCAGAGATTCACTTCTGCTCCTGTTCTACGGCAGCCTGATGTTTCTCTGCCATTTCAGGTGGAGGTTGATGCCTCTGAAATTGGGGCAGGTGCCGTTTTGTCCCAAAAAGATCCAGAGACCTCTAAAAGTAACCCTTGTGCCTTTTTCTCTCGAAAATTTTCTCCTACTGAACGTAATTATGACGTGGGTAATCGGGAGTTATTGGCCATGAAGTGGGCTTTTGAAGAGTGGAGACATTGGCTGGAGGGAGCCAAACATCAGGTGGTGGTCCTTGCGGACCATAAGAATCTGGTCTATCTGGAATCTGCCAAGCGACTCAATCCTAGACAGGCCAGGTGGGCCTTGTTTTTCACACGTTTTAATTTTGTGGTTTCCTTTCTTCCTGGCACTAAGAATGTTAAGGCGGAATGCCCTCTCGAGGAGTTTCCTTGCGGACTCTCCTGAGCTATCTGATCCCTCTGTTATTTTGAAGGAGGGTGTAGTTCTTTCCGCCATCTCGCCCAATTTGAGACTTGCTCTGGAGGGGTGTCAGGAGGATAGGCCCGAGCGCTGCCCTGTTGGAAAATTGTTTGTCCCGGACCAATGGAAAAAGAGTGTGATGTCTGAGATTCATTGTTCCGCATTGGCTGGGCATCCCGGAATTTTTGGTACCAGAGACTTGGTTAGTCGGTCCTTTTGGTGGCCTACCTTGTCTCGCGATGTCAGGGAATTTGTGCAGTCCTGCGGGACTTGCTCTCGCTCCAAGCCTTGCTCTCGCTCTAGTGGTTTGTTGATGCCATTGCCTGTGCCCAAGAGACCATGGACCCATATCTCTATGGATTTCATTTCCGATCTTCCTGTTTCTCAGAGAATGAGCACCATCTGGGTAATTTGTGATAGGTTTTCCAAAATGATACATCTTGTGCCATTACCTAAGTTGCCTTCCTCCTCTGAATTGGTGCCGTTGTTCCTTCAGCACGTGGTTCGTTTACACGGCATTCCTGAGAACATTGTGTCTGACAGAGGAGTCCAGTTTGTTTCCAGATTTTGGAGGACTTTTTGTTCTAAACTGGGTGTTCAATTGTCTTTCTCCTCGCATTTCATCCTCAGACCAATGGTCAAACTGAGAGAACAAACCAGACATTGGAGACTTATCTAAGATGCTTTGTGTCTGCTGATCAGGATGACTGGGTCTCTTTTTTGCCTTTGGCTGAGTTTGCTCTTAATAATAGGGCTAGCTCTGCCACTTTGATGTCTCCGTTTTTTCTGTAATTCTGGGTTTCACCCTCGATTTTCTTCAAGACAGACGGAGGCTTCTGTCTGTCCAGGTGTTGACTCTGTTGTTGAGCGTATGCAGCAGATTTGGGACCAGGTAGTGGAGAGGTTGTCCCTCTCTCAGGAGAAGGCCCAGCGGTTTGCTAACCGGCATAGGACTGATGGTCCTCGGTTTAAAGTGGGGGACTTGGTCTGGTTGTCCTCAAAGAATATTCCTATGAGAGTAGCATCTCCTAAATTTAAGCCTAGGTTCATTGGACCTTATAAGATCATTGAGATTATTAATCCTGTTTCTTTTCGTTTGCTTCTTCCAGGGACATTTAAGATCCATAACGTGTTCCACAAGTCCTTGTTGAAGAGGTTTGTTGAGCTAGTGGTTCCTGCTGCTGTGCCTCCTGACCCTGTTTTGGTTGAGGGCAATCTGGAGTATGTGGTTGAGAAAATATTGGATTCTCGTTTTTCTAGACGAAGACTCCAGTATTTGGTTAAATGGAGAGGTTATGGTCAGGAAGATAATTCTTGGGTGTTTGCTTCGGACATCCATGCTAGGAGACTTATCCGTGCGTATCATAGAACTCATCCTGACCGACCTGGTTGCTCAAATGAGGGTTCGGTGACCCCTCCTCAAGGGGGGGGTACTGTTGTGAATGGGTTTGAGATGAGTTCTGAGCAGAGGCTCCCTCTGGTGGTTACAAGCGTTACTAGTGAGGATTGTGAGGACTGGGAATCAGGTGTTACTGATTGGTCTTATTTAAGGGAATCATTTTCCCATCAGGGTTGCCGGTGACCAATTGTTCTGGTCTGAATCCTTCTTTCCAGTTTCCCTTGTAGCCTGCTGTGTCGTGTCTGCATCTCCTGCTATCAGATAAGACAATTTCTTATTTTGTGTTTTTGCTATATTTTTGCATTTTGTCCTGCACTTCTGTGGGGGCCTTCTGGGTCCCCTCCGGGGGCTTTTGCCCTCTCAGTTTAGTTCAACCACTGTGTTTTGTACTTTTGCTTTTTCCAGTTTTTTCAGTGGCTGCTGTTTTTGTTACACCAGAGAACTAATTTAGGTGGTAGAGGTCTGTGTGATCTCAGGTGATTTTGAAATTAGTAGAGTTGGTGTTTTTCAGGGTTTTCTGGGATTGCAGTAAGTACCCTTCCTATCCTTTTCTATTTAGATAGTTTGGGCCCCAGCGTTTGCTCATACTATTTTCTTTCTGTGTCAGTATTTCCTCTTGTCTAACCGCCATTACATGTTTGGGGGCTTTCTATTATCTTTGGGGGTTCTGCTACGGGGCAGATAGCTTTCCTATTTCTATCTTTAGGTGTAGTTAGTTTCTCAGGCTGTGACGAGGCGTCTAGGACCAACGTAGGAACGCTCACGGCTGCCTCTAGTTGCAGTGGTTAGTCAGGGTACTGCAATCTCATAGATTCCAACTGCTCTGGTGTATTTCCTTTTTTGCCTGCACTCCTCAGCTACCGTAACATAACACTTAGCCCTAATCCCAACCCTAATCATAACTCTAACCACAAACCTAACCCTAACACACCCCTAACCCTAATCCCAACCCTAACCCTAACTTTAGCCCCAACTCTAACCCTAACTTTAGCCCTAACCCTAACCCTAATGGAAAAATGGAAATAAATAAATTTTTAAATTTTATTATTTTTCTCTAACTAAGGGGGTGATAAAGGGGGGTTTGATTTACTATTTATAGCTGGTTTTTATGTTTGGCAGCTGTCACATGCTAAAAGACGCTTTTTATTGCAAAAAATAGTTTTTTGCGTCACCACATTTTGAGAGCTATAATTTTTCCATATTTTGGCCCACAGAGTCATGTGAGGTCTTATTTTTTGCGGGACGAGTTGACGTTTCTATTGGTACCATTTTTGGGCACGACCTTTTTTGATTGCTTTTTATTACGATTTTTGTGAGGCAGAATGAACAAAAACCAGCATTTCATGAATTTCTTTTGGGGGAGCGTTTATACCGTTCCGCGTGTGGTGAAATTGATAAAGCAGTTTTATTCTTCGGGTTAGTACGATTACAGCGATATCTCATTTATGTCATTTTTTTATGTTTTGCCGCTTTTATACAATAAAAACGTTTATATATATAAAATATAATTATCTTTGCATTGCATTATTCTGCGAGCTATAACTTTTTTATTTTTTTGTTGATGATGCTGTGTTGCAGCTCGTTTTTTGCGGGACAGGATGATGTTTTCATCGGTACCATGTTTATTTATATTTGTCTTTTTGATCGCGTGTTATTCCACTTTATGTTCGGCGGTATGATGATATATCATTGTTTTTAGCTTTGTTTTTTTTTTAAGGGTTCACTAAAGGGGTTAACTAGTGGGACAGGTTTATAGAGCGGGTTGTTATGGACGCGGCGATACTAAATATGTGTACTTTTATTGTTTTCTTTTATTTACATGAAGAAATGAATTTATTGGGGAATATTTTTTTTTCTTTATTTAGGAATTTTTTTTTACACTTGTTATTTTTTTTTAACTTTTTTACTTTGTCCCAGGGTGGGACATCACTGTATAATGTCAGATCGCTGGTCTGACAGGGTGCACAGCACTCTGTCACACCAGCGATCTCACTGGCACTGCTGCAGGCTTCTCAGCGCCTGCTCTCAGCAGGCACTGAGGAAGCCGCCTCACTACAGGACCCGGAAGGACCCTGCGGCCATCTTGGATCCGGGGTTCTGCAGGGAGGAGGGTCCCTCGGAACAGCGCGACACATCGATGTTTCCCTATACCACCGGAACACTGCGATCATCTTTGATCTCAGTGTGCTAGGGGTTAATCTGCCGGGAGCGGTCCGTGACTGCTCCTGGCACATAGTGCCGGGTGTCAGCTGTGACAATCAGCTGACACCCGGCCGCGATCGGCCGCGCTCCCCCCGGGATCGCGGCTGATCGCATGTGACGTACTATTCCGTCCTTGGGAATCAGTCCCAGGGCACATGGTCGGAATAGTACGTCAGATGGAATAAAGGGTTTAAGGAAAGAAGTACACAGGCCTACGCTGCGCACAGAAACGCTAATGTGAAACCAGCCTAAGATGCCAATCACCGGATGACCGAACAAAAGGATGAAGTAATTTTTAAGATTGTTTAAAATAATTGTCCTCAGCAGCACTTCCTGTGTAAACAGGACATGTGTTGCCGAGGTCAATGATATTCTGTCTGCACAGAATGATCATATTAACGAGCATATGGAAGCGTGGTTGGTCTGCCTAAACAGGATATTAAACAACTTCCGATCTACTTACCTGTGATCAGTCTGTCTAGATGCAGTCTAAGCTACTGGAGTACTATAATTCTTCTGTTAAATAAGTAACTTCCCTAGGTCTTCCCTCAAGAGGTGGTAACGAGATAGATAAAGTCTTCTTAATATGCCAGTTAAAATCTTTCAATCTATTGTATGTTATCCATAAAGTTTATTACCATGGCTCACTGTCCGGTACAATCATCAGTACCATCTTGGCTCACTTTTTTTTCTTACTGAGGTCAGTGATATCATATCCATTTGTGTATGGCACAAAAATACTGAAAAGACACGTCATAATGAGATACGCCAGTATTATCATAGAAATATTTATAGGTTGACTTTTACTTTCCTGCCTTCCAAAGCAAAATGAAGATTTCTTACCCAATGTATCATGTGTCATTCAAGGGCAGAGGCCCTCCTTTATTGTTTATTTGTGTCCCAGGAGTTTTCCTACAAAAAGTAACATCCTTAAATATCTATTGTGCCCTATAGTTTTCCTACAAAAAGTAACATCCCAAAAATAAGAGCCTTTACAATGCTTTACAAATGTCTTCTTCACCATTTATGACTAAGATTTGAGTCCTGTATATTAAATTCTTGGTTTTCAATTGCTTTTAGATTGTATGGAATAAACATTTAGTTTTACAAAGTGTGAATTGGGTAAGGGAGATGTTTTATAATACAGAAACCGTTACCTATCTGCCGTGGTTTTATCCACTTCTATTCCAGGAGTCAGATTATACATCTTTACATAATATTCATTCTAATTGGAAAGGTGTTTTTATTTTAACATAAGCTCCGAGATCAAACATTACTCATGTGGAAAGAGACATGTTTGGTTTATCTAGACATTTACTTGTTCTCCAGTCCCCTGCGGTTTGATTATTAAATACACGAAACATTTAGAATATGCAGAAACCTTAATTACAGCTGGCTGTGCACTTGGACTTCTTCCAGAGTTTGATTAATATTTGTAAGTTACATTATGGAGCGGCAAAGCAAGGGATCTGGGAGGTGGTCATTGAGGGGGCAAAATCCTCAGACTTGGCAATGTTCCTAGGATAATGTAAACGTATCTTTGAAGCTAACGCCAAATGATGCTCGGAGGCTATCTTTATCATGTAGCCAAATTATTGTACACACATTTTGTAGTTATTTGTGTAAGCCTAGCAAACAGCAGAGACTAGAGTTGCGCGAAACAGGTCGGTCAGATTCATAAGTTGCAGACTTTTGCCAAAGTATGGTTTTGCCGAGCGAAACCCTACCATAGCGTGAAGTCGGCCATGCGGTCGGCAAAACGAGCGCCAAATTCGGATTTCCAAGAATGCTTGCAGGCGCCTTTTTTCAGCCAATGAGCAAGGACGTACACTGTGGGCAACGAGATGACATGTGCAGCGCCCACCACCATCGTAAAGAAGAGCATTGCAGTGATTGGCTTGCTTTGGGGGGCGTCATAGTGTCTATAAAAGCCCTGACCGCCGACCTCCATTTTACTTCTGCTGATCTTAACAGTAGGGAGAGGTTGCTGTTTATCAGTAGGAAGAGAGTTAGGGCTGGAAAGAGAAGTTCTTATGTGCTTGTGCTGATAGAAATTGTGCTGTACAGTTAGTGTGCAGTGACAGGGGAGGATTTTCTTGTGTGCAGCAGCGCTGGTTATTAGGTTGCCTGATAGCTGTGTGTACACTGCTTTGCAGACTGCTTTTTACACAGCACTAATACTTTTATTCTTTTTTTCTGCACAGTTACCGAGCGTTCATTTTTTCCCACACCGTATAGAGCTGTACGCTCCTCACACACTACAGTGTACCAGCTGGTATCACGGACAAATACATGCTGACTATCTGTGTGTGACTCCGGAAATATATACTGAGATTTAAATTTTTCCCTATACCGTATACAGCTGTACACTTCTGATACAGTACCGTATATCTTCTGTTTGTATTACGGTAAAATCCATACTGAGAGAGCGTCTATGTGTGACTCCGGAAATATATACGGAGATTTACATTTTTCCCTACACCGTATACAGGTGTACGCTTCTGATACAGTACCGTATTTCTGCTGTTTGTATTTCGGTCAAATCCATACTGAGAGAGCGTCTGTGTGACTCCGGAAAATATATACGGAGATTTAAATGTTTCCCTACACCGTATACAGCTGTCCGCTTCTGATACAGTACCGTATATCTGCTCTTTGTATTACTGTGAAATCCATACTGAGAGAGCATCTGTGTGTGACTCCGGAAATATATACAGAGATTTAAAATTTTCCCTACACCGTATACAGCTGTACGCTCCTCATACAGTATCATATATCTGCTGGTATTTTTGGTACATTTTCGCAAACATGAGGAAGTATGGTGGAAGAGGCCATGGACGTGTGCGGGGGGCCAGCTAGTACTGATGGTGGTGGTGGTGCATCTGCTGGTAGTGCCAAAAGCACAGTAGCACCCAAGGCAGGAGGTGTTGAGCCTGCATCATCGTCTGGCTGCAGAAGGCCTGGAAGGCTCCCTTTTCTGGGAGTAGGTAAACCGCTTTTAAAACAGCCTCCAGCTCTATCGCCTCCTCTTCTGAAGTTTAAAAAACTGCAAGCACTGAGTCGTCAGTGCAGGCTCCTGGTCAGGAACAATACCTTTCCTTGTGTCCTTCACCCCCACCAAAAGTGAAGGAT
Organism: Oophaga sylvatica; assembly: GCA_033576555.1. NCBI lineage: Eukaryota > Metazoa > Chordata > Amphibia > Anura > Dendrobatidae > Oophaga > Oophaga sylvatica. Next base: position 33,999,839 of record JARQOD010000007.1, on the reverse strand, counting down.
GCGGCAGGCCCCACTTCAGATTACTCCCTGGAGCTCTTTTCGCATGCAATGCCTGGGTTATCAAGTCAAATCCTGAATTCCTCAGTCCAAGATGAATATGACATGGAGTACGCTGATGCACAGCCAGTGCTATATGATTCTGTTGGTACATTCACCCAGAGCACTGCATTGCCCTCGCAGTCTACTGAGCCAGATTCTGACCATGATGAAACTCAGGTGCCCCTTCCCGCATACTATACCACAGTACACGGTGACACAGAGGAAGGTGCAGATGAAATTGAAGAGGAGGTGATGGATGACCCAGTTGTTGACCCGGATTGGCATCCATTGGGGGAAGAGGGTGCCGCTGGCAATAGCTCAGAAGAGGAGGAGGATCCGCAGCAGGCATCGACATCACAGCTGCGGTTATCTGGCAGGCCCGTAGCAGTCCAAAAACGTGTTAGAAAAACAAAAAGAGTTGCAGGACAGCTTGGCCAGACGGTCAAATTAGCACAGCGTGCAAGCCCTGAAAGTTTATCCCATAGTAGGAAGAGTGCAGTGTGGCACTTTTTTGACCAAAATCCTATTGATGAGGCAAAGGTTATCTGTAAAAAGTGCGGAAGGACCTTTAGCCGAGGGAAAAATCTCTGAAATTTGAATATCAGTTGCATGCTTAGACATTTAAACACCATGCACTTGCAAGCGTGGACGGACTACAAAACCTCAGGTAGCACACGTTCACCTGCTCCGACTGAAGATAGCCAGCAATGCTACATCGCTTCCCCCATTGTAAGCCCACCGGTTAGCACACCACCAGCAGGAAATGTTGAGGTGTCGTCGCAAGGCCAAAGCAGTCAGGGAATCACAATGTTTTTCCAGCGAAAGACTGAATCTAGGCCATCACCACCACCACCACCATCACCATCACAACCCCCTTTCAGTCCGCCATGTCCACCGCTAGTTCCACCATATGCAGCTCTCAAGTCCAGCTCACCCTAGCAGACACTCTGAGTAGGACAAGAAAGTACTCATCCTCTCATCCGCGTACACTGGCTTTGAACGCCTACATTGCCAAACTGATCTCATTAGAGATGATGCCCTTCCGTTTGGTTTAAAGCGCAGCGTTCTGAGAGCTCATGGCCTATGCTGTCCCACGCTATGACCTACCCAGTCGGCACTTCTTTTCTAGAAAAGCCATCCCTGCCCTCCTCCTGCATGTGAAAGACAGCATTGTCCATGCACTCAAACAATCAGTGAGTGGAAAGGTGCACCTCACAACAGATGCATGGGCCAGTAGGCATGGCCATGGCCGTTACGTGTCCATCACTGCGCACTGGGTTAATGTGGTGGATGCAGGGTCCACAGGGGACAGTAGTGGTGGGACAGTGCTGCCTAGGCCACGGTATAGGCAACAGTTGGCTGTAGGCGTTCGACCCTCCTCCTCTTCTTCCAGAAGCAAAAGCTCGTCGACAGAGCACAGTCGCACGAGCACTCGATTCGCAGCTGTCAGTGTTGCACACGAGGTGTCCCACTATCGAACAGGTAGTGGTAAGCGTCAGCAGGCTGTTTTAAAGATGATGTCTTTGGGCGACAACAGACACACCACGGAGCTACTGGCCGACTACTTGCAGCAAGAAACTGAGTCATGGCTGGGCAGTCTACATCTTGAGCCAGGCAAGGTAGTCAGTGATAACGGCCGTAATTTTGTGGCGGACATAGCCCTGGCAAAACTCAGACACATACCTTGCATGGCTCACACCTTGAACCTTGTGGTGCAGTGCTTCATAATTAATTATCCGGAGTTACCAGCCCTGCTCCATAAGGTGCGAAGACTGTGCTCGCACATCCATCGCTCGCCCGTAGACTCCAGTCGTATGCAGAGGCTGCAGCGATCGCTCCACCTCCCCAAGCACCGCCTTATCATAGACGTTGCAACAAGGTGGAACTCCACCATGCACATGGTTGAGAGGCTGTGCGAACAGAGGCAGGCTGTAATGCATTTATGGGAGGATACACGGGCAGGCAGTTTGAGGGCAGACATCGAGTTTTCGGGTGTGCAGTGGTAAAAGCTGAAAGACCTCTGTAAAGTCCTTCAGTGTTTTGAGGAATGCACACGGCTTGTAAGCGCAGACAATGCCATCATAAGCATGAGCATCCCACTTATGCGTCTGCTCATGCAAACTTTGACGCACATTAGGGATCAGGCGTCTGCAGCGGAGGAGGAGGAGGGAAGCATTGATGACAGTCAGGCAATGTCTGATCAGGGAACTGTCCTGGATGAGGTTGTGGAAGAAGAGGAGGAGAAGGAGGATGATTATTTGGGGGAGGAGGATGCTTCTCAGGGGGGCAAGAGAAAATGTTGGCTTGCTAAGGACAAGTACAGGGTTTGTGCGTGACTGGAGGGATGTGGATTTGGCAGAAAGTGCTCATTCACCAACCACTGGCAGTGCATCATTGACACCTGGAAAATTGGCCACATGTGTGATCATCTCTTGCGGATCCTAAAAAGGGACCCCCGCATTGCCAAAATTATGAAGGATGACGACTACTGGTCGGCCAGCATCTTCGATCCACGCTATAAAGGCAAATTACAGAACATCATGCCATAGGAGAACCTAGAGCTAATATTGGCCAACAAACAAGCAACTCTGGTAAACCGTTTGTAAGAGGCATTCCCAGCACACAGCAGCGGTGCAGGTTCTACCACGAGCCGTACTGGGCAACATGGAAGAGGTGTTCGTGGTGCACACAGTCGAAGTGGCGTTGAAGACAGGGGTATCCTGACCATGTTGTGGACTGATTTCTCAAGTACCGCTCACACGACTGGTAATACTGAATCGATTGCAACAGACAGGAGACAGCAGTTGTCAACTATGGTTCAAAGTTACCTCTCCTCCCCTATTGATGTTCTCCCTCACAGTTCATTCCCCTTTGACTACTGGGCCTGTAAACAGGAGCTTGCTTGCCCTGCTGGTAGTGTGCTATCTGAAAGAGTCTTTAGTGCTGCTGGATCAATCCTGACAGAAAGAAGGACCCCGCTGTTGACCCAAAATGTTGGTGATCTCAACTTCATTAAAATGAACCATGCCTGGGTTTCAAAGGATTTTGTACCACCTTCCCCTGATGACACATTGGTTGCCAGCAAAATGGCTCGCTTTGTCCTCCTCTTCTTCCGCCTTCTCCAATTCCTCCATTTGCAGCTGCTGAAAGTCCAGCCTACACCTCAACATATGCCAGTTTTTCCACCTCCCTAACTGGGCTGTATCCCCCCCGGGCAAGTGCTGGGGCCCTGAGCAGGTGGGGGGGCCCACTCGCCGTCAGAGACACCGGCGTACTATGAAGGGCCCTGCGCCAGTTCCGGCGCCCACAAGTGGCCCCCCCTGCATGCTTAGGGCCCCAGCACTTGCAATACTTACCTCTCCCTGCTCCACCGCTGTGACGTCTTCTCTGTGAACAGCCACAGTGCAGAGAGCTGGAAGATGGCGACGCTGAGGAGTCCAGAGTAGAGCAGTGCCCAGCGAGTAGAGGTATTTCATTTTTTTAATGTTTGGAGCAATATATGGGGAGCATTATACACTGGAGCATTATAAATGGGGCCCTTCATACACTGGAGCATCATATATGGGGCCCATCATATACTAGAGCATCATATGTGGTTCATTATTTATGGGGCATCATATGAAGCACATATGGGGCCTATACTGTATGGAGCATTATATGGAGCCCATTCTGTATGGAGCAATATATGGGGCCCATCATATACTGTATGGAGCTTTATATGTGACTCATTATACTGTATGGAGCAATATGTGGGGCTCATTATACTCTATGGAGACCGTCCTATACTGTATGGCACATTATATGGGGACCATCATATACTGGAACATTATGTGGAGCTCATCATATACTGTATGGAACATATATGGGACCAATTATGTATGGATCAATATATGGGGCTCATTATTCTGTATTGAGCAATATATGTGGCTCATTATATTGTATGAAGCATTATACTGGGCCCATTATTCTTTCCGCGCCTGGAAACCCGATGTGTACTTTTGCTTACCAGGAGATAGCTGGTCTCCTGCCTGTCACACGCAGCGATGCGTGCCGGCCAGCGGGAGACCAGCGTTAAAAAAAAAGTCCTGGCATTTCTGACATGACCAGCGATTCACAGCAGGGTCCTGATCGCTGGTACGTGTCAGACATAGCGAGATCGCTCGGTAGCGTTCTCACTATGTGAGACGGGGCCCTAAGGGTTATCATTAAGGCCATTAATGAAGAGATTACTCTCCTCTGTGGTACCAGTCCAAAAAAGCAGAATGTCATCTATAAATGTGAACCATCAGAGTACTTTATGTTGAAAGGAACTCAGATTGCGCACATGACTATTCTCCCACCACCCCATAAAAAGATTTGCATATGAAGGCACACATCTTGCACCCATGGCTGTGCCAGTGGCCTGCCTATATAAGGCAGGATCGAAAACAAAATAGTTCTTTTCAAGGATTATCTTCAGGAGAACCAGAAGGAAAGAATCATGGTCTCTGTTCCTACTCGAGTTTTGGTCCAGAAACGATGCAACTGCCTGAATGCCAAGGTGATGTTCAATGTTAGTGTAGAGAGACTCAAGTGTCAAAATAAGGCTGGTATGATAAGATCTTCAAGTTGTTCAATGAGGTGCACTGAATCCCTGATAAATGAGCCTAGGGAATAAACAAGAGGTTGTAAAAAATGATCAAGGTAGATTCATGGTTGCTCAAAAAGGCCACCAATCCCCAATATTATAGTCCTACCTGGGGGTTGTCCAGGGATTTGTGCACTTTCAGTAACATGTAAAAAGTGGGTACTCTTGGGATGTCTATTGTGAGGATGTCCCTCTCTTTCTTGCTAATAATTCCCAAGCCAAATGCTGTTGAAATTAGTCAATTAGTCGATCAAGTTGTTTCTTAAAAACTTTAGTTGGATCAGAAGGAAGAATCTGGTAATGAGAATTATTTGACAATTGATGTTTAGCTTCCCTCAAATACAGATCTTTGAGCCAAATAACAACATTACCTCCTTTGTCATTTTCTTTGATGACAAATGAGTCTTGTTTCTTGAGTTGTTGTAGACATCGTATCTCCTCTTTGGCAAGATTATTTAAACTATCATTTCTCAATTTGAGATTAAGTATGTCCTTGCTGACAGTGTCAAAAAAGTGTCAGGCAGCGTATCTATCAAAGATGGTCGATGATAGAGAAGTTTGAATGTAAGTTGCCTGCAAAAAACATATAGGTCTTGGTAAGTTCAAACTTGTTAAGGGAGTTTGTGGTTGAAAAGGAAAGCCCCTTGGAAAGCAGAGAGATTTCACCAGATGAAAGGGGGTTGGAGGACAGATTAATGAACTGCAACTCACCAGGGCCTCGATTTTTCCCATTGGCAGTATCCTGTATTAGCGTTTCCTGTTGTTCCTCCTCATGTCCCTCCTGAAGGCCAGGGACCAATCTTGGTGACGTCTCCACATCTGCCTCAAATTTGTATATTATTGCCATTATTTATTGGGGATTCTACTTTAGATTATCATTTATTTCTTGTTTGTTTAAAACGTAACCATTAAAGACCATTTCGAAGTGACTTGATCCTCCTGGTTCATTGTCGTTGCGCATTATCCACTTGTGATGCATGCGCGCCTTTGCCCATATACTGTGGGACCTTGACAAGTGCACCGTCTACCTTGTTGCACTGCCAATGTATCCTGTTCTATCTATGATGCATGCGTGTCTCCGCCCATACACTGTGAGACCTCGGCGCACACGCTGTGTATCTTTGCATTGCTGAAGCATCCTGCCTCACCATGGCTACCTTCGCACCAGCACTTTCTGGATGCTGTGGGGCTGTGTAGGCAGTCCTACTTGAATGACACACGCGCATGCACATATCGGGCATGGGACATACCAGGACCAGAACTCTTGATTCGTGTACACGCTATGGAGACCTTACACGCCGTCCTAGCCTCTCAGCTGGTAACTATTTCTCTTATTACTTAGGCATTAATAGGGCATGGTTTGACTCTTACTTCTACATTACCCCTGATGAAGACACTACTTTAGTATCAATACGCGTGGGGCTTTCTCTTCCCAGGGACTGCACTTAGCACCTTATTACTTCACTATCCCATGATTACTTGGACATCTTCAGGCTTCCTTTGCCCATCTACTCCAAATCACACAAAAATCATCAATAGAAATCAAATTTATTAACCAATGGAGGCCTTGATTTGGAGTCACCCACAAAATTAAAGTGGAATGTAATGTTCTTAAAACAAGTCAAAATGATGCTCAGTAGTGTGTGTGGCCTCCACGTGCCTGTATGACCTCCCTACAATGCCTGGGCATGCTCCTGATGAGGCGGTGGCTGGTCTCCTGAGGGATCTTCTCCCAGACCTGGACTAAAGCATCCGCCAACTCCTGGACAGTCTGTGGTGCAACGTGACATTGGTGGATGGAGCGAGACATAATGTCCCAGATGTGCCCAATCGGATTCAGGTCTTGGGAATGGGCGGGCCAGTCCATAGCTTCAATACCTTCATCTTGCAGGAACTGCTGACACACTCCAGCCACATGAGGTCTGGCATTGTCCTGCATTAGGAGGAACCCAGGGCCAACTACATCAGTGTTGTAAAGGGTTTAGAAATGAATTCTGAGCAGAAGCTCCCTCTGGTGGTTACAAACAGTACTGAACCATTCAATGAGGATTGGCAATCAGGAATCACAGACTGGCTGGATATAAGGGAGGTTCCCTCCCATCATGGTTCCCGGTGATCAATTGTTCTTGTCTCAACGTTGTTTCCTGGTTCACTTGGAAGCTTGCTGAGTCTTGCCTCTTCTCCTGCTCTCAGATAAGATATTTTCTGTTTTTTGTTTTTGTGCTTACCATTTGCATATTTCTCTGCATTTCTGTGAAGTTAGCCAGGTTCCCCTCCCTAGGGGGCTTGGGCTCCTCTCAGTTCCTCTGGAGCCACTGTTATTTGTTCATTTGCCTTTTCCAGTTTTTTCAGTGGCTGCAGCTTAGTTTTGTTACACCAGAGAACTAATTTAGGTGGTAGAGGTTGAGTGATCTCAGGTGTTTTTGCAATTAGTAGCGTTGGCTTTTTTTTAGGGTTTTTTTGGATTGCAGTAAGTATCCTTCCTATCCTTTTCTGTCTAGGCAGATTGGGCCCCAATGTTTGCTCATACTATTTTCTGTCTGTGTCTGTATTTCCTCTTGTCTAACCGCCATTACATGTTTGGGGGCTTCCTATGTTCTTTGGGGATCTGCTCCGGGGCAGATAGCTTTCATCTTTCTATCTTTAGGTGTAGTTAACCTCTCAGGCTGTGACGAGGCGTCTAGGACCAACGTAGGAAAGCTCCACGGCTGCCTTTAGTTGTGGTGGTTAGTCAGGGTACTGCAATCCAGTAGATTCCAACCTCTCTGGTGTATTGCCATTTTTGCCTGCTCTCCTCAGCTACCAAAACATAACAGTATCACCGGCCTAACTGAAAATTATATGGTACTCACAGAAGGGAAAAATAGTGTGGAAAGAAAAAAGGTTGTCAGAGTTGTCAGAGATTTTTTTTTTTTTCTGTTTGTTGCATTTTTTTCCCTCTTTTTCTCTGGGTGCTGAGGAGGATTTTTTTTTTCTCTCTCAATAGAGTTTGCACAGTTGTCTGGCCGTGTGGATCAGCTTGCCACTGAGGTTCGGAGTATTGCTACCTATCTTGCTAGGTTGCCAGTTGTGGAACCCAGGATCCCCATGCCAGATTTGTTTTTGGGGGATCGAGCTAAATTTCTGAATTTCAAAAATAACTGTAAGTTGTTTTTTGCCTTAAAACCTAAGTCCTCAGGGAACGCAGCACAGCAGGTTCAAATTGTCATCTCTCTCCTGCGCGGCGATCCTCAGGATTGGGCTTTTTCCCTGACACCTGGGGACCCTGTTTTGAGTAATGTTGTTGACGCATTTTTTCTGGCTCTGGGGTTATTGTATGATGAACCTAATGTCACTGATCAAGCTGAAAAAACCTTGTTGGCATTAAATCAGGGGCTTGAGGACGCTGAGTTGTACTGTCAGAAATTCCAAAAGTGGGCAGTCCTGACCAAATGGAATGATGATGCTTTGGCAGCCCTTTTTCGGAAGGGTCTGTCAGAGAATGTAAAAGATGTTATGGTGGGTTTCCCTGCTCCCTCTGGTCTCAATGATTCTATGTCATTAGCGATTCAAATTGACAGACGTTTGCGTGAGCGTAGAAGTATGCGGGGAATAGTGTTGCCTTGTGAACCAGCTTCTGAATCCATGCAGTGTGATAGAGTGGCTTCTGGGGCACAGCGTCATGAGTTTCGAAAACGCAATGGGTTATGTTTCTACTGTGGTGATGCCTCTCATGCTATTTCAGTCTGCCCTAAGCGGGGAAGACGTTTTGCACGCTCAGTTGTCTTGGGTAGTGTTCAGACTAAATTTCTGTTGACTGTTACCCTGATTTGCTCCCTGTCCACATTTTCTGCTCAGGCTTTTGTTGATTCGGGAGCAGCTATTAACCTGATGGATTTTGATTTTGCTAAACGTTGGGGGTTTCCCTTGATACCCCTACGGAAGTCTATTCCCCTACTGGGATTGATTCTACCCCTTTGGCTGAGAATAAACCCCAGTTCTTAACTCAGGTGATAATGAGGGTTGAACCTGATCATCAGGAGAGTTGGAAATTTTTGGTGCTGTATAATCTGCATGACATTATTGTACTAGGTTTCCCTTGGTTACAGTCTCATAATCCTGTTTTGGATTGGAAATCTGTGTCTGTAACCAGTTGGGGCTGCCAATGTGTTAATGCCAACACTTCTGTTTTTTCTGCCTCTCCCCAGGCTCAGGATGTTCCTGACTTTTTGACTGATTTTTCTGATGTGTTTAGCGAAAGTAAATCTGCATCCTTGCCCCCCCATAGGAGCTATGACTGCGCTATTGAATTAGTGCCTGGTAGTAAATTACCTAAAGGTCGCCTTTTTAACTTGTCTGTACCTGAACATGACGCTATGCGGTCTTATATCAAGGAGTCATTGGAGAAGGGTCATATCAGACCATCCTCTTCACCCTTGGGTGCCGGTTTTTTCTTTATGGCCAAAACGGATGGTTCATTAAGGCCGTGTATTGATTATCGTCTCTTGAACAATATCACTGTGAAATATCAATATCCGTTACCCTTGATTTCTGACCTGTTTTCTAGGGTGAAAAGTGCTACTTGGTTTACCAAGCTTGACCTCAGGGGGGCGTATAACCTTATTCGCATTAAGCACGGGGATGAATGGAAGACGGCGTTTAATACCCCAGAGGGGCATTTTGAGTACCTAGTGATGCCATTTGGGCTGACTAATGCTCCTTCTGTCTTCCAGTCCTTCATGAATGACATTTTCAGGGATTTTGTGGATAAATTTCTGATTGTTTATTTGGATGATATCTTGATTTTTTCCAATGACTGGGACTCTCATGTGAAACATGTTCGGACTGTGTTCCAGATTTTGAGAGAGAATGCTCTGTATGTGAAGGGATCAAAGTGTCTTTTTGGCTTACAGAGGATCTCATTTCTAGGATTCATTTTGTCTCCATCTGTTATTGAAATGGACCCGGTCATCTGTGATTGGGTCCAACCTACTTCATTAAAGGCTCTTCAGAGATTCTTGGGTTTTGCCAATTTTTATCGTAAATTTATTGGTAATTTCTCTGTTATTGTTAAACCATTGACTGATTTGACCAAAAAGGGTTCTGATGTGGTGAATTGGCCTCCTGAGGCAGTCTCTGCGTTTCAGGAATTTAAGCAGAGATTCACTTCTGCTCCTGTTCTACGGCAGCCTGATGTTTCTCTGCCATTTCAGGTGGAGGTTGATGCCTCTGAAATTGGGGCAGGTGCCGTTTTGTCCCAAAGAGATCCTGAGACCTCTAAAAGTAACCCTTGTGCTTTTTTCTCTCGAAAATTTTCTCCAACTGAACGTAATTATGACTTGGGTAATCGGGAGTTATTGGCCATGAAGTGGGCTTTTGAAGAGTGGAGACATTGGCTGGAGGGAGCCAAACATCAGGTGGTGGTCCTCACGGACCATAAGAATCTGGTTTATCTGGAGTCAGCCAAGCGACTTAATCCTAGACAGGCCAGGTGGGCCTTGTTTTTCACACATTTTTCACACGTTTTAATTTTGTGGTTTCCTTTCTTCCTGGCACTAAGAATGTTAAGGCGGATGCCCTCTCGAGGAGTTTCATTGCGGACTCTCCTGAGTTATCTGATCCTGCTGTTATTTTGAAAGAGGGTGTGGTTCTTTCTGCCATCTCGCCCAATTTGAGACTGGCTCTGGAAGGGTGTCAGGAGGATAAACCCGAGCGCTGCCCTATTGGGAAATTGTTTGTCCCAGACCAGTGGAAGAAGAGGGTGATGTCTGAGATTCATTGTTCCGCGTTGGCCGGTCATCCTGGAATTTTTGGTACCAGAGACTTGGTGAGTCGGTCCTTTTGATGGCCTACTTTGTCTCGTGACGTCAGGGAGTTTGTGCAGTCCTGTGGGACTTGCTCTCGCTCCAAGCCTTGCTCTCGCTCTAGTGGTTTGTTGATGCCATTGCCTGTGCCCAAGAGACCATGGACCCATATCTCTATGGATTTTATTTCCGACCTCCCTGTTTCTCAGAGAATGACCGTTATCTGGGTGATTTGTGATAGGTCTTCCAAGATGATACATCTTGTGCCATTACCTAAGTTGCCTTCCTCCTCCGAATTGGTGCCTTTGTTCCTTCAGCACGTGGTTCGGTTACACGGCATTCCTGAGAACATTGTGTCTGACAGAGGAGTCCAGTTTGTTTCCAGATTTTGGAGGACTTTTTGTTCTAAACTTGGTGTTCAATTGTCTTTCTCCTCTGCTTTTCATCCTCAGACCAATGGACAAACTGAGAGAACAAACCAGACATTGGAGACTTATCTGAGATGCTTTGTGTCTGCTGATCAAGATGACTGGGTCTCTTTTTTGCCTTTGGCTGAGTTTGCTCTTAATAATCGGGCAAGCTCTGCCACTTTGATGTCTCCGTTTTTCTGCAATTTTGGGTTTCACCCTCGATTTTCTTTGGGACAGACGGAGGCTTCTGTCTGTCCGGGTGTTGACTCTGCTGTGGAGCGTATGCAGCAGATTTGGGACCAGGTAGTGGAGAGGTTGTCCCTCTCTCAGGAGGAGGCCCAGCGGTTTGTCAACCGGCATAGGACTGATGGTCCTCGGTTTAAAGTGGGGGACTTGGTCTGGTTGTCCTCAAGAAATATCCCTATGAGAGTTGCATCTCCTAAGTTTAAGCCTAGGTTCATTGGACCTTATAAGATCATGGAGATTCTTAATCCTGTTTCCTTTCGTTTACTTCTTCCAGGGACATTTAAGATCCATAACGTGTTCCACAAGTCCTTATTGAAGAGATATGTCGAGCCAGTGGTTCCTATGGCTGTGCCTCCTGACCCTGTTTTGGTTGGATTCTCGTTTTTCTAGACGGCAACTCCAGTATTTGGTTAAGTGGAGAGGTTATGGTCAGGAGGACAATTCTTGGGTGTTTGCTTCGGACATCCATGCTAGGAGACTGATCCGTACGTATCACAGAGCTCATCCTGACCGACCAGGTTGCACAAATGAGGGTTCGGTGACCCCTCCTCAAGGGGGGGTACTGTTGTGAATGTTTTAGAAATGAATTCTGAGAAGAAGCTCCCTCTGGTGGTTACAAACAGTACTGAACCATTCAATGAGGATTGGCAATCAGGAATCACAGACTGGCTGGATATAAGGGAGGTTCCCTCCCATCATGGTTGCGGGTGATCAATTGTTCTTGTCTCAACGTTGTTTCCTGGTTCACTTGGAAGCTTGCTGAGTCTTGCCTCTTCTCCTGCTCTCAGATAAGATATTTTCTGTTTTTTGTTTTTGTGCTTACCATTTGCATATTTCTCTGCATTTCTGTGAAGTTAGCCAGGTTCCCCTCCCCAGTGGGCTTGGGCTCCTCTCAGTTCCTCTGGAGCCACTGTTATTTGTTCATTTGCCTTTTCCAGTTTTTTCAGTGGCTGCAGCTTAGTTTTGTTACACCAGAGAACTAATTTAGGTGGTAGAGGTCGAGTGATCTCAGGTGTTTTTGCAATTAGTAGCGTTGGCTTTTTTTTAGGTTTTTTTGGATTGCAGTAAGTATCCTTCCTATCCTTTTCTGTCTAGGCAGATTGGGCCCCAACATTTGCTCATACTATTTTCTGTCTGTGTCTGTATTTCCTCTTGTCTAACCGCCATTACATTTTTGGGGGCTTCCTATGTTCTTTGGGGATCTGCTCCGGGGCAGATAGCTTTCCTCTTTCTGTCTTTAGGCGTAGTTAACCTCTCAGGCTGTGACGAGGCGTCTAGGACCAACGTAGGAACGCTCCACGGCTGCCTTTAGTTGTGGTGGTTAGTCAGGGTACTGCAATCCAGTAGATTCCAACCTCTCTGGTGTATTGCTGTTTTTGCCTGCTCTCCTCAGCTACCAAAACATAACACATCAGCATATGGTCTCACAAAGGGTCTGAGGATCTCATCTCGGTACCTAATGGCAGTCAGGCAACCTCTGGCGAACACATGGAGGGCTGTGCGGCCCTCCAAAGAAATGCCACCCCACACCATTACTGATCTACTGCCAAACTGGTCATGCTGAAAGATGTTGCAGGCAGCAGATCGCTCTCCACGGCGTCTCCAGACTCTGTTACGTCTGTCACATGTGCTCAGTGTGAACCTGCTTTCATCTGTGAAGAGCACAGGGCACCATTGGCGAATTTGCCAATCTGGTGTTCTGTGGCAAATGCCAAGCGTCCTGCATGGTGTTGAGCTGTGAGCACAACCCCTATCTGTGGATGTAGGGCACTCAAGCCATCCTCTTGGAGTCGGTTTCTAACTGTTTTTGCAGACACATGCACATTTGTGGCCAGCTGGAAGTCATTTTGCAGGGCTCTGGCAGTGCTCCTTCTGTTCATCCTTGCACAAAGGCGGAGGTAGCAGTCCTGCTGCTGGGTAACGGCTCCAGCCTCTGGACACTACGCTGACAGACACAGCAAACCTTGCCACAGCTCGCATTGATGTGCCATCCTGGATGAGCTGCACTACCTGAGCCTCTTGTATGGGTTGTAGAGTCTGTCTCATGCTACCACGAGTGTGAAAGCACAACCAACTTTCAAAATGACCAAAACATCAGCCAGAAAGCATTGATACTGAGATGTGCTCTGTGGTCCCCACCTGCAGAACTACTCCTTTATTGAGTGTGTCTTGATAATTGCCAATAATTTCCATCTGTTGTCTATTCCATTTGCACAAATTGATTGTCAATCAGTGTTGCTTCCTAAGTGGACAGTTTGATTTCACAGAAGTTTGATTTACCTGGAGTTATATTCTGTTATTTAAGTGTTCTCTTTAATTTTTTGAGCAGTGTACATAGATCTCCTTAACTGTTAGTGGCTCTATATTCTGGTGCCCTTGTATTAGTCCTGTGTATTTCTTTTTTCTTATGCTGTACTGATCAGGAAATCTGATATACTGTGTGTTTCCCATGATGGTTACATTTACTTGCATCCGTAGGCCTAGCAGGCAGCATACCTTATATTGAATCACTATTTGCATAAAGGCGATATTGCTTTTGAGTGTTATATTGCACTATGTTACTGAGATGAAAATATTCCATGTTTGTACCCATTTTCTTGGATATGTTTGCATTATAAGGTGCAAGAAACATTCTGATTTATCCTTGTCCTGGGGAGGACTTAATTTGGTCTGTCTTTCTCTTGTGCCCTTTGGGCTTTTTAATTGTTTTTAAATGTTGTGTCTTTCTATGGTCTTTTTGTATAAATAAAGATTATCTTTCAAGGTTGATCCCTCTGTTAAGGGCACGTCTCACATAGCGAGATCGCTACCGAGATCGCTGCTAAACAGCGATCTCAGCAGCGATCTCGCTATTTCTGACACGTACCAGCGATCAGGCCCCTGCTGTGAATCGCTGGTCATGTCAGAAATGTCAGGACATTTTTTTGATCGCTGGTCTCCCGCTGGCAGGCACGCATCGCTGTGTGTGACAGGCAGGAGACCAGCGATCCGCTGGTAACCAAGGTACACAGCGGGTTTCCAGGCGCGGGGCTTGTGCCTGGAAACCCGCTGTGTACCTTGGATACCAGCGCCCTGATGCAGGGAGCTGGTAACCAAGGTACACAGCGGGTTTCCAGGCACCGCGCAGCGCCTGGAAACCCGATGTGTAGCTTGGTTACCAGCTCACTGCATCAGGGCGCTGGTATCCAAGGTACACTGCGGGTAACTAAGCGATGTTTACCCGCAGTGTCTCTGTGCTGATCGCTGCCTGAGCTGCCTGTTTGGCAGCTCAGCAGCGATCATGTAGCGATACACCAGCGATCCTGATCGTTGTCATAATCGCTGGTGTATCGCTATGTGAGACCCAGCCTTTATGCATATCTCTTTCTTGTTCTCTTTTTTGCATTGTTTTATATGCTTGATCCATGATCTGTATCTTGTTATCATATCTATGCGGTGCCCGCTACCTCACTTTCTTTTTGCACATACATATTAGTCCGTTAACTAACCTTCAGCAAGAGGTCACACTCCGAATTGCAATATGATCACACTACCTTTCTCACACATCACGAAAAAGGCACTGGAGTGTATATGATGCGCACAACACACGGTTCCAGGGCTTATGGGGTACTCGGCACTTAGCCCATGGAAGTCTATGGGGAATGTCACTGGCAGCAGAGCTCGGTCCGTTGCCCTGGGCGCTCATTCAATGGGGGATATTTACAGGGGATTTTAGGAATAGTTCGTGACGCCACCTGTGGTTTCTGATCAAGTAGACCAGCGCTGCAGGGTGAATCTTCTGAGTGGATGTTATTAGGCAGCTAGATGTTAAGTCCCCCACAGGTGGGACTGTTTCCTCAAAGTCTATGGTGGTGCAGGACTGATGGGGACCCGGCAGTCAGGGACAATAAGGGAGACACACACATAAGTCACTTTGGTACCTTTACTGCAGATGTTCAGGCACTTCCCCGGAGCACTGTAGGGTGAAGGGTACACATTCAGATTCCTCCACTCGGTAGGTGTGTGGCCTCCTGTCCTCTGCCTTTATGTAATGAAGTCTTGGCCTGCATATAGCTGGGCCTAGCTTAGTCTCCGTCTTGTACCTGGCTGATCTTGTGGTTGGACCTTCTCTCTGAAAGGACAGGGTCCTTGATGGCTGGCCGAGCCGGACTCCGTCCTCCTGATCCTGCTACGTATCAGCTCTGTGGTACTCCTGGGACTTGTAGTCCTCCAGGAACTCCGGTGTTCTCCTAATGGGTCGTGGAGATCCCTATAGGCTCGGACCCCGTTGTCCGGTATTTCTTGCTGAGATGAGCTATTAAGGCTCCTCTGTCTCATTAACTTCCACTCGCCTTCGGCTACCTGGATCTCACACGATCACACACACTGGCAGTTCGTGGGCTGCCTCTTCGCCGCTCTTTAAGCGTCGGCACGCTTTCCTCAGAGCCACCTTCTAAATTCAGCTCTGACTAGGCTGGAGTGACTTCCCTGTGTCACTCTTACTAGACTCCACTTAAACACATTCTGCACAGAGCTGAGCTCTGAACGGAACTGAGCTGCAGCAGGCTGCTCTGCTCTCCTTCTCTTCTCCTTCTCTTTTCTCTTTCCTTTCTGAGGCAAACTGAAACTAAACTTGTTTTTTATATGCCTATCACAGCTCCCTCTGCTGGTCTTTTAGGATGAGCTGCGTGTGTGTATGTGTATAGTGACCTCTAGTGGGATCTTCTGTCAGTGCACCATTCTGGAAGATGTGGATTCAGTCACAGCTGGGCTCCACATTCCCCCCTGTAGCGCCCGCGTCCCTGCCTGCTGCCAGACAGGGACGTCGCTCTCCTCACCTGCGCTCAGCGTCCTCAGTGCTCCCAGCCTCCTCTGCGCCTCTGGCATCCTCGGCGTCCTCCTTCCGCCCTGCTGGTCCCGCGCGCTCCTTCCCTGCTACTGGCCTTAGGGCGCGCGCCCGCACCCTCCCCCGCTCTTAAAGGAGCCGCGCGCATTTTCCAAATCAGTCTCCAGCCAATGCTGGAGGACTCCACCCTATATTAAGGGCTTCCTCCTTAATGTAGGGGCCCGAGCAATGTTGTTCCTGTGCAGTCTAACTCTGTTTCAGCCATCAGCTCCTGATTCCAGTTACCTGCCTGTTACCTGTCGGCTTGCCTGTCTGCCATCCGTCTGCAGTTCCATCCAGAGGTTCGGACGTCATCTGCAGAGATCCCCGGCTCTTGCCTGCTCACCTAGGAGCGATCATCTGCCATCCGACTGCAGCTCCATCCGGAAGTTCGGACATCATCTGCGGAGATCCCCGGCTCTTGCCTGCTCACCTGGGAGCGATCATCTGCCATCCGACTGCAGCTCCATCCGGAAGTTCGGACATCATCTGCAGAGATCCACGGCTCTTGCCTGCTCACCTGGGAGCGATCATCTGCCATCCGACTGCAGCCTACCTGGAGGCTCCACCATATCAGGTCGTATATGCCTGCCCTGTTCTAGAGACTGCCTGGTCACTTGCCGTGACAACCTGCCTGTCTAGAGACTGCCTGGTCACTTGCCGTGACAACCTGCCTGTCTAGAGACTGCCTGGTCACTTGCCGTGACAACCTGCCTGTCCAGAGACTGCCTGGTCACTTGCCGTGACAACCTGCCTGTCCAGAGACTGCCTGGTCACTTGCCGTGACAACCTGCCTGTCCCAGAGACTGCCTTGGTCACTTGCTGTGACAACCTGCCTGTCCAGATACTGCCTGGTCACTTGCCGTGACAACCTGCCTGTCCCAGAGACTGCCTTGGTCACTTGCTGTGACAACCTGCCTGTCCAGATACTGCCTGGTCACTTGCCGTGACAACCTGCCTGTCCCAGAGACTGCCTCGGTCACTTACCGTTACAACCTGCCTGCCCAGAGACTTCCTTGGTCACTTGCTGTGACAAACCTGCCTGTCCAGAGACTACCTATATCCCCTGCCGTGATTCCCTGCCCTTTTCCCGGGTGCCACCCGCTCTCTTACAAGTAAACTCTCTTGTATAATAAAGCTTTGTGGTTCCACCAACCTGACCTGTCTCGTCAGTAGTTCCACCCACCAGACCCGTTACAGTTTGCTCGGGCCATGGAACCCGGTGGCACCCAAACCCCTTCACTCCCGGAACTGTGTCATGAGCTGTCTCGCCAGAGGTCTCAACAGGAGGCCATCCTGGGTCACCTGCGGAACGTCAATTCCCGTCTGGACACTCTGAATTCATCACCAGCAACCATCGCTGGAGCCATGACTCATAATCCGTCAGTCCCGCTGATTCCCAATTCCGTGGTTTCCATTCCCGGACCCCGACTGTCAGCTCCTCCTAGGTTTGGAGGCGATCCTGCTCTGGCTCGGGGTTTCATTAATCTGTGCACCCTGCATTTTGAACTCCTGGCACACCAGTTTAACTCTGACCGGGTCAAAATTGCCTTCATCATGTCCCATCTCACCGGAGAGGCCCTGGCCTGGCTTAATCCTCTCTGGGAGAGAGAGGATCCTCTGGTATCTGACCTGCCTGCTTTTCTCTCGGCCTTCCGGAAGGTATTCGACGAACCTGGACGGAAGACTTCCTCTGCATCATCTCTGCTGCGTCTCCGTCAGGAGAGCCTCACCGTTGGTCAATATGCCATACGGTTCCGGACTTTAGCCTCAGAACTAGCTTGGGACAATGAAGCTCTAATTTCGGTCTTCTGGGAGGGTCTGTCCGGCCGTATTAAAGACGAACTTGCCGGTCGGGACATTCCAACCTCTCTAGATGATTTAATAAATCTTGCCAATCGAATTGATCTACGGTTCCAGGAACGAGCCAAAGAGATCACCCGTAAAAAAAAAAATTCCCATCTTGCACCCTCGTGTCAGAGATCTATAACCTCTTCCGTTTCTCCTCAGGTGCACACTGCTGAGCCTATGCAGGTCGACCAGACCAAGATGGTCAAAGCCCGTCAGGACTCACGCCGTGCCGAGAAAAGTTGCTTCTACTGCGGCAGTAAGGAGCACTGGATCCAAACCTGTCCGGAGAAGTCGGGAAACGCCTGTGTCTAGGTTCGCTCGGAGAGGTCAATCTAGACAAAAATAAATCCTCTTCATCCCTGCTGCTGTCGGTTTCAATTCTGCTCGGTAAGAACCGCCACTTCGAAATGGCCCAACTTGATTCTGGAGCAGCTGGGAATCTCGTGTCACAGGCTCTAGTAGAGAAGTATCACATTCCCACCAAACCTCTTGTTGAACCTGTATCTGTTGCTGCTGTGGATGGGGGCCTCCTACCTCGTCCCATCCGACTTATCACCGAAGTCATAACCCTGCAGGTGGGAATGTTGCATTCTGAGAGCATCTCGTTTCATGTTTTACCCGGACTCTCTCATGCTTTCTTACTAGGTCTGCCTTGGCTCCAAAAACATACACCTGTGCTCGACTGGCAGAATGGAGAGGTTCTTCGCTGGGGACAGGACTGTCATAAAACGTGTCTGGTGCCTGTTCATCCTGTCTATTCTTCTCCTACACCTGCTAATCTACCTGGACTCCCGATTCCATATTGGTCATTTGCTGATGTCTTCAATAAAAAGGAAGCAGAGACATTACCCCCGCATAGACCATATGATTGCCCGATTGACCTGTTGCCCGGTACTACGCCTCCCCGTGGGCGTATTTACCCGTTGTCTGCTGCTGAGACCAGGTCGATGTCCGAATATATCGAGGAGAACTTAGCAAAGGGATTCATCCGGAAATCTACCTCCCCAGCGGGAGCAGGTTTCTTCTTCGTTAAAAAGAAAGACGGATCTCTCCGTCCCTGTATTGACTACAGAGGCCTAAATTTGATCACGGTGAAGAATAAGTACCCTCTTCCGCTCATTCCAGAACTGTTTGATCGTCTTAGAGGGGCTAGAGTCTTCACCAAACTAGATCTTCGTGGAGCATACAACCTGGTTCGTATCCGTCGAGGAGATGAATGGAAGACGGCATTCAACACCCGGGACGGCCACTACGTAGTACTTGGTGATGCCCTTTGGTCTCTGTAATGCTCCAGCAGTCTTTCAGGAGTTGGTCAATGACATCTTCCGGGACCTCCTCTACTCCTGTGTTGTGGTGTACCTTGACGACATCTTGGTCTTCTCTCCGGATCTTCAGTCTCACCGGAGGGATGTTCGTCAGGTTCTGCTCAGGCTCAGGCAGAATCACCTCTTCGCCAAATATGAGAAGTGCCTCTTTGAGCAGACTTCGCTTCCGTTTCTGGGCTACATTATTTCTCAGACAGGCCTATGAATGGATCCAGAGAAACTGTCTGCCATCGAGAAATGGCCCCGACCAGAGGGGTTGAAGGCCATTCAGCGGTTTCTGGGATTCGCCAACTATTACCGTCTCTTCATACCGCACTTCTCTTCCAGGACTGCTCCAATCTCAGCGCTCACTCGCAAGGATGCTAACCCCAAACAGTGGACGACCGAAGCAGAGGAGGCCTTCCTTTCTCTGAAACAGGCCTTCTCTTCCGCTCCAGTGCTGCATCGCCCGGATGGCAACAAGCAGTTCTTCCTGGAGGTGGACGCTTCCTCTGCTGGAGCCGGAGCGGTTCTTACCCAAAAATCGCCATCCGGGAGGATGGTATCCTGCGGTTTCTTCTCCAAACTCTTCTCCTCCTCCGAGCGCAACTACTCCATAGGAGATCGAGAGTTATTGGCCATTAAGTTGGCATTGGAGGAGTGGCGTTACCTACTCGAAGGGGCTCTTCATCCGGTAATCATCTACACGGACCACAAAAATCTGGCATACCTCCAGCAGGCACAGAGACTTAATCCTCGCCAAGCCCGGTGGTCCTTGTTTTTTGCCCGCTTCGATTTTCTTTTGCATTTTCGCCCAGCTGACAAAAACGTCAAGGCGGATGCCTTGTCTCGGTCTTTCCTGGTGTCGGATCTCGAAGATGAGCCTAAACATATCATCGATCCCGCCAGAGTGATGCAGGTGGCTCCCGTGAGTCTAAATCGTCTCCCTCCTGGTAAGACGTTCGTATCAGAAACCGATCGGAAGAGAATCCTACATTGGGGTCACTCGTCTAAACTCGCTGGCCACGCTGGTCAAAAAAAGACCCTCCAACTCATTACCCGGCATTATTGGTGGCCTACCCTGCACAAAGACGTAATAGACTTTGCTTCTGCCTGTGTTTCCTGTGCCCGCAACAAAGTTCCGAGACACCTGCCTACCGGCCGTCTTCTTCCGCTTCCTGTACCCGCTGCCCCTGGCAGCATATAGCCATGGACTTCATTACTGATCTTCCCGTCTCTGCTGGTTGTACAGTCATTTGGGTGGTCACTGACCGCTTTTCCAAGATGGCTCACTTCATTCCTCTGCCAGGTCTTCCGTCTGCACCCGAGTTGGCTAAAGACTTTATCCGCCACATCTTCCGTCTTCATGGTCTGCCTCGTCACATTGTGTCGGATCGTGGGGTTCAGTTCACCTCACGTTTCTGGAGAGCCACTTGTAAGTTGCTAGACGTCACCCTGGATTTTTCCTCCGCTTACCACCCACAGTCCAATGGACAAGTTGAACGAATAAATCAGAATTTGACCAGTTATCTTCGACACTTCGTTAATGCCCACCATTCTGACTGGGTGGAGCTCCTGCCTTGGGCCGAATTCTCCTACAATAATCATGAGAGCGAATCTTCCACCAAGTCTCCGTTTTTTGTAGTCTTCGGTCAGCACCCTCGGATCCCTGTCCCTGTTTCCATCTCTGTGGACAATCCAGCTGCGGAATCTCTGGTTAGAGAATTCTCCTCCATCTGGGAGAGTACCCGGTCCGCACTCATTCAGTCATCCGAGCGCATGAAAAGACATGCTGACAAAAAACGTCTGGATCCTCCTCAATTCCGTCCTGGGGACAAAGTCTGGCTTTCGTCCAAATATGTTCGACTCAAAATTCCGTCCTACAAGTTAGGTCCTCGGTTCATCGGTCCTTTTGAGATCATCAGTCAGATCAATCCGGTGTCCTATAAATTGAAACTCCCGGCCAATTTGAGAATTCCTAATTCTTTTCATGTATCTCTCCTCAAACCTGTGGTTCTTAACTCTTTTTTTAAGTCTACAGGTACACCTCCTGCTCCAGTGTCTGCTGATGATGAATTTGAGGTAGAGAACATTCTGGCCACAAAAAGGGTAGGAAGAAAGACTTATTTTTTGGTGGATTGGAAGGGGTTTGGTCCTGAGGAGAGAACCTGGGAGCCTCGGGAGAACATCCATGCCCCTCTTATCCTAGCTAAATTACTTTCTGGCCTAAAGAAGGGGGGGCCTAGAGGGGGGGGTACTGTAGCGCCCGCGTCCCTGCCTGCTGCCAGACAGGGACGTCGCTCTCCTCACCTGCGCTCAGCGTCCTCAGTGCTCCCAGCCTCCTCTGCGCCTCTGGCATCCTCGGCGTCCTCCTTCCGCCCTGCTGGTCCCGCGCGCTCCTTCCCTGCTACTGGCCTTAGGGCGCGCGCCCGCACCCTCCCCCGCTCTTAAAGGAGCCGCGCGCATTTTCCAAATCAGTCTCCAGCCAATGCTGGAGGACTCCCCCTATATTAAGGGCTTCCTCCTTAATGTAGGGGCCCGAGCAATGTTGTTCCTGTGCAGTCTAACTCTGTTTCAGCCATCAGCTCCTGATTCCAGTTACCTGCCTGTTACCTGTCGGCTTGCCTGTCTGCCATCTGTCTGCAGTTTCATCCAGAGGTTCGGACGTCATCTGCAGAGATCCCCGGCTCTTGCCTGCTCACCTAGGAGCGATCATCTGCCATCCGACTGCAGCTCCATCCGGAAGTTCGGACATCATCTGCGGAGATCCCCGGCTCTTGCCTGCTCACCTGGGAGCGATCATCTGCCATCCGACTGCAGCTCCATCCGGAAGTTCGGACATCATCTGCAGAGATCCACGGCTCTTGCCTGCTCACCTGGGAGCGATCATCTGCCATCCGACTGCAGCCTACCTGGAGGCTCCACCATATCAGGTCGTATATGCCTGCCCTGTTCTAGAGACTGCCTGGTCACTTGCCGTGACAACCTGCCTGTCTAGAGACTGCCTGGTCACTTGCCGTGACAACCTGCCTGTCTAGAGACTGCCTGGTCACTTGCCGTGACAACCTGCCTGTCCAGAGACTGCCTGGTCACTTGCCGTGACAACCTGCCTGTCCAGAGACTGCCTGGTCACTTGCCGTGACAACCTGCCTGTCCCAGAGACTGCCTTGGTCACTTGCTGTGACAACCTGCCTGTCCAGATACTGCCTGGTCACTTGCTGTGACAACCTGCCTGTCCCAGAGACTGCCTTGGTCACTTGCTGTGACAACCTGCCTGTCCAGATACTGCCTGGTCACTTGCCGTGACAACCTGCCTGTCCCAGAGACTGCCTCGGTCACTTACTGTTACAACCTGCCTGCCCAGAGACTTCCTTGGTCACTTGCTGTGACAAACCTGCCTGTCCAGAGACTACCTATATCCCCTGCCGTGATTCCCTGCCCTTTTCCGGGTGCCACCCGCTCTCTTACAAGTAAACCTCTTGTATAATAAAGCTTTGTGGTTCCACCAACCTGACCTGTCTCGTCAGTAGTTCCACCCACCAGACCCGTTACACCCCCTAGTAGAACTCAGCACTCCGGGGCTGAAATACAAAAACAGATAACAATAAACATTGTATAAATAACTCTTCCTTTACAGGAGGTAAGGCACTCTTGAACGGTTACATAACGGTAAATAAATAACTATATACATTAGCATAATGATGGGTTGAGGAATTGAGCAACTAGAAAAGTCCCAGTCTCTTTTGGAAAAGGATGCTCAAAAGGGGGTAAAGAACAAGTAAAAATAATGTCCATTCACTTGTTCCAATATCAAAAGGAAAAATAGGTTAATAAATAACAATATAATAAAGCATAGTATAACCAGAAATATATACATTTATGTACAGTGGTTCTTGATAATTATGTACATGTGTTAGGTCCTACTCTCTGTACCTAACAGGTAATTGCCCTCTTGTTATGCGTACTGACCTACGTGGTGTGGTGGATGGTAGGTGAGGTATCAGTTACCCTGTTATCCCTGCGTGCAGGTAAGTTGTAGTACTGCCTTAAGGGTATGCCACACTAAACAGCGTTGCTAACGAGATCGCTAAAATACGTCACTATTTAGCGATCTCGTTCGTGACGCTAACGTGTGTGGCATGTAGCAACGACATGGCCCCTGCTGTGATCTCGCTGATCGTTCACTAGAGTTCTGGACCGTATTTAGATCGTTGGCGTCCCGCTGGTGAGCCTATATCGCTGTCTGGCACCTTTTGTGAGCGATGTGCGCTGTTTTTTACATCGCAATGACCGTTAAAGTCGTTAATGAGATCGCTAACCGCTTTTGAGTCATTAACGAGATCACTAAGTGTGGCAGCTACTAGAGACATTAAAACGATCACAAAAACGATCTCATTAGCTTGCGTCGTTATTGAGATCGCTAACGAGATCACTAAGTGTGGCAGTACCTTTAGCCTCTCTAGGGATCTGGCAAGTATACTGGGAGTTGGGTGAACTGGCTCAACTTCTGCAGGGGATCCCTCTTCCTGAGGTTCAACTTCTTGGGATTCCGCTTCTTGGGTTCCACTTGTTGAGGTTCTGCTGGGGCAGGTTCCTCTGGTACTGACTCTACTGCAACAACTGGTTGTAGAGGTTCTTCTTGAGGTTGATAGAATTGCAGCACTGGAATGATTACAGCTTCTCCAATTCTGGGCCAATCCGCGGGGAAATCTCTGTATGTATGACTGATTCATCACTCTTTTCCTGATTGACAACAGGTTCTTCTTCCTGAAGCTTTAATGGGTTTGGACACAACTTTAGGTGATCTCTGGATACAGTTGCCGTCGTTCTTCCTCCATCCTTGCTAATTATGCACGTTTTCTTGTTGTCAAACCTTGATTTCTGGATGATGTAGGGCTCTCTTTCCCATTGATCGTCGAGTTTGTGTAACCTCTCTTTCTTTTCAGTACGACTTCACCAGGTGCGAAAGGTTCAGCTGGCGCACTTTTGTTATAGCGGTCTTCTTGCTTATCCCTGACTCGATTGAGACTTTCTTCAACGCAGGCTTGTACTTTTCTGTACTGTTCCTGTCTGTTTGCGTCCCAGTCTTCCGTAGTCACATCTGCTTCTGGTTTACAACACCAAGCTCCAGATCCATAGGCAGCTTTCCTGGTCTTGCCCGCATGAGATAGGCTGGGGTGCAGTTAGTGGAACTCACAGGTATGTGATTGTACAGATCTACCAGGTCAGGTAGTAAGTCTGGCCACCGATTTCTCTCCTCGAGTGGTATTGTCTTCAACAGGTCAATGACAATGTGATTCATCTTCTCACACAGACCTTTGGTTTGGGGTGGTACGGTGTGGTTCTGATCTTCTTACACCCGTACAAGTGACAGAACTCCTTGAACAATTCGGCTTCAAAGGCTGGGCCTTGGTCAGTTAGCACCTGCTCAGGATATCCGTGTGGTCTGCAGAAATACGCTTGGAACGTCTTTGCTGCTGTCTCTGCTGTCAGATCTTTGACAGGGGCGACCACCAGGAACCTGGAGTAGTGATCCACCATAGTCAGGGCATAGGAGTATCCTGACCGGCTGGGTGACAACTTGACATGGTCCAGGGCCACGATCTCCAAGGGACGAGTCGTCTTGATGGGTTGCAGGGGTGCCTTCTGACTGCTGTAATCCTTTCTTCTGAGGCCACAGGGTCCACAGTTCTGGCACCACCTCTCGATGGAGCTGCGCATTCCCACCCAGTAGAAACGACACTTCAACAGGGTCTCCAGCTTCTTCCAGCCAAAGTGTCCCCCTTGATCGTGGTAGGCTTCTAACACCATCTGGATGTCTGCTCTGGGGACTACTATCTGCCATACCATCTCATGGGTCCTTGGTTGACGTACCTCCGGCACAGCCTCTCACGGTAGATGAACAACCGGCTTCTCTCATTCCACAGCTGCCTTGCTTGTAGAAATGCATCCTTCTCCAAGGAGGAACCTTCTCGTCTTATCATCTCCTTGATTCGGCTGACAACTGGATCGCTGTCCTGAGTCTCCTTCCAGCTGTGGTGAGGTAGAGGATTTAACGTCTTACCACACAGCCTCCTGCTGGCTTGTTGCTCGTGGATCATCCCATTCCTGTGAAAGGCAGGTAGTTCAATCTCTTCCAGATCATCCACTTCTTCTTCTGTGTCCGATTCATGAGGCATCCTGGATAGGGCATCAGCGTTGGCATTCTTGCGGCCTGCTCGGTACTTGATTGTGAATTGGTAATTGGACAGTCGAGCCATCCATCGTTGTTCCATGGCTCCCAGCTTAGCTGTTTCAAGATGCGTCAAGGGGTTGTTATCGGTGTAGGCAGTGAACTTGCTGGAGGCTAGATAGTGCTTAAACCTCTCCGTGATGGCCCAGACCAGTGCCAGGAACTCCAACTTGAAGCTGCTGTAATTCTCTGGGTTCCTCTCGGTCGGGCGGAGCTTCCTGCTAGCATAGGCGATGACTTTCTCCAGGCCATTTTGCTTCTGACTGAGGACTGCTCCCAATCCTTCATTGCTGGCATCAGTATACAGCAGGAACGGCTGGCTGTAGTCAGGGTAAGCTAGGATCTCATCGCCTGTCAGGATCTCCTTCATTTCCTTGAATGCCTCTGCCTGTTCTTTACCCAATGGAATGGAGAATTTCTGCTCTAGAGGGACTGTCCCACCAGGAGGTCTTGCAGAGGCGCTGCTTTCTTGGTGTAATCCTTCACAAACCTCCGGTAGTACCCTGTCAGTCCCAGGAACTGTCGCACCTCCTTGAGATTTTTCGGCTCCGGCCATTTCTGGATGGCGGTGATCTTTTCAGGGTCTGGCGCTACTCCTTCTGAGCTGACAATATGTCCCAGATACTGTACTTCTGTTTGAGCAGATGGCATTTTGAAGGCTGTAGTTTCATCCCATATTTGGACAATGACTCGACACCTCCGCCAGGTGCTTCAAGTGATCTTCATACGTTTTGGAGTACACGATGACGTCGTCCAAGTACAGCAACACAGTGTCACGCTGTCTAATGATATGTATACAATGTCAGTAAACTATTAATACAGGAACAACACTCTATACAACAACTAGTATAGCAACATCAGCATGTAAGTATAGAATAGATTTACCTGACACGATATCTGCTGAACTCAGGGTTAATCTTGAGGACTTGATGAGCTGAAACAGGAAAGAGGTGGACCGGGATCTAACCTGACCCTAAACTGGGGTCCTAACTAATCCCTCACCTTGGAGGTACTGATAATGGTTCAGAGGTCCAAGTCTCCAACCTAACCCTGTCTCCTATCAGACCCTGAACCCTGTAATCAGTCCTAAGAAGGATCCTGACTACCACCAAAGGGATATGGGCTGATCTCAGCTAAATACACAGATTAGACATATAAGACAGACAGGATAACACTCGCTTGCATACACACTCAAACACCAAAGGAACATAAATGGTCTGGGAAATAAACTCTAACCAAGTTGAGCTTAGAACAACTAAGGAGCTCACAACTAAAGTCTATACAGATTCATTCCTATCTGTGGTCTGCATGAAGGTTTCACTGGCAACTCCCCAAGCAGACAACCAGGAATTTAAAGGAAACCAATCAACAAATAATCAATTGCAGCCGGGAGAAACTGCACCCAGTCCCAGCACAGAGCACAGACAGAATTAACTCCCTAGCTGCCAAACACAAAGAAACAGCAGCTCAGCTGTGAGAAGTCAAAATGTGCAACCGCGACGATCTTCGTGGCAATGCACACATGACAGTACCCCCCCTTCTACGAGGGGCCTCCGGACCCTCAGGGCCAGGCCTGCCCGGGTGAGTTCTGTGGAAGGTCCGAACCAAACGATCTGCGTTAACATCAGACGCAGGGACCCACGTCCTCTCCTCTGGACCATACCCCTTCCAATGCACCAAGTACTGAAGGGACCGGCGATTCAGACGTGAGTCAATGATCTTTGATACTTGAAATTCCAAGTTACCATTGACCAACACAGGAGGAGGAGGTAGAGGTGACGGTATGACTGGTGCCACATACTTTTAAGTAATGACTTGTGAAACACATTATGAATTTTAAACGTAGGAGGGAGGTCAGACGAAATGCCACAGGATTAATTATGGAACTGATCCTGTACGCCCGATGAATCTGGGACCCAGTTTTCCAGGAGGGCACTTTTAAGTTTTATATTCCTGGTAGACAACCATACCAGATCGTTCACATTCAGATCTGGACCAGAAACTCTCCTCCTATCAGCCATACGTTTTTAACGGTTCCCCATCGCACTCAGATTATTCAATACACCTCTCCACACAGAAGCAAGTGACGACGAGAAACGCTCCTCCCCAGGAACCCCAGAAGGGCCCCCCCCATTGAAAGTACAAAACTGGGGATGGAAACCATATGCCCCAAAAACGGGGACTTACCAGTGGACTCGCTCCGCCTGTTGTTAAGAGCGAACTCTGCCAGAGGCAAGAAAGAAGACCAGTCCTCTTGGTTCTCTGAGACAAAACACCGGAGATATGTCTCTAAGCTCTGATTCAGACGCTTCTGTCTGACCATTGGTCTGCGGATGAAAAGCCGAGAAAATGACAATTGCATCCCCCGACGTAAACAAAATGCCTCCAAAATTTGGACACAAACTGAGACCCCTATCTGACACCACATCAGAAGGCAACCCATGAAGTCTAAACGATCTCCCTAATGAACACCTGCGCCCAGAGTTTTAGCATTAGGGAGTTGCAGGAAGAGCAACGAAATGTGCCATCTTACTGAACCTGTCAACAACCACCAGTAGACAGTATTCCCTGACGACGGAGGAAGGTCCGTAATGAAGTCCATAGATAAATGAGTCCATGGACGCTCCCGGAAGTTTCAGGGAAAAAAGGGTCCCAGACGGACGGGTATGAGGGGTTTTAGAGTGAGCACACACCCACATGACGCGACAAAAGTTATAACATCTTTATTAGCATTAGGCCACCAAAACCGGCGAGAAAGGAGATCTAAAGTAGCCTTACTCCCTGGATGTCCTGCTAGAGCAGAATTATGATGTGCCTCAATAACCTTTTGTCTCAACAGATTTGGGACAAACAGTCTCCCTGGAGGTCCTGCAGGGGCGTCCCCCTGAGCCTCTAACACCTCCTCCTCAAGCTCAGAAAAATACAGCCGACACTACCACCCCTCCTGAAGGATAGGACTCGGGTCATCCGTTTTCCCGGCCCCTGGGAAACTGCGAGACAAGGCATCAGCCTTTACATTCTTAGACCCCGGGCGAATAAGTGACGACAAAATTAAACCCTGGTAAAAAACAACGACCATCGAGCTTGTCTGGAATTCAACGCTTAGCGGATTCCAAATACAACAGGTTCTTGTGATCAGTAATAACGGTAACCGGGTGGACTGCCCCCTCCAAAAAGTGACGCCATTCTTCAAAAAGCTAACTTAATGGCCAAAAGTTCCCTATTGCCGATATCATAATTCCTTTCGGGCGGACGACAATTTCTTAGAAAAGAAAGCGCACGGATGCCATTTACCAGGGGCGGACCCTGGGACAATATAGCACCCACCCTACGTCAGACGCATCCACCTCCACAATGAACGGCTGAGATGCATCTGGTTGGATGAGAACGGGTGCCGAAGCAAAACATTTCTTCAAAGAGGAAAAGGCTTGGCAAGCTTGTCCGACCATTTAGAAAACCGTCCCTTTTTTGTCTGTCAGTGAGAGGTTTGACGACAGATGAGAAATTACAAATAAATTTCCGGTAGAAATTAGCAAACCCCAAAAACGGGTGCAGAGCCTTAAGACCCCTGGCTGACCATTCAAGCCAGCTTATTTCCCGGGTTCCTACGGAAACGGAGGTGACACCAAAAAACCCAAAAACTGAAGTTCCTGTATGGCAAATACACACTTCTCCAGTTTGGCGTTTAGTTTATTGTCTCGCAAGACTGCAACACCTGTTCACATGTCCTGATGAGACCAAGATTGGCGAGTAAAATAAAATGTCGCCAAATATACAACCACAAACAGCCCCACAAGGGTGACGAAAAATTGTCCCTTAACCCAAAATGTTGGAAAAACTGGGGGTTTCAAATTTTCAGGACAAAAGGATTTTTCTAGGTTCTCTTAAAGTCCCCTCGGGTGTTAAAAGCCGTTTTCCTTTCTTTCCCCCTCTTTTAATCCTAATCAGGGTTTTTAAGCCCCCCCTGGATCCCAAAATTTAGAAAAACCATTTTTGGCGCCAAAACAAAATTTGATTGGAAGGATCAGGAATAAGGAGGGAGGGGATAACGGTCTCCCAAAGGTAATTTTATTAAGGTTGGGAAATCCAAGCAAAAAGGGGGTAAAAGGGGTTTTCCATTTTTCTTTTTTCCACCCAAAGGGGAATTCCCCCCGGTTGGGGTGAGGTTCCCCCCAATTTTTGCTTTTTCCGGTTTTTCGGGGAAATTTTTTAACATCCCCCTTTCCCCAAAAAAAGCCCCCCCCCCCCCCCCTTTTTAGGACCCCGGAAGGAAAATTTTTAAAATTTGCCCCCCCCCCCCCCCCCCCCCCTTTTTGGCTTAACCCCCCTTTGGGATCAGGGAAGGAGAATTTAAATGGAGGGGGGAAGGGGGCAATTCACGCCGGGTTGGGGGGAGGCAAACTCCTGACCCCCCCTCAGGAAAAACAAACCCCAAAATCCTTCCAAAATAAAGGAAGGGGAATGTACTAGGGGACGCCGGGGAAAATGATGAAATGTGGGTTCTGCAGTTGCTTTTGCAAAACTCACCCCATTAGCTTTTTTTCCCTGGACTTGGCCAATTAACAACCCCGGGGTTAAAGTTTAAAACCAAACCAAGGGACAAAACCCCATCCCCATTGGGGTTGGGTTGTCCCCCCCCCAAAAACCCTTAAACAAGATTAAGGGGGCCCCAAGTATTGCCCTTTTCCAGGGAAGGGGCAATGTTAAAGAAAAAAAAAAAAAACCCCAAAGAACTAAGTACCCCGGCCCAGAGGCCCCCGGCGTCAAAAAGGGGAAAAATAGGGACGGGTTTTTACCAAAAACAACCCGATGATACCTTGAGCCTGAGCAAAAGGCGTTTAAACCCGTTTAAACCCCCGGAACCATATCAAGGGAAAAAACCCGGACAATTCTTCCCCTCTCGTAACCCAAATACCCCTCCAATGGGGACAAGGAACTGAGAAGAACTGGCGGGGTTTAAATACATACTCCCAGGTTTTTTTGCCCCCCACAAACCTGGGATTTAAAAGTTTTCGGGATTTTTTTCAAAAAAGGCACGGGAAAGGAAATTCTCCAAAAAAATGTCCCCCCTTTCCCGCAGAAAAAAAACTCTTTAGTCCTGCGGGGTACCGGGCCAATCCCTCCTACGAAATGATGTCCCCCCCAACTGCATAGGCTCACCCGAAAGAAAAGGGGGGGTACCTAAAAAAAGGGGAATTTTATTTGGTAGGTGGGAAACAACGGGGAGTGGGGTTACCTCCCCCCTCTCCAAACCCGGCTATCAGTACGGATGGGAAAGGCCAAAAGCAGCCTCCGGGAAAAAGGGGGGAGACTCATCTGAGCCAAAAGGTTTTTTAAAATTTATGAAAGGCCAGGGGAAAAAATGGTTTCCAAAGAGTGGGTCTTTCCCATTTGAGTATCTGTCCCCCAACTACGAAACTGGGAAGAAAATTCCCTTCTCCCGGGACGATCCCCCTCCCTTTTTTTACGTAATTTTGCCCTCGCAAGGAAAACCCGATTGGGTCTTCTTTTTTTAAACCAATCCCGGGGCCCGGGTAAAAAATTGTTACGGGACAGTGGGCCCGGGGACCCGGGGGGAAAAGGGAAAAATGCCCGGGAAAATTGGGGGTTTCCCTTGCAAAAGTGGGGATAAAAATTCCCCAAATCTCTGCTCCTCATCCCTGATGATCGGGGCCCGAACCCAAAAAAATCCCAATTTACATGCCCCCGGGAAAGGGTTTAAAAAATTTTTTCCCCCCAAACCAGTGAACCTGCCCGGGAGAGCTTTTAGGTTAAAACTCTGGTTTGCCCCAGGGGGGGAAAAAAAATTTTGGGGATTTAATGTGGGGTCAGCCCCCAAATGGATTTCCCGGAAAACGCGAGCCAGGGGGGCTACTGGATCCTGGTAACTGGAGATAATTTTTTTTTGGGCCTTTTAAAAATTGCCCACGCGGGTCAAAAATGATTGTTTACAATGTCAGAAAAATATTAATACAGGAACAACCCTTATCAACAATAGTTTTAGAAAACTCAGCATGTTGTATAGAATAGATTTATGACACGATATCTGTGAATCAGGGTTAATCTTGAGGACTTGTTGAGTGAAACGGGAAAAAGAGGTGGCGGGTTTCTAACTGACCCTAAAGGGGGGTCCTAATAACCCCCTCCCCTTGGGAAAGGGGTTACTGTTTAAGGGTTCAGAGGCCCAAAAGTTTTTCCAACCAAACCCCCTTTTCCCCTATCAGACCTAAACCCCGGGGAAATCAGTCCTAAGAAGGATCCTGCTACCCCCAAAAGGGTTTGGGCTGATCTCAGCAAAATTTTACACAGATTGGGAATAAAAGGGACAGGGGGTTTAACACTGGGCTTGCAAAACCCCACCCCAAACCCCAAAAGGGGAACATAAATGGTCGGGGAAATAAACTCTAACCAAGTTGAGCTTAGAAAAAACCTAAGGAGCCCCCAAAACCAAAATTTCTATACGTTTCTTTCCTATTTTGGTCTGCTGAAGGTTTCAGGGCCCAACCCCCCAAGCAGAAAAACCAAAAAATTTAAAGGAAACCAATCAACAAATAATCAATTGCCCGGGAAAAAACTGCACCCAGCCCCAGCACCGACCCACAGACAGAATTAAACCCCCTTGCTCCCAAACCCCAAAAAAACAGCAGCTCAGCTGTGAAAAAGTCAAAATGTGCAACCGCGCGATCTTCGTGGAAAAGAACATGACCCCCACAGTTTCAAAGTTGAGTTTGTCCCAGGCACTTTCCATCACTTTTGGGAAAACTTCCAGGGGCACTGGGGAGTTCAAAGGGCTTTCTTTTAAAACCCACAGAGCCCCATCGGGGGGGTTTGAAAGCCGTCTTCTCCCTTCCCCTCAGCACAGGTACTTCCCGTCCCCACAGTGAGGTAAAGGGTGGAAAAGTAGTTGGGTTTTTTTAAGGCAGCTAGGTTTTCCTAAAAGCGGGGTTTAAAGGGTATGTTTTTCCTTATGGGTAATGCGATTTCCCTGTCGTAATCTACACAATTTCATGCTCCCTTTTTTTTTCCCTAATGGGGAATAGAGGTGCAGCCCAGGGTTTTAAAAACTACCCCTTTAAATCCCCCTGCTTCCTTCTGTCACGCAACTTTTCCCTTGGCTTTCTGGTAGGGGTGGGGGAGGTATGGGCCCGAAACCGTTTTTAATGGGAGGATGATTCCCTTTTGTGGGGTGTGATGTTAAAACCCCTTTAATTTTCAAAAGTCGGTGGGGTTTGTGAATCCCGAGCATACTCCTAAATACTCGATTTTACCCCTTGGGGTTTCTGGTGGGCTGGAGTGGTGTCTGTCCCAAACTTGGAGTGCTGACACCAATCCCCCACCTGGGTGGTCGGCCCATTTTTCCCCCAGGGTTTGGGGGGAAAGGTTTTAAGGGCCCCTTGGGGTGAATGGGTTATTACCCACAGCAGAAACTTAGCAACAGTGGCATAACGGGTAATTTGTTTTTATCCCCCCCCAGTTGGAAACCCCACTGGCACCCCCCCTTTAAAGAACCCCCCACTCCCCCCGGGGCATTTAAAGGGGGTGTAGGTCTGTGTTCTAAAACAATGGGGCTCAAATACGCTTGGTATTTCTTTTCCTCTCAGATTTTGGGTGCTCTACCCCAAATAAGCATTTCACCATTGGGGTTTCAAGGGGGTTTGGGGTTTTTTTTCCCCGTACTTTTCCAATCTCACCAGGGGTTTCTTTTTTACTTGCGCTGGCCATCGGGTTTGAATCCCCTTCCGGGATAACCCCCTTTTGTTTGGTCTGGCAATTTGGGGCGAGTGGGGGAAAAAAGGAAAAAACCAAAAACCTCCCCCAAAAAATTTATTTAATTTTGTTAGTGCCAAAAAAAACATTAACCCCTTTTTCCCTCTTTAAACGTCTTATTTAAAAGGAACCCCCCTGGTTCTTTAGCTCCACCCCCTCCCCCCCTTTTTACTCAACGTTTTTAGCCCCAAAAAGTCAAGAGGGGGGGCCATTAGAGGCAATATGGCAAAATTTCCCGGGTTTGGGGGGTTGGGGGCCCGTAAATGGCCCCAGTTTTTATTTTTGAGAAATCAGGTATGATGGTTACCTGAGACCCAGTGTTCCAGCAGGGCAGGGATGGCGATCCAGCCCAATATGGGGGAAGGTAAGGTCTTCCTCCCACAAACCGGGGTTCCAGTCTGAGGGGCCCGAAAAGTCTTTCCGGGTGTTGGCCCCCGGGGCCCGGATTTGCTGTTTTTTAAAAGGAAACCCCCACGTGCTGGGTGACCTTCTCTGTGGCGCGGTAAAAAGATGATCTCTCGGCGGGGGGGTGGGTGGGTCGCGGATCCTTCCCGGGGGTGGCGTTGTCCCCCTCCCGGTTTGGGGGGGACGTCCTCCTTGAGGGGGGGGCGTCCTTTCCCCTCCGGTTTATCCAAAGGGGGCATCCTCTTGGGCAGTTGCTGCAGGGTTTTTCCCTTTTCCTCTGTGGGCCCCGTTGCAGGGCACTTTATTACAGTGGCCCGGTGTTTGGTCGCGGGGGGCCCCTTCTGGGGCGCCCCGACAGTCCAGTCAGTAGGGGGCGCCACCTGCGTTTTGGCTTCCGCAAACCCCCGGGGAAAAAGGGGGATGGGGCTGGCTGTGGGTGGGTTCACTCCCGGTGACACTGGGTTGCCCCTCCCGGGTGTTTCCAGGGGCGCAAATCCTTTTATAGCCCCTGTACTTTTAAAAGAATCAAAAAGGGAGCATCGGATGATTCCCAAAGGAAAACCAAAGCACAGTTTTGGCTTTCAGTTGGGGGCTTTAATCCCCTTAAAATTGTTTTTTTAACATTTTATTTTCATTTGGGGACACTCATGGGGGGGAAAATTTTTTGAGTGCTCGGCCAAAGGGGCCCCCGGGAATCGGGGATGCAAAGTCCCTAATGCTGTCATCTGGTTTCTGGGAGTTTTTTAAAACCCAATCACCCGGAGATCTTTTTTCCCAGTGCGGTCCTCAAAGTTAGTCTGTGCTTTAAGAAAATTCCCATGCATGCTCCTGGTTGCAGCTGTCCAATTTCTTTTACCTTTTCCCTCAGCAGCCCCAAATTTAAATTTTTCCCACAAACCCACTGAAAGCTCTTGCTTTTCTGCCCATAGGGTAAATGCCCATTATGCTGTTTTTCCCCGCTTTAAAACCCTGCAGGGTTTTCTGGTTTGCCGCTTTTACTGGGGACCCACTTCGCTAAGGCATGTTGGCAGCGTTAGCGGTTTACAATTGGGGAAAACCACGGGGACCAGGTGAGGGGCCAGCTTTTCCCCGCCTGTGCGGCAGCGCCAAGGGGAAAGTCAAAAAGGCCGTGGGCCCTGGGCCGCGCGTCGGCTTGCTGCGCAAATTGTCTCCCCCCCCCCTATTTTAATGTACCCTACCTGCTTGAAGGCTGAAAGCTTGCGGGGGCACCGTGTGTGTAAAAGGGGACCTGCGTTGCTGGCCCTGATGTCAGAGCGTTAAATGTAGTTTTCCAAGGACCCTGCCCCCGTGTCAGCTTTGGGGGCGTGTCCGGACTCAGGCGCTTTTCCAGGTACCCCCACTATTTTTTCGCGCCGGGGCGTTTTAAATTTTTTGGCGGGAAAAATGGCGGGAAACTTAAACCACAAAAAAACAAGTCTGTAGGACACAGTACCGGTGGAAAGGGGCCCACAATTTATCCCTTTTTGGGCTGAAGGGCAGAAATTTCCTTTTCCCTGGGGGCCCAGTTGATGCGCAAAACCCACACGGTTCCAGGGTTATGGGGTACTGGCACCGGCCCAGGAAGTTTGGGGGAATGTCACTGGCAGCAGAGCTCGGCCCTTTGCCCTGGGCGCTAATTAAAATGGGGGATATTTACAGGGGGATTTTAGGAATGGTTCGTGCGCCCCCTGTGGTTTCTGATCAAGTAGCCCACGCTGCAGGGGGGAATTTTGGGGGGATGTTATTTAGGCAGCTAATTTTAAAAGTCCCCCACGGTGGGACTTTTCCCCTCGAAGTCTATGGTGGGCAGGATGTTTGGGCCCCGGCAGAGGGACAAAATAAGGGGGGGAAACCCCAAAAGTCATTTTGTTACCTTTACTGCAGATTTTCAGGAATTTCCCCCGGGAGCACGTAGGGTGAAGGGTACACATTCGATTCCCCCACCGGTAGGGGTGGGGCCCTCCTGCCCTCTCCCTTTTTATTGTAATAAAGTCTTGGCCTGAAAAGGCTGGGCCTACCCTTAGTCTCCGTTTTTGTCCCTTTGGCTGATCTTGTGGTTGGGGCCTTCTTCTGAAAAGGGCAGGGTCCTTGATGGGGTGGCCGAGCTGGGGCTCCCTCCTCCTGTCCCGTACGCAGTTTGTGGTACTCTGGGACTTGTGTCCTCCCGGGGAAATTTCCGGGGTTTCCTTTTTTTGGGGTTGGGGGAGGGTCCCCCAAAAGGCTCGGGGGCCCCCTTGTCCGGGGATTTCTTTTTGAGATGAGCTATTTAAAGGGGGCCCCTGTTCTTAATTCCACTCGCCTTCGGCTACCGGATCTCACCGATCCACACACCCGGCAGTTGTGGGCTGCCTCTTCGCCCCTCTTTAAGCGTCGGCCGCCCTTTTCCCCAGGCCCCCCCTTTAAATTCAGTCTGACTAGGTTTGGGGGTGACTTTCCCCGTGTCATTTTTACTAGACTCCACTTTTAAAAACATTTTTGCACAGGAGGTGAGTCTGAACGGAAATGAGTGAGGGAGGCCCGCTCTGCTCTCCTCTTCTCCTTCTCTTTTCTCTTTCCCTTTTTGAGGCAAAATGAAACTAAAATTTTTTTTTTTATGCCCATCAAAAGCTCCCTCTGCTGGTTCTTTTTGGATGAGCCGCGGTTGTGTATGTGTATAGTGGGCCTCTAGGGGTTTTTCTGTCAGTGCACCCTTCTGGAAGATGTGGATTAGTCACAGCTGGGCTCCCCCTTTTTTTAAAATAAAAAATTTTATTAAAAAATATAAATTAAATATACAAAGATAAAAAAAAAGCCTCTTATCCAAAAAAAACTTGGCAAAAAACAAAGGGTTAAATTAAAAAAATTTAGAGATATTCCTTTTTGGGGTTGTTTCCCTTCATTTCAGTGATTTTCCCCGCCTCCTTAGCCAAAATTTTTTTTTCTTTGTAAAAAAAGCTTGAGGTTTTCCCCTTGCCTTTCATTATACTCGGTACTCGATTTGAAATCGTCCCGGGGCTGTCCCACCCGTTTAATTCGAGTACCTAGAACTCGAGTAAATTTAGTTCTTGACCCTCACTAATAAAACTTTAAAAAAAATGTTAAGAGAAAAATGATTTATTAAATTTTTATGGGGTGTAAAAATTTTTTTTACCCCTTTTTGGGGGGGCCCCAAACATCATTTTATGTATGAAGCATGTAAAAAGGGCGGGTATTTGGGGTTTGGGGTCCTTGAGCTGAGCTAAAACCCTAACTTTGAAAAAGGGTTTTAATGGGGTTGGGGGGGATACAGGGCAGAAAACAACTGCTCTGGAAAGGGAAAACTATATAGGTCCTTTCGAAAAACCCAAAATGTCTGCAAACCCGAAGTGGTTTATGATTTTGGGGGAGAAATGGGCCCCTTATTCTTTGGGGCCCCTATGTTTTCTGCACAGGTGGCACCAAAGGGGAGTCCCGTTTTGCCCTTTTGGGGTTTTGTTAACAGCCCGTGATGCTTCTAATAGCAGCAATAGAATTTATCTCCCGCACCGCTCTTAACTCCCTTTAAATCCAAAGTCGGACGCAGCTTTTTAAAACGGGGGTCCAGGGAGTCTGTGTTCCATGTGCCAAAATTTAAAACCCCCCATTTAAAATGAAAAGTGGGGTTTTGCTGGGTTTCCATCGTTTGCCGGGGGGGGGGGGTATAGAAAATTCCATGCCCCCCATGGCAGTTTCTCCTGTGAAGTGCCCAAGTAGCGTTGGAGACAGGGGTTTGAGGCCCCTGTTTTTGGGCTGATGTCTCGGTTTCCCCTCACCGGGCTGGCAATTTCTGAATCGATTGCGAAAAGGGACAGCAGTTGTAAAATAGGTTCCAAAAAATTTCCTCTTTTTCCCTATCGATGTTCTCCCCACAGTTTCATTTTCCCCCTTTTACTACTGGGCCTGAAATGGACACCCGGCCTGGGAAATTTGGACTTTTTGCCTTACGGAGCTCGTTTGCCATTTCTGGTAGTGTGCTATCAGGGAAAAAAGTCTTTAGTGCTGCTGGATCAAACCTGACAAAAGAAGGGCCCTGCGTCGGGCCCAAAAAAGTTGGTGATCTCACCTTCATTAAAATGAACCCTGCCCGGGGTTTTTAAAAGGGTTTTTTGTAAACCCCCTTCCCCCGAAACACATAGGTTGCCGGGGGGGGGCCCCCTCGCCGTCAGGGACCCCCGGCGTACTAAGAGGGCCCTGTGCCAGTTTTCCGGCGCCCACGAGTGGGGCCCCCCCGCTTGCTCAGGGCCCCCGCACTTGCAATTTTTACCCTCCCCCGCTCCACCGTGTGGGGTTTCCGCATTTTTCCCGCAGTGACATTTAGGATAGCGAGGGGCGTTTATTGGGCACGTCTTTGTGCCCTTGCCTAAAAAGTCCAAGTGGAGGGGCTGGAAGATTGGGGACGCTGAGGAGTCCAAAAAGTAGAGCAGTGGCCCAGGGGGAGAGGGATTTTAATTTTTTTTTTAAAGTTTTGGGGCAAATTTTATGGGGGGCATTATACACCCGGGAAAATTTTATATGGGGGCCCCTCTTTCCTTGAAACATCCTTTGATAGGGCCCATTATACACTGGGGGCAATTTTTAAATTTTTGGGGGCCCCTCCCTACACTGGGGGCATTAAATTAAAAGGGGGCCCTCATACTGGGGGGATCATTTTTTGGGGCCCCTTATACATGGGGGTATCAATTTTGGGGCCCCCTTATACACTGGA
This sequence comes from Oophaga sylvatica, assembly GCA_033576555.1. Classification (NCBI taxonomy): domain Eukaryota; kingdom Metazoa; phylum Chordata; class Amphibia; order Anura; family Dendrobatidae; genus Oophaga; species Oophaga sylvatica. Next base: position 33,961,609 of record JARQOD010000007.1, on the reverse strand, counting down.
ACAAACCTATTTGGGCCGTTATATATGGGGCATCCCATGGGGGGCCCATTATTTTATGGAGCATTTTATGGGGACCATTATATTTTTAAAACTTTTTGGGGCTCTCATACACTGGAGGGATATATTTATGGGGCCCCCCATATATAGGCATCATATGGGGTTCTTTTTTTTATGGGGGGATCAAAGGGCCCCTTTTTATAGGAGCATTATTTGAAGGGCCTTTTGGGGGGGCCTATTTTGTATGGAGTTTTAAAGGGGGGCCCTTTTCTGAAAGGAGAAATAAAAGGGGGGCTCATTTTTCCCGTTTGGCGAAATTTTGGGGGTCCCCAAAATTTATGTATGGGGACTATACTGCCCGGGGTTTTTGAGCTTTTGTAGAATTTAAAATTAGATATCAGTATTTTCAGGGGAAAAAGTAAAAGTTTTTTGGCATTTTACTTACCTATATTTCTCTGCCGTATCAGCCATCATAAATTTGGGGTTTATATGTTTAAAGGGCCCACGGGAAGACTTTTTCGCCGGGGGCCCAAAAAACGGGGACCCGGGCCCTGCCCCCCCAAAAATTTTTAGCCCAAAATTTAAACCCCCCAATTTTTCAATGCGTTACTTTATTTTAAAAAATTTTAAGCTTCCTGTTTACTGTTCCACTCACTGGCGACTGTTATTCCTTTGATTTCCCATTGGGGCCCGGGTTTTAAATTTTTGGGCCCAAAACTTTGATTTTTCCCATGGTAAATTCGGATGGTCCCAAAACCCCCGACTCGGGCCTCCCGGAGGCAAAGTGCTCATCTCTACTGATGGGCCTTAATTCCCAAATTTTTTTATTATGTGATTTTTTGATTAGCCCTTTTGTTTATATAATAAAAAACTTTTTTTGGGCGGGTTACTTTTTTCCACAAAAGGGGTGAATATTGGTGTACATTTCCCTTGTTTTCTTTCAATGCAGGTTTTTGGGGGAAACCCGGGGGGGAGAGGGGGTTGACCAAAAAATGCAAAAGAGAAGAGTGGAACCCACTGTTTAAATGCCATTGAGAAAAGCTCAATGCCACTCCTTATAAAATCTATGAAAATGATTTTACCCCTATTTTTAGGGCTGAAAGGGCCCCCTCTTGGCTTATAAAAAGGGGGGCATATACGGGGGGTCGGTGGGGGGGGGTGGCGGGGGTATGGAATTTAAACTCACCCTCCGTCTCGGGAGCCCCCCGCTTCTCCCACGATTCCCGGCCCCCTTTCTGCCCGCGGGGCACATGGTACCACTCATTTAAAATCATGAAATGCACTATTCATGACTTTAATGAGCGGGGGCAGTGACCCCTGCAGGCTGAAGCGCTGCGGAGGCGCCGGGGGAAAAGGGGAGGCTGCAGGGACAAGGGCGGAAATGGTGGGAGGGGGGTTTAGTGATATTTACTGTTTCCCCTTCCACCCCTGCGCTTGTTTTCCCCCGTCCGATTCCCCTGGCTGTGAAAGATTTAAAGGGAGAGGGGGGCGATGGGTCGTTAAATCCCCACCCGCCCCCCGCCCGATCCCTTCACAGCCGAGGAGGGCGCCGAGGGAGCAGCGCAACGGGCAGAGAAAAAAGGTAAAAAATCTCAGGTGCCCCGGGGGCCCGGGGCGAGCGGGTGACCCGGGACCTGTCCCCCATAGGGCGCGCTGTCACCCCCTTCAGGACCCGGCCCTGGCCCCCCGCGGGCGAGAGGTGGTTGTCATTTTTTTTTTTTTTTTTTTGGGCCCCATATGGGGCCAACTATGGGGCCCTAATTTTTTTTGCAGCATATGGGGGGATAAATTTGGGGTTTTTGGGGGCATTAATTTGAAACATTTGGGGGCAAAAAGCTGTGGAAAAATTTTGGGGGGATAATCTGGGCTTTTGGGGGGGATTAAAAATGTGGGAAATATGGGGGGATAATCTGGAGCATTGGGGGGATAAGCTGTGGAAAAAAAAAGGGGGGTTTAAAATGGAGCATATGGGGGCATAATTGTGGAACATATGGGGGGAAAAAGGGGGCAAATGGGAGCATATGGGGGCTAATTGTGGAACATTGGGGATAACCCGGGCACATGGGGGCATAAGGGGGCATAAAACGTGGGAAAATATGGGGGATAATTGGGAAACTATGGGGGCTAATTGTGGAAACATACGGGGGCATAAACTGGGAAAATTTTATGGGGGCTAATCTGGAGCTATGGGGGGGATAATTTGGGAAAATATTGGGGGATAATCTGGGGGCATATGAGGCATAATTGTGGAGCATATTTGGGGATAAAACTGTGCAGAAAATTTTGGGGGGAAATCTGGGGGGGGGAGGGGGGGGTTTATATGGGGGCTTTTAAACTTTTTTCAAACCCCAGGCTTATTCGCGAGTCAATAAACTTTTCCCCGTTTTTTGTGGCAAAAATTTTGGGGGTCGGGTTATACACGGGGGCGGCTTTACATGAGTTTATAGGAGTTGAGCTGAAAGGGAAATTTTAAAAACCTCCATTCCTGTGATTGATGGGGTTTCCTTTGTTTAAATTAAGGGTCCCAATTTTTTAGAAATTTTCCCAAAACCCCCCTTTTAAAAAACTTTGGGGGGTTTTTGTCTGTCTTTATGACTTTGCAATTAAAAAAAAAATTTGGGCCCCCACATGTTATTTTAAAAAAAGGTAAACATTCCCCTCTCTGTAAAATTATTAAATTTTTCCCCAAAGGACAAAATTTTAGATCTTCAAATGTTGAGTAAAAAAAAGTGAAATTTTTCCTAGATATAAACCCAAGTAATAATATCTTAAAAACTGTTTAAATTACCGTTTTGAAACTTACCTATCCCAATCAGTGTAGGGGCTTGTTTCCCTTTCCCCTTATATCCGGTTTCGTTTGGCTGTTTATGGATTACGGTGGTTATCAGGAAAATACCTGTGATATCATCACCCAATTTTTTTAAAAACCAGCTAAGGCAGCCCTTGTGCGGTCAGAGTATTAAGGAAGCATAATTGAAATACACATCAAACAGGGGGAGTTTTAAACAGGAGTTTGCTTAAACTCCACTTTATCAGCGGGTCAAAATCATCTCTGCGAAAATCCCCTGCCTGCTTTTTCAAAAAATCTGCAACTACTCCCTAGCTGTAAATTTCCGATGTTTATTGCATGTTCAACTTTTTTGCTACAGTTGCTTTTGTAAATGGGTGTATCGCCACGAGGATCGTCGCGATTAACACTTGACTTCTCACACTGGTTGCTGTTATTTTGGTTTGGTGGTGGGGGGAGTTAATTTTCCCTAGCTCTTTGCTAAAAAACTAGGTCCGGGCCTCGCCGGCTGTTTTGTTTATGTTCTAATTTTTTTTCCTTTTATAGCTGCCAGTCTGCTTGTTAGTTTGCCGGGGGATGGTAAAAAGCCTTTATGTGTTAGCAGAGGGGATGGGGTTCTGAGAATACTTAAGCAAAGGAGCCCCTTAGTTTTTTTTACTCTTTTTGTTATAGTTTATCTCTGGACCTTAGGTTTTCCCTACGGTGTGTGGTTTTGGTATGAAAGACTTTATTTACTTTATTTCTTGTCTTTCTTGTTGTTTTTCTGTTCATTAACCTTTAGGGTTCTTTCCCCCTTTGGTTTGGTAATCTGGGTTCTTCTTTGGATTTGATTACAGTTGGCGGGGTTTGAAGGAGACAGGGTTTAAAGCTGGTGGCCTGGGGCCTCTGTACCTTTAAAGTTTCCTAAGGTAGGGGAAAATTTGTTAGGAACCCCCGTTTGGGTCAGCATTGACCCCCGGGCACCCCCTAGCCGGGGGGACAGCGTATAACGGAAATTTCCCTATTGACCCACTGGCTTTCTGTCAGGGGAAATTTTAAAGTTTTTCAATATTTGCGCATTTAAATTTTATGTTGCCCTTTTGATATAGATTTCTTTCATCACCATATATTTATCTGCTTTTTTTTTCCGCGTGACATGCTCAACTCCCTAATTTAATGCTGTTACACCAAACGTCTTTGCAAGCTAGGCAAATGATTATTTTTAATTTAGTATTACTATATGTTTTTAAATACCCGAGCGAGGTAGTCATGGTTGATTTTTGCTGCCCCCACTCCCCTTTTGGGCACTCTTCAGAAAAAAAAGGGGTGCCCACCCCAATGTGCTACTATTTTGTGAGGTGCATCACTCTTCTAGCCCACGGGGCCCCTTTTGAAACCAGGTTTTCCCTTTCTTCTGGGAAACCTTGGCAGGAAATCAACTCAGGGGACTTGGTTTTTCGTAACAAAAATTCAAACTTTTACTTGAAAAAAGGGCCCCAGTTTTTAAAAACCCGACAAAAAAGGTTTGGGCCCCAAGGGTTTTTGGACGTCCCCGGGGCCCCCGCCCACAACTTCGACAGGGTTTTTGGGTAGGGGTTAGAGCACCCCTTAGCTAATTTCTCAAAACTTAGGAATTTTCTCCCCCTCTAGCAGTGCCCCCAAGATTGCATCACCTCCCACCTCTTAGATTTTGGAGTTTTCCTTTCCCGTGCAAAAAGAAGAAACCCATTTTTGCTCACAGGTAAGTAAAAAAAGTCCGTATTTATTGAAAAATCAATTAAAAAAAAAAAATTTTTGGGACATGCGGTTTGGCCATAGTGTGAAAAAACCGAGCGTTTCGGGCTAATAGGGCCTTAATCAGGGTTTAAACAATAGGAGTTTTATTCCCCGTGAACTGCTGGTTTTCCCCTTTTTGTGAAACCCCCGCCGACCCCCCGGCTTTCCGTGATGTAAAGCAGGCCTTTGCAGCAACAGGTGGTGAGGGTAGCTCTCCCTTCCCCCTCTCCCCCTTGTTTACCATATTTTCCTGTAGCTTCACAGACTTTAGTGCACCCAAAACGGGCCCCCTCATCCACGAGGTTCCCAGGGGGGCCCCCGCAGATGGATTTTTAATTGAAAAAAGTTCTTTGGCAATTTCCGCCCCGAATATTAGGGCCCCTGTTGTCCCTAGCAGCCTTTTACCTACGGGGCTTTTGCTCATTTTCATTACGCTTTCAATGTAAATTTTCCAATTTTTGAACTTAGCAAAAACTCTCAGCTCCCCCCCCCAAAAAATGGGGGCGGGCCGCTACAGCAAACCCCATCTAGGATAGACCCCCACCCCGGGGGTTTTTTCCCCTTTACAAAATACAATTTATATAAAATACTTTAAAAAAAATTTGGGGAAAACCCAAAGGGGTAGAAATCCCTCCCCCCTCCAAAATATGTAATTTACTGTTTAAACAAGAAATCAAATTTGGGCTATTCATCTCCTTGAGGGGTTTTAAAAAAATTTTCCTGCTGCAAAAACCCCGGGGTGAAAGTCTTTTTATTAAAATTTTTAATTTTCTGCAAGTCTGGAATTTTTTTATACATCAACTGTTTTTGTTTGCATCTGCCACAGGGTTGCTTTAAAATTTGTATTTCCCCTTTTACTTGCTGCCTGACCTTTTTGGGGTTTTTTTTTCTGCCCCTTTTCCTCCCCGATCCTTTAATAGGGGGCCCCCTTATTTGTATTTTGTATGGTCTGTGTGCCTCACCTTGACTTAAGTTAGGAAACAATTTAAAATTTTAAACCCGGAATAAATTGTTGTTTAAACTATCCCCTAGGAGGAAACTTAAATTTAAAATTTTTTTTATACTGTTATTTCAAAAATAAAATAATTTTGCAGTTGGTTTTAAGCTCCATCTACTGAG
>JARQOD010000007.1:33871206-33955850 GCA_033576555.1 Oophaga sylvatica | reverse complement strand
CTCCATCCGGAAGTTCGGACATCATCTGCAGAGATCCACGGCTCTTGCCTGCTCACCTGGGAGCGATCATCTGCCATCCGACTGCAGCCTACCTGGAGGCTCCACCATATCAGGTCGTATATGCCTGCCCTGTTCTAGAGACTGCCTGGTCACTTGCCGTGACAACCTGCCTGTCTAGAGACTGCCTGGTCACTTGCCGTGACAACCTGCCTGTCTAGAGACTGCCTGGTCACTTGCCGTGACAACCTGCCTGTCCAGAGACTGCCTGGTCACTTGCCGTGACAACCTGCCTGTCCAGAGACTGCCTGGTCACTTGCCGTGACAACCTGCCTGTCCCAGAGACTGCCTTGGTCACTTGCTGTGACAACCTGCCTGTCCAGATACTGCCTGGTCACTTGCCGTGACAACCTGCCTGTCCCAGAGACTGCCTTGGTCACTTGCTGTGACAACCTGCCTGTCCAGATACTGCCTGGTCACTTGCCGTGACAACCTGCCTGTCCCAGAGACTGCCTCGGTCACTTACCGTTACAACCTGCCTGCCCAGAGACTTCCTTGGTCACTTGCTGTGACAAACCTGCCTGTCCAGAGACTACCTATATCCCCTGCCGTGATTCCCTGCCCTTTTCCCGGGTGCCACCCGCTCTCTTACAAGTAAACTCTCTTGTATAATAAAGCTTTGTGGTTCCACCAACCTGACCTGTCTCGTCAGTAGTTCCACCCACCAGACCCGTTACAGTTTGCTCGGGCCATGGAACCCGGTGGCACCCAAACCCCTTCACTCCCGGAACTGTGTCATGAGCTGTCTCGCCAGAGGTCTCAACAGGAGGCCATCCTGGGTCACCTGCGGAACGTCAATTCCCGTCTGGACACTCTGAATTCATCACCAGCAACCATCGCTGGAGCCATGACTCATAATCCGTCAGTCCCGCTGATTCCCAATTCGTGGTTTCCATTCCCGGACCCCGACTGTCAGCTCCTCCTAGGTTTGGAGGCGATCCTGCTCTGGCTCGGGTTTCATTAATCTGTGCACCCTGCATTTTGAACTCCTGGCACACCAGTTTAACTCTGACCGGGTCAAAATTGCCTTCATCATGTCCCATCTCACCGGAGAGGCCCTGGCCTGGCTTAATCCTCTCTGGGAGAGAGAGGATCCTCTGGTATCTGACCTGCCTGCTTTTCTCTCGGCCTTCCGGAAGGTATTCGACGAACCTGGACGGAAGACTTCCTCTGCATCATCTCTGCTGCGTCTCCGTCAGGAGAGCCTCACCGTTGGTCAATATGCCATACGGTTCCGGACTTTAGCCTCAGAACTAGCTTGGGACAATGAAGCTCTAATTTCGGTCTTCTGGGAGGGTCTGTCCGGCCGTATTAAAGACGAACTTGCCGGTCGGGACATTCCAACCTCTCTAGATGATTTAATAAATCTTGCCAATCGAATTGATCTACGGTTCCAGGAACGAGCCAAAGAGATCACCCGTAAAAAAAAAAATTTCCCATCTTGCACCCTCGTGTCAGAGATCTATAACCTCTTCCGTTTCTCCTCAGGTGCACACTGCTGAGCCTATGCAGGTCGACCAGACCAAGATGGTCAAAGCCCGTCAGGACTCACGCCGTGCCGAGAAAAGTTGCTTCTACTGCGGCAGTAAGGAGCACTGGATCCAAACCTGTCCGGAGAAGTCGGGAAACGCCTGTGTCTAGGTTCGCTCGGAGAGGTCAATCTAGACAAAAATAAATCCTCTTCATCCCTGCTGCTGTCGGTTTCAATTCTGCTCGGTAAGAACCGCCACTTCGAAATGGCCCAACTTGATTCTGGAGCAGCTGGAATCTCGTGTCACAGGCTCTAGTAGAGAAGTATCACATTCCCACCAAACCTCTTGTTGAACCTGTATCTGTTGCTGCTGTGGATGGGGGCCTCCTACCTCGTCCCATCCGACTTATCACCGAAGTCATAACCCTGCAGGTGGGAATGTTGCATTCTGAGAGCATCTCGTTTCATGTTTTACCCGGACTCTCTCATGCTTTCTTACTAGGTCTGCCTTGGCTCCAAAAACATACACCTGTGCTCGACTGGCAGAATGGAGAGGTTCTTCGCTGGGGACAGGACTGTCATAAAACGTGTCTGGTGCCTGTTCATCCTGTCTATTCTTCTCCTACACCTGCTAATCTACCTGGACTCCCGATTCCATATTGGTCATTTGCTGATGTCTTCAATAAAAAGGAAGCAGAGACATTACCCCCGCATAGACCATATGATTGCCCGATTGACCTGTTGCCCGGTACTACGCCTCCCCGTGGGCGTATTTACCCGTTGTCTGCTGCTGAGACCAGGTCGATGTCCGAATATATCGAGGAGAACTTAGCAAAGGGATTCATCCGGAAATCTACCTCCCCAGCGGGAGCAGGTTTCTTCTTCGTTAAAAAGAAAGACGGATCTCTCCGTCCCTGTATTGACTACAGAGGCCTAAATTTCGATCACGGTGAAGAATAAGTACCCTCTTCCGCTCATTCCAGAACTGTTTGATCGTCTTAGAGGGGCTAGAGTCTTCACCAAACTAGATCTTCGTGGAGCATACAACCTGGTTCGTATCCGTCGAGGAGATGAATGGAAGACGGCATTCAACACCCGGGACGGCCACTACTAGTACTTGGTGATGCCCTTTGGTCTCTGTAATGCTCCAGCAGTCTTTCAGGAGTTGGTCAATGACATCTTCCGGGACCTCCTCTACTCCTGTGTTGTGGTGTACCTTGACGACATCTTGGTCTTCTCTCCGGATCTTCAGTCTCACCGGAGGGATGTTCGTCAGGTTCTGCTCAGGCTCAGGCAGAATCACCTCTTCGCCAAATATGAGAAGTGCCTCTTTGAGCAGACTTCGTTTCCGTTTCTGGGCTACATTATTTCTCAGACAGGCCTAGAATGGATCCAGAAACTGTCTGCCATCGAGAAATGGCCCCGACCAGAGGGGTTGAAGGCCATTCAGCGGTTTCTGGGATTCGCCAACTATTACCGTCTCTTCATACCGCACTTCTCTTCCAGGACTGCTCCAATCTCAGCGCTCACTCGCAAGGATGCTAACCCCAAACAGTGGACGACCGAAGCAGAGGAGGCCTTCCTTTCTCTGAAACAGGCCTTCTCTTCCGCTCCAGTGCTGCATCGCCCGGATGGCAACAAGCAGTTCTTCCTGGAGGTGGACGCTTCCTCTGCTGGAGCCGGAGCGGTTCTTACCCAAAAATCGCCATCCGGGAGGATGGTATCCTGCGGTTTCTTCTCCAAACTCTTCTCCTCCTCCGAGCGCAACTACTCCATAGGAATCGAGAGTTATTGGCCATTAAGTTGGCATTGGAGGAGTGGCGTTACCTACTCGAAGGGGCTCTTCATCCGGTAATCATCTACACGGACCACAAAAATCTGGCATACCTCCAGCAGGCACAGAGACTTAATCCTCGCCAAGCCCGTGGTCCTTGTTTTTTGCCCGCTTCGATTTTCTTTTGCATTTTCGCCCAGCTGACAAAAACGTCAAGGCGGATGCCTTGTCTCGGTCTTTCCTGTGTCGGATCTCGAAGATGAGCCTAAACATATCATCGATCCCGCCAGAGTGATGCAGGTGGCTCCCGTGAGTCTAAATCGTCTCCCTCCTGGTAAGACGTTCGTATCAGAAACCGATCGGAAGAGAATCCTACATTGGGGTCACTCGTCTAAACTCGCTGGCCACGCTGGTCAAAAAAAGACCCTCCAACTCATTACCCGGCATTATTGGTGGCCTACCCTGCACAAAGACGTAATAGACTTTGCTTCTGCCTGTGTTTCCTGTGCCCGCAACAAAGTTCCGAGACACCTGCCTACCGGCCGTCTTCTTCCGCTTCCTGTACCCGCTGCCCCCTGGCAGCATATAGCCATGGACTTCATTACTGATCTTCCCGTCTCTGCTGGTTGTACAGTCATTTGGGTGGTCACTGACCGCTTTTCCAAGATGGCTCACTTCATTCCTCTGCCAGGTCTTCCGTCTGCACCCGAGTTGGCTAAAGACTTTATCCGCCACATCTTCCGTCTTCATGGTCTGCCTCGTCACATTGTGTCGGATCGTGGGGTTCAGTTCACCTCACGTTTCTGGAGAGCCACTTGTAAGTTGCTAGACGTCACCCTGGATTTTTCCTCCGCTTACCACCCACAGTCCAATGGACAAGTTGAACGAATAAATCAGAATTTGACCAGTTATCTTCGACACTTCGTTAATGCCCACCATTCTGACTGGGTGGAGCTCCTGCCTTGGGCCGAATTCTCCTACAATAATCATGAGAGCGAATCTTCCACCAAGTCTCCGTTTTTTGTAGTCTTCGGTCAGCACCCTCGGATCCCTGTCCCTGTTTCCATCTCTGTGGACAATCCAGCTGCGGAATCTCTGTTAGAGAATTCTCCTCCATCTGGAGAGTACCCGGTCCGCACTCATTCAGTCATCCGAGCGCATGAAAAGACATGCTGACAAAAAACGTCTGGATCCTCCTCAATTCCGTCCTGGGACAAAGTCTGGCTTTCGTCCAAATATGTTCGACTCAAAATTCCGTCCTACAAGTTAGGTCCTCGGTTCATCGGTCCTTTTGAGATCATCAGTCAGATCAATCCGGTGTCCTATAAATTGAAACTCCCGGCCAATTTGAGAATTCCTAATTCTTTTCATGTATCTCTCCTCAAACCTGTGGTTCTTAACTCTTTTTTTAAGTCTACAGGTACACCTCCTGCTCCAGTGTCTGCTGATGATGAATTTGAGGTAGAGAACATTCTGGCCACAAAAAGGGTAGGAAGAAAGACTTATTTTTTGGTGGATTGGAAGGGGTTTGGTCCTGAGGAGAGAACCTGGGAGCCTCGGGAGAACATCCATGCCCCTCTTATCCTAGCTAAATTCTTTCTGGCCTAAAGAAGGGGGGCCTAGAGGGTGGGGTACTGTAGCGCCCGCGTCCCTGCCTGCTGCCAGACAGGGACGTCGCTCTCCTCACCTGCGCTCAGCGTCCTCAGTGCTCCCAGCCTCCTCTGCGCCTCTGGCATCCTCGGCGTCCTCCTTCCGCCCTGCTGGTCCCGCGCGCTCCTTCCCTGCTACTGGCCTTAGGGCGCGCGCCCACACCCTCCCCCGCTCTTAAAGGAGCCGCGCGCATTTTCCAAATCAGTCTCCAGCCAATGCTGGAGGACTCCGCCCTATATTAAGGGCTTCCTCCTTAATGTAGGGGCCCGAGCAATGTTGTTCCTGTGCAGTCTAACTCTGTTTCAGCCATCAGCTCCTGATTCCAGTTACCTGCCTGTTACCTGTCGGCTTGCCTGTCTGCCATCGTCTGCAGTTCATCCAGAGGTTCGGACGTCATCTGCAGAGATCCCCGGCTCTTGCCTGCTCACCTAGGAGCGATCATCTGCCATCCGACTGCAGCTCCATCCGGAAGTTCGGACATCATCTGCGGAGATCCCCGGCTCTTGCCTGCTCACCTGGGAGCGATCATCTGCCATCCGACTGCAGCTCCATCCGGAAGTTCGGACATCATCTGCAGAGATCCACGGCTCTTGCCTGCTCACCTGGGAGCGATCATCTGCCATCCGACTGCAGCCTACCTGGAGGCTCCACCATATCAGGTCGTATATGCCTGCCCTGTTCTAGAGACTGCCTGGTCACTTGCCGTGACAACCTGCCTGTCTAGAGACTGCCTGGTCACTTGCCGTGACAACCTGCCTGTCTAGAGACTGCCTGGTCACTTGCCGTGACAACCTGCCTGTCCAGAGACTGCCTGGTCACTTGCCGTGACAACCTGCCTGTCCAGAGACTGCCTGGTCACTTGCCGTGACAACCTGCCTGTCCCAGAGACTGCCTTGGTCACTTGCTGTGACAACCTGCCTGTCCAGATACTGCCTGGTCACTTGCGTGACAACCTGCCTGTCCCAGAGACTGCCTTGGTCACTTGCTGTGACAACCTGCCTGTCCAGATACTGCCTGGTCACTTGCCGTGACAACCTGCCTGTCCCAGAGACTGCCTCGGTCACTTACTGTTACAACCTGCCTGCCCAGAGACTTCCTTGGTCACTTGCTGTGACAAACCTGCCTGTCCAGAGACTACCTATATCCCCTGCCGTGATTCCCTGCCCTTTTCCCGGTGCCACCCGCTCTCTTACAAGTAAACTCTCTTGTATAATAAAGCTTTGTGGTTCCACCAACCTGACCTGTCTCGTCAGTAGTTCCACCCACCAGACCCGTTACACCCCCTAGTAGAACTCAGCACTCCGGGGCTGAAATACAAAAACAGATAACAATAAACATTGTATAAATAACTCTTCCTTTACAGGAGGTAAGGCACTCTTGAACGGTTACATAACGGTAAATAAATAACTATATACATTAGCATAATGATGGGTTGAGGAATTGAGCAACTAGAAAAGTCCCAGTCTCTTTTGGAAAAGGATGCTCAAAAGGGGGTAAAGAACAAGTAAAAATAATGTCCATTCACTTGTTCCAATATCAAAAGGAAAAATAGGTTAATAAATAACAATATAATAAAGCATAGTATAACCAGAAATATATACATTTATGTACAGTGGTTCTTGATAATTATGTACATGTGTTAGGTCCTACTCTCTGTACCTAACAGGTAATTGCCCTCTTGTTATGCGTACTGACCTACGTGGTGTGGTGGATGGTAGGTGAGGTATCAGTTACCCTGTTATCCCTGCGTGCAGGTAAGTTGTAGTACTGCCTTAAGGGTATGCCACACTAAACAGCGTTGCTAACGAGATCGCTAAAATACGTCACTATTTAGCGATCTCGTTCGTGACGCTAACGTGTGTGGCATGTAGCAACGACATGGCCCCTGCTGTGATCTCGCTGATCGTTCACTAGAGTTCTGGACCGTATTTAGATCGTTGGCGTCCCGCTGGTGAGCCTATATCGCTGTCTGGCACCTTTTGTGAGCGATGTGCGCTGTTTTTTTACATCGCAATGACCGTTAAAGTCGTTAATGAGATCGCTAACCGCTTTTGAGTCATTAACGAGATCACTAAGTGTGGCAGCTACTAGAGACATTAAAACGATCACAAAAACGATCTCATTAGCTTGCGTCGTTATTGAGATCGCTAACGAGATCACTAAGTGTGGCAGTACCTTTAGCCTCTCTAGGGATCTGGCAAGTATACTGGGAGTTGGGTGAACTGGCTCAACTTCTGCAGGGGATCCCTCTTCCTGAGGTTCAACTTCTTGGGATTCCGCTTCTTGGGGTTCCACTTGTTGAGGTTCTGCTGGGGCAGGTTCCTCTGGTACTGACTCTACTGCAACAACTGGTTGTAGAGGTTCTTCTTGAGGTTATAGAATTGCAGCACTGGAATGATTACAGCTTCTCCAATTCTGGGCCAATCCGCGGGGAAATCTCTGTATGTATGACTGATTCATCACTCTTTTCCTGATTGACAACAGGTTCTTCTTCCTGAAGCTTTAATGGGTTTGGACACAACTTTAGGTGATCTCTGGATACAGTTGCCGTCGTTCTTCCTCCATCCTTGCTAATTATGCACGTTTTCTTGTTGTCAAACCTTGATTTCTGGATGATGTAGGGCTCTCTTTCCCATTGATCGTCGAGTTTGTGTAACCTCCTCTTTCTTTTCAGTACGACTTCACCAGGTGCGAAAGGTTCAGCTGGCGCACTTTTGTTATAGCGGTCTTCTTGCTTATCCCTGACTCGATTGAGACTTTCTTCAACGCAGGCTTGTACTTTTCTGTACTGTTCCTGTCTGTTTGTGTCCCAGTCTTCCGTAGTCACATCTGCTTCTGGTTCTACAACACCAAGCTCCAGATCCATAGGCAGCTTTCCTGGTCTTGCCCGCATGAGATAGGCTGGGGTGCAGTTAGTGGAACTCACAGGTATGTGATTGTACAGATCTACCAGGTCAGGTAGTAAGTCTGGCCACCGATTTCTCTCCTCGAGTGGTATTGTCTTCAACAGGTCAATGACAATGTGATTCATCTTCTCACACAGACCTTTGGTTTGGGGTGGTACGGTGTGGTTCTGATCTTCTTACACCCGTACAAGTGACAGAACTCCTTGAACAATTCGGCTTCAAAGGCTGGGCCTTGGTCAGTTAGCACCTGCTCAGGATATCCGTGTGGTCTGCAGAAATACGCTTGGAACGTCTTTGCTGCTGTCTCTGCTGTCAGATCTTTGACAGGGGCGACCACCAGGAACCTGGAGTAGTGATCCACCATAGTCAGGCATAGGAGTATCCTGACCGGCTGGGTGACAACTTGACATGGTCCAGGGCCACGATCTCCAAGGGACGAGTCGTCTTGATGGGTTGCAGGGGTGCCTTCTGACTGCTGTAATCCTTTCTTCTGAGGCCACAGGGTCCACAGTTCTGGCACCACCTCTCGATGGAGCTGCGCATTCCCACCCAGTAGAAACGACACTTCAACAGGGTCTCCAGCTTCTTCCAGCCAAAGTGTCCCGCTTGATCGTGGTAGGCTTCTAACACCATCTGGATGTCTGCTCTGGGGACTACTATCTGCCATACCATCTCATGGGTCCTTGGGTTGACGTACCTCCGGCACAGCCTCTCACGGTAGATGAACAACCGGCTTCTCTCATTCCACAGCTGCCTTGCTTGTAGAAATGCATCCTTCTCCAAGGAGGAACCTTCTCGTCTTATCATCTCCTTGATTCGGCTGACAACTGGATCGCTGTCCTGAGTCTCCTTCCAGCTGTGGTGAGGTAGAGGATTTAACGTCTTACCACACAGCCTCCTGCTGGCTTGTTGCTCGTGGATCATCCCATTCCTGTGAAAGGCAGGTAGTTCAATCTCTTCCAGATCATCCACTTCTTCTTCTGTGTCCGATTCATGAGGCATCCTGGATAGGGCATCAGCGTTGGCATTCTTGCGGCCTGCTCGGTACTTGATTGTGAATTGGTAATTGGACAGTCGAGCCATCCATCGTTGTTCCATGGCTCCCAGCTTAGCTGTTTCAAGATGCGTCAAGGGGTTGTTATCGGTGTAGGCAGTGAACTTGCTGGAGGCTAGATAGTGCTTAAACCTCTCCGTGATGGCCCAGACCAGTGCCAGGAACTCCAACTTGAAGCTGCTGTAATTCTCTGGGTTCCTCTCGGTCGGGCGGAGCTTCCTGCTAGCATAGGCGATGACTTTCTCCAGGCCATTTTGCTTCTGACTGAGGACTGCTCCCAATCCTTCATTGCTGGCATCAGTATACAGCAGGAACGGCTGGCTGTAGTCAGGGTAAGCTAGGATCTCATCGCCTGTCAGGATCTCCTTCATTTCCTTGAATGCCTCTGCCTGTTCTTTACCCCAATGGAATGGAGAATTTCTGCTCTTGAGGGACTGTCCCACCAGGAGGTCTTGCAGAGGCGCTGCTTTCTTGGTGTAATCCTTCACAAACCTCCGGTAGTACCCTGTCAGTCCCAGGAACTGTCGCACCTCCTTGAGATTTTTCGGCTCCGGCCATTTCTGGATGGCGGTGATCTTTTCAGGGTCTGGCGCTACTCCTTCTGAGCTGACAATATGTCCCAGATACTGTACCTTCTGTTTGAGCAGATGGCATTTTGAAGGCTTCAGTTTCATCCCATATTTGGACAATGACTCGAACACCTCCGCCAGGTGCTTCAAGTGATCTTCATACGTTTTGGAGTACACGATGACGTCGTCCAAGTACAGCAACACAGTGTCACGCTGTCTAATGATATGTATACAATGTCAGTAAACTATTAATACAGGAACAACACTCTATACAACAACTAGTATAGCAACATCAGCATGTAAGTATAGAATAGATTTACCTGACACGATATCTGCTGAACTCAGGGTTAATCTTGAGGACTTGATGACCTGAAACAGGAAAGAGGTGGACCGGGATCTAACCTGACCCTAAACTGGGGTCCTAACTAATCCCTCACCTTGGAGGTACTGATAATGGTTCAGAGGTCCAAGTCTCCAACCTAACCCTGTCTCCTATCAGACCCTGAACCCTGTAATCAGTCCTAAGAAGGATCCTGACTACCACCAAAGGGATATGGGCTGATCTCAGCTAAATACACAGATTAGACATATAAGACAGACAGGATAACACTCGCTTGCATACACACTCAAACACCAAAGGAACATAAATGGTCTGGGAAATAAACTCTAACCAAGTTGAGCTTAGAACAACTAAGGAGCTCACAACTAAAGTCTATACAGATTCATTCCTATCTGTGGTCTGCATGAAGGTTTCACTGGCAACTCCCCAAGCAGACAACCAGGAATTTAAAGGAAACCAATCAACAAATAATCAATTGCAGCCGGGAGAAACTGCACCCAGTCCCAGCACCGAGCACAGACAGAATTAACTCCCTAGCTGCCAAACACAAAGAAACAGCAGCTCAGCTGTGAGAAGTCAAAATGTGCAACCGCGACGATCTTCGTGGCAATGCACACATGACAGTACCCCCCCTTCTACGAGGGGCCTCCGGACCCTCAGGGCCAGGCCTGCCCGGGTGAGTTCTGTGGAAGGTCCGAACCAAACGATCTGCGTTAACATCAGACGCAGGGACCCACGTCCTCTCCTCTGGACCATACCCCTTCCAATGCACCAAGTACTGAAGGGACCGGCGATTCAGACGTGAGTCAATGATCTTTGATACTTGAAATTCCAAGTTACCATTGACCAACACAGGAGGAGGAGGTAGAGGTGACGGTATGACTGGTGCCACATACCTTTTAAGTAATGACTTGTGAACACATTATGAATTTTAAACGTAGGAGGGAGGTCCAGACGAAATGCCACAGGATTAATTATGGAACTGATCCTGTACGGCTCGATGAATCTGGGACCCAGTTTCCAGGAGGGCACTTTAAGTTTTATATTCCTGGTAGACAACCATACCAGATCGTTCACATTCAGATCTGGACCAGAAACTCTCCTCCTATCAGCCATACGTTTGTAACGGTTCCCCATGCACTCAGATTATTCAATACACCTCTCCACACAGAAGCAAGTGACGACGAGAAACGCTCCTCCTCAGGAACCCCAGAAGGGCCCCCCCCATTGAAAGTACAAAACTGGGGATGGAAACCATATGCCCCAAAAAACGGGGACTTACCAGTGGACTCGCTCCGCCTGTTGTTAAGAGCGAACTCTGCCAGAGGCAAGAAAGAAGACCAGTCCTCTTGGTTCTCTGAGACAAAACACCGGAGATATGTCTCTAAGCTCTGATTCAGACGCTCTGTCTGACCATTGGTCTGCGGATGAAAAGCCGAGGAAAATGACAATTGCATCCCCCGACGTAAACAAAATGCCCTCCAAAATTTGGACACAAACTGAGACCCCCTATCTGACACCACATCAGAAGGCAACCCATGAAGTCTAACGATCTCCCTAATGAACACCTGCGCCAGAGTTTTAGCATTAGGGAGTGCAGGAAGAGCAACGAAATGTGCCATCTTACTGAACCTGTCAACAACCACCAGTATGACAGTATTCCCTGACGACGGAGGAAGGTCCGTAATGAAGTCCATAGATAAATGAGTCCATGGACGCTCCGGAAGTTTCAAGGGTAAAAGGGTCCCAGACGGACGGGTATGAGGGGTTTTTAGAGCGAGCACACACCCCACATGACGCGACAAAAGTTATAACATCTTTATTAGCATTAGGCCACCAAAACCGGCGAGAAAGGAGATCTAAAGTAGCCTTACTCCCTGGATGTCCTGCTAGAGCAGAATTATGATGTGCCTCAATAACCTTTTGTCTCAACAGATTTGGGACAAACAGTCTCCCTGGAGGTCCTGCAGGGGCGTCCCCCTGAGCCTCTAACACCTCCTCCTCAAGCTCAGAAAATACAGCCGACACTACCACCCCCTCCTGAAGGATAGGACTCGGGTCATCCGTTTTCCCGGCCCCTGGAAAACTGCGAGACAAGGCATCAGCCTTTACATTCTTAGACCCCGGGCGATAAGTGACGACAAAATTAAACCTGGTAAAAAACAACGACCATCGAGCTTGTCTGGAATTCAGACGCTTAGCGGATTCCAAATACAACAGGTTCTTGTGATCAGTAATAACGGTAACCGGGTGGACTGCCCCCTCCAAAAAGTGACGCCATTCTTCAAAAGCTAACTTAATGGCCAAAAGTTCCCTATTGCCGATATCATAATTCCTTTCGGCGGACGACAATTTCTTAGAAAAGAAAGCGCACGGATGCCATTTACCAGGGACGGACCCTGGGACAATATAGCACCCACCCCTACGTCAGACGCATCCACCTCCACAATGAACGGCTGAGATGCATCTGGTTGGATGAGAACGGGTGCCGAAGCAAAACATTTCTTCAAAGAGGAAAAGGCTTGGCAAGCTTTGTCCGACCATTTAGAAAAATCCGTCCCTTTTCTTGTCATGTCAGTGAGAGGTTTGACGACAGATGAGAAATTACAAATAAATTTCCGGTAGTAGTTAGCAAACCCCAAAAAACGCTGCAGAGCCTTAAGATCCCCTGGCTGATCCCATTCAAGCACTGCTCTCACCTTTTCAGGGTCCATACGGAAACCGGAGGCTGACACCAAAAAACCCAAAAACTGAAGTTCCTGTACTGGCAAATACACACTTCTCCAGTTTGGCGTATAGTTTATTGTCTCGCAAGATCTGCAACACCTGTCTCACATGCTCCTGATGAGACACAAGATCTGGCGAGTAAATTAAAATGTCGTCCAAATATACAACCACAAACAGCCCCACAAGGTGACGAAAAATGTCATTAACAAAATGTTGGAATACTGCTGGTGCAGTAGTCAGACCAAAAGGCATGACTAGGTTCTCATAATGTCCCTCCGGCGTGTTAAACGCCGTTTTCCACTCATCCCCCTCTTTTATCCTAATCAGATTATACGCCCCCCTGAGATCCAATTTAGAAAACCATTTGGCGCCAACAATTTGATTGAAGAGATCAGGAATAAGAGGGAGTGGATACGGATCTCGAACAGTAATCCGATTAAGTTCGCGGAAATCCAAGCAAGGGCGTAGGCCTCCATCTTTCTTCTTCACAAAGAAGAACCCCCGGCTACTGGGGAAGATGAAGGTCTAATATGCCCTTTGGCCAGACTTTCAGAAATATAATCTTTCATAGCCTGCCTCTCAGGACCAGAAAGATTATACAACCTAGCTTTAGGCAACTTAGCATCAGGAAGGAGATTAATAGAGCAGTCATACACGCGATGAGGAGGCAACTCCTGACACCCCTCCTCAGAGAAAACATCCCCAAAATCCTCCAAAGAAGGAGGCAATGTACTAGGCACGACCGCACTGATGACTGTGTTCATGCAGTTGCTTTTGCAAAACTCACCCCATTGGCTTATTTCTCTGGACTGCCAATTAATCACAGGGTTATGTTTAACCAACCAAGGAAGTCCCAACACAATGGGAGTAGGTAGACCCTCCAACACATAACAAGAATATTGTTCCCTATGTATTGCCCCTACCCGAAGGTCAATGTTATGAACCTCATGAACAAAGCTACCTTGGCCGAGAGGCCTGGCGTCAATGGAGAATATAGGGATCGGTTTGACCAATACACTCAGATGCATACCTTGAGCCTGAGCAAACTGAGCGTCAACCAGATTAGCCCCGGAACCACTATCAAGAAGAACAGACAATCTCTCCACTCTCGTACCAACTACCACCTCCACTGGTACAAGGAACTGAGAAGAACTGGCGGATGAAATACATACTCCCAGGTTGTCGTCCACCACACAACCTGGGATTAACAGTTTTCCGGCGACTTTTTTGACTCAACAAGGCACGGGATGGACATTCTCCAACAAAATGTCCCTCTTTCCCGCAGAAAAAACATCTTCTAGTCCTGCGGCGTACCGCCAATCCCCTCCTACGAAATGATGTCCCTCCCAACTGCATAGGCTCATCCGAACAGACAAGGGGTACCTCAACAAAAGGGACTTTAGTGGTAGGTGGAGAAACAACAGGGAGTGGGGTTACCTCACCCCTCTCCCGAAGCCGTCTATCAGTACGGATAGCTAAGGCCATAGCAGCCTCCAGAGAAGGAGGAGACTCATACTGAGCCAAAACGTCTTTTAATTTATCAGAAAGCCCATGACAAAACTGGCTCCTAAGAGCTGGGTCATTCCACTGAGTATCTGTGGCCCATCTACGAAACTCAGAAGCAAATTCCTCTGCCGGACGATCTCCCTGCTGTATCTTACGTAATTTTGTCTCAGCAAGAGAGACCCGATCTGGGTCATCATATACCAATCCCAGGGCAGTAAAAAATTGATCTACAGACAGTAGAGCCGGGGATCCCGGAGGAAGGGAAAATGCCCAGGATTGAGGGTCCCCTTGCAGAAGTGAGATAACAATTCCCACTCTCTGCTCCTCACTCCCTGATGATCGAGGCCGAAGCCGAAAATACAATTTACATGCCTCCTGGAAGGTGAAAAATTTGTCTCGCCCACCAGTGAACCTGTCCGGGAGAGCTGCTTTAGGTTCAACTCTGGTTTGCTCCAGGGGAGACAAAACTTTGGACTTAATGTCCGTCAGCTCCATGGATAATCCCTGCAACTGCAGAGCCAGCTGGGCTACTGGATCCATGGTAACTGGAGATAATTTTTATGGCCAGTGAAAATGTCACGCTGTCTAATGATATGTATACAATGTCAGTAAACTATTAATACAGGAACAACACTTATACAACAACTAGTATAGCAACATCAGCATGTAAGTATAGAATAGATTTACCTGACACGATATCTGCTGAACTCAGGGTTAATCTTGAGGACTTGATGAGCTGAAACAGGAAAGAGGTGGACCGGGATCTAACCTGACCCTAAACTGGGGTCCTAACTAATCCCTCACCTTGGAGGTACTGATAATGGTTCAGAGGTCCAAGTCTCCAACCTAACCCTGTCTCCTATCAGACCCTGAACCCTGTAATCAGTCCTAAGAAGGATCCTGACTACCACCAAAGGGATATGGGCTGATCTCAGCTAAATACACAGATTAGACATATAAGACAGACAGGATAACACTCGCTTGCATACACACTCAAACACCAAAGGAACATAAATGGTCTGGGAAATAAACTCTAACCAAGTTGAGCTTAGAACAACTAAGGAGCTCACAACTAAAGTCTATACAGATTCATTCCTATCTGTGGTCTGCATGAAGGTTTCACTGGCAACTCCCCAAGCAGACAACCAGGAATTTAAAGGAAACCAATCAACAAATAATCAATTGCAGCCGGGAGAAACTGCACCCAGTCCCAGCACCGAGCACAGACAGAATTAACTCCCTAGCTGCCAAACACAAAGAAACAGCAGCTCAGCTGTGAGAAGTCAAAATGTGCAACCGCGACGATCTTCGTGGCAATGCACACATGACACACAGTTTCAAAGTTGAGATGTCCCAGGCAGCTCTCCATCACTCTCTGGAACGTTCCAGGGGCACTGCTGAGTTCAAACGGCATTCTGTCAAACTCACAGAGTCCCATCGGGTGGTGAAAGCCGTCTTCTCCCAATCCTCCTCAGCCACAGCTACTTGCCAGTACCCACTAGTGAGGTCAAGGGTGGAAAAGTAGTTAGCAGTTTTTAAGGCAGCTAAGGATTCCTCAATGCGTGGTAAAGGGTATGCATCCTTATGTGTAATGCGATTTACCTGTCTGTAATCTACACACATTCTCATGCTCCCATCCTTTTCCTAACTAGGACTAGAGGTGCAGCCCAGGGATTACAACTATCCCTTATCACCCCTGCTTCCTTCATGTCACGCAACATTTCCTTGGCTTTCTGGTAGTGTGCTGGAGGTATAGGCCTGTACCGTTCTTTAATGGGAGGATGATTGCCTGTGGGGATGTGATGTTGAACCCCTTTAATTTTCACAAAGTCGAGTGGGTGTTTGCTGAATACCTGAGCATACTCCTGAACTACTCGATATACTCCTTGTTTCTGGTGGGCTGGAGTGGTGTCTGTCCCGACATGGAGCTGCTGACACCAATCCTCCACCTGGGTGGTCGGACCATTATCCTCCACTGGTTGTGGGGAGGTTAAGGGCTCCGTTGGGTGAATGGAGTTATTATCCACAGCATGTAACTTAGCAACAGTGGCATAACGTGGTAATTTGACTTCATCCTCTCCCCAGTTGAGAAGACGCACTGGCACCCTCCCATTATGTACCTCCACTACCCCTCTGGCAGTTAAGAGTGTAGGTCTGTGTTCTGAACAATGGGGCTCTACTACTGCTTGGTAGTTCTGTCCTCTCAGACCTATTGCTGCTCTACACCAAATAAGCATTTCACTCATTGGGGTATCACAATGGGGTTCGGGTCTGTTACCCGTACATTACCAATCTCACCACCGGTCAGTTTCACTTGCTGCTGGCACATCAGGGTCTGAATCTCCTTCCGGATAACTCCCTTTTGCTTTGGTCTGGCAATTTCGGCGAGCTGTTGGAGTAAAAACACAACCTCCTCCAAACAGTTACTAATAATGTTAGTGCCTAAAACCACATTCAACCCATTTTCCTCATTAACAGTCTTCACTACAAGAAGTCCCTGGTTCTTTAGCTCCACTCTCCCCACCTTTACGTCTACGTTTTTAGCCCCCAATAAGTCAAGAGGGAGGCCATTAGAGGCATATATGGCAAAGTCAGGGTTTGGGGGTTGGAGACCGTCACTGGAC
Organism: Oophaga sylvatica; assembly: GCA_033576555.1. Taxonomy (NCBI): domain Eukaryota; kingdom Metazoa; phylum Chordata; class Amphibia; order Anura; family Dendrobatidae; genus Oophaga; species Oophaga sylvatica. The sequence goes on along the minus strand of JARQOD010000007.1, from coordinate 33,939,172 downwards.
CAGTATTTATTGTAGAGAACATCAGGTATGATGGTTACCTGAGATCCAGTGTCCAGCAGGGCAGGGATGGCGATCCAGTCCAATATGATGGACAGGTAAGGTCTTCCTCCCACAAACCTGTGGTTCCAGTCTGAGGGGCCTGAAGAGTCTATTCCTGGGTGTTGGCCCTCGGACCCAGGATTTGCTCGTTTAAAGGACACCGACGTGCTGGGTGACCTTCTCTGTGGCAGCGGTAACAGATGATCTCTCGGCGGGGATGATGCTGGTCGCGGATCCTTCCTGGGGGTGGCGTTGTCCTCCTCCGGTGGGGCGACGTCCTCCTCTGATGGGGCGACGTCCTCCTCCTCCTCCGGTTCATCCAAGGGACATCCTCTCGGCAGTCTGCTAGCAGGATCTTTCCTTCTTCCTCTGTCGACAGTTGCAGGGCACTCATTACAGTGGCCAGGTGTTTGGTCAGCTGGCGCACTTCTGAGCGCAGACAGTCCAGCTCAGTAGGGGGCGCCACCTGCGTTTTGGCTTCCGCAACCAATGGGGAAAAGGTGGATGCTGCTGGCTGTAGGGTGGCTTCACTCAGGTGACACTGGGTTGCCATCCCGGGTGTTTCCAGGGGACGCAGTCCTTTTATAGCCATGTCCTTAAGAGCATCAAAGGTAGCATCAGGATGATCCAAGGACCACCAATGCACAGTCTGGCTTTCAGCTTGGGACTTTAATCCCCTTACAAATTGTTCTTTTAACATTTTATTTTCATTGGAGACACTCATGGGGTTAACTTGTTTGAGTGCTCGCAGGGCCCCTTGTAATCGGCATGCATAGTCCCTAATGCTGTCATCTGGTTTCTGGGAGCATTGGTAAAACATCATCCGGAGATCTGTTTCAGTGCGGTCCTCAAAGATAGTCTGTAGCTTTAAGAAAATTGCATGCACTGACTCCTGGTCTGCAGCTGTCCAAGTCTCTACCTCTCTCTCAGCAGCACCAGTTAATTGTCCCACTAACACTGCAGCTCTCTGCTTTTCTGTCATAGGGTACATGTCCATTATGCTGCATATTTTCCGCTTGAACCCTGACAGGGTGTCTGGCTTGCCGCTGTACTGAGGGAGCCACTTCGCTCCAGGCATGTATGGCAGCGTTAGCGGTACTATTGGGACCACAGGACCAGGTGAGGGGCCAGCATTTCCAGCCTGTGCGGCAGCGCCAAGGGGTAAGTCATTAAGGCCGTCGGCCTGGGCCGCGCTGTCGGCTTGCTGCTGCGACATGTCTGCGCCCCCCTAGTTAATCGTAGCCTACCTGCTCTGAAGGCTGCAGCTCTGCAGGGCACAGTGATGTGTAGAAGGACCTGCGTTGCTGGCGCTCTGATGTCAGAGCGTTCACTGTAGCTCTTCACAGGACCTGCCGCCGTGTCAGCGTTGGGGCGTGTCCAGGACTCAGCGCGCTTTTGCAGGTACGCCCACTAGTTTTCGCGCCGTGGCGCTGTAATTGGCGGGCAAATGGCGGGAAATCTTCACCACACACAAAACACAGTCTGTAGGCACACAGTACCCGGTGGCAACGGGCACAATTTACTCCGTTGCTGCAGGGCACGCAATCCTGTTCGTGACGCCAAGTTGATGCGCACAACACACGGTTCCAGGGCTTATGGGGTACTCGGCACCGAGCCCATGGAAGTCTATGGGGAATGTCACTGGCAGCAGAGCTCGGTCCGTTGCCCTGGGCGCTCATTCAATGGGGGATATTTACAGGGGATTTTAGGAATAGTTCGTGACGCCACCTGTGGTTTCTGATCAAGTAGACCAGCGCTGCAGGGTGAATCTTCTGAGGGGATGTTATTAGGCAGCTAGATGTTAAGTCCCCCACAGGTGGGACTGTTCCCTCGAAGTCTATGGTGGTGCAGGACTGATGGGGACCCGGCAGTCAGGGACAATAAGGGAGACACACACATAAGTCACTTTGTTACCTTTACTGCAGATGTTCAGGCACTTCCCCGGAGCACTGTAGGGTGAAGGGTACACATTCAGATTCCTCCACTCGGTAGGTGTGTGGCCTCCTGTCCTCTGCCTTTATGTAATGAAGTCTTGGCCTGCATATAGCTGGGCCTAGCTTAGTCTCCGTCTTGTACCTGGCTGATCTTGTGGTTGGACCTTCTCTCTGAAAGGACAGGGTCCTTGATGGCTGGCCGAGCTGGACTCCGTCCTCCTGATCCTGCTACGTCAGCTCTGTGGTACTCCTGGGACTTGTAGTCCTCCAGGAACTCCGGTGTTCTCCTAATGGGTTGTGGAGATCCCTATAGGCTCGGACCCCGTTGTCCGGTATTTCTTGCTGAGATGAGCTATTAAGGCTCCTCTGTCTCATTAACTTCCACTCGCCTTCGGCTACCTGGATCTCACACGATCACACACACTGGCAGTTCGTGGGCTGCCTCTTCGCCGCTCTTTAAGCGTCGGCACGCTTTCCTCAGAGCCCACTTCTAAATTCAGCTCTGACTAGGCTGGAGTGACTTCCCTGTGTCACTCTTACTAGACTCCACTTAAACACATTCTGCACAGAGCTGAGCTCTGAACGGAACTGAGCTGAGGCAGGCTGCTCTGCTCTCCTCTTCTCCTTCTCTTTTCTCTTTCCTTTCTGAGGCAAACTGAAACTAAACTTGTTTTTTATATGCCTATCACAGCTCCCTCTGCTGGTCTTTTAGGATGAGCTGCGTGTGTGTATGTGTATAGTGACCTCTAGTGGGATCTTCTGTCAGTGCACCCTTCTGGAAGATGTGGATTCAGTCACAGCTGGGCTCCACATATATATAAAATAACAATTTTATTAAACATATAAATATAAATATACAAAGATAAAAAGATGCCTCTTATCCAGAAAAGACTTGGCAAAACAACTGCTTAAATTAAAAAATTGAGAGATATTCCATTTGAGAGTTGTTTCCATTCATTTCAGTGATTTTCCTGCCTCCTTAGTCCTAATTTTCTTTTCTTCCGTAAAAATGCTTGAGTTTCCCATTGCCTTTCATTATACTCGGTACTCGAGTCGAAATCGTACGACTGTCCGACCTGTTTAATTCGAGTACCTAGAACTCGAGTACTTTAGTTCTTGACCATCACTAATAAAAACTAATAAAAATGTTAATGAGAAATGTGATTTATTAACTATGTTATGATGTATTTTTTTCACCCCTTGTGACAAGCATCATATATGTATGAAGCATGTAAGGTGCGGGTATTTGGAATGGGCTCATGAGCTGAGCTCACACCATAACTAGAATATGTTGACTGAGTCTGGGGGAGATACAGACAGAAAACATCTGCTCTGCAGGAACACTATATAGGTCCTTTCGAATCCAATATGTCTGCAACAGAAGTGGTTTACTGATTTGGAGGTAGAAGTGGGCCCCCTTATTCTTGGGCCCATATGATGCTGCACAGGTGGCACCAATGGTATGTCCAGTTTGCCTTTGGGTTATGTTACACAGCCAGCTGATGCTTCTAATAGCAGCAATAGAAGATGATCTCCAGTCACCGCTCTTAACTCCTTAAGTCAATGTCGGACAGCAGCTTTTAAGACGTGGTCCAGGGAGTCTGCTGTTCCATGTGCCAATTGACCCACCCATAATATGATAGTGGGGTGCTGCTGGGTTGCCATCGTAGCCGGGGGGGGGACTATAGAAGATTCCATGCCAGCCATGGCAGTGCTCCTGTGAAGTGCCGAAGTAGCGTTGGAGACAGGGTTTGATGACCATGTTGTGGTCTGATGTCTCGAGTACCGCTCACACGACTGGCAATACTGAATCGATTGCGACAGGAGACAGCAGTTGTCAACTATGGTTCAAAATTACCTCTCCTCCCCTATCGATGTTCTCCCTCACAGTTCATTCCCCTTTGACTACTGGGCCTGTAAACTGGACACCTGGCCTGAATTGGCACATTATGCCTTACAGGAGCTCGTTTGCCATGCTGGTAGTGTGCTATCAGAAAGAGTCTTCAGTGCTGCTGGATCAATCCTGACAGAAAGAAGGACCCTGCTGTCGACCCAAAATGTTGGTGATCTCACCTTCATTAAAATGAACCATGCCTGGTTTTCAAAGGATTTTGTACCACCTTCCCCTGATGACACATAGGTTGCCAGGTGGGGGGGCCCACTCGCCGTCAGAGACACCGGCGTACTATGAGAGGCCCTGTGCCAGTGCCGGCGCCCACGAGTGGGCCCCCCTGCTTGCTCAGGGCCCCAGCACTTGCAATACTTACCTCTCCCTGCTCCACCGCTGTGACGTCTTCCGCATTTCCTGACAGTGACATTCAGGATAGCGAGCGCGATGATGTCACGTCTGTGTGCCCTCTGCCTGAACAGTCCAAGTGCAGAGAGCTGGAAGATGGCGACGCTGAGGAGTCCAGAGTAGAGCAGTGCCCAGCGAGGAGAGGTATTTAATTTTTTTTAATGTTTGGAGCAATATATGGGGAGCATTATACACTGGAGAATTATATATGGGGTCCATCATACACTTGAGCATCATAGATAGGGCCCATTATACACTGGAGCATTATATATGGGGCCCATCATACACTGGAGCATTATAAATGGGGTCCATCATACACTGGAGTATCATATATGGGGCCCATTATACACTGGAGTATCATATATGGGGCCCATTATACACTGGAACATCATATATTGGGCCCGTTATATATGGAGCATCACATGGAGCCCATTATATATGGAGCATTATATATGGGGACCATTATATTTGAAGCATTATATGGGGCTCATCATACACTGGAGCATCATATATATGGGGCCCATCATATACTAGAGCATCATATGGGGTTCATTATTTATGGGGCATCATATAGGGCCCTTTATATATGGAGCATCATATGAAGCACATATGGGGCCTATACTGTATGGAGCATTATATGGAGCCCATTCTGTATGGAGCAATATATGGGGCTCATTATTCTGTATGGCGCACTATGTGGTGCCCATAATACTGTATGGAGGACTATACTGTCCGGGTTTTGAGCTATTGTAGAATTTACAATAGATATCAGTCATGTCATGTAAGAAGTGAAGTATTTGGCATTGTACTATACCTATATTTCTCTGCCGTATCAGACCATCATGAATTGTGGTATATGTTAAAGAGGCCCACTGAGACTCTTTCGCCAGGGGCCCACAAAAACCTGGAGCCAGCCCTGCCCCCCCACAACTTTAGCCAAATAACCCCCAGTTTTCAATGCGTTACTATTATTATAAAGTAAATTAAGCTTCACTGTTTACTGTCCTCCACTCACTGGCGACTGTTATTCCCCTTTGACTTGCATTGGGGTCGGGTTTAATTTTTGGCCAAACTTTGACTTTTGCCATGGTAAATTCGGATGGTCCGAAACCCGACTCGACCCTCCCGGAGGCAAAGTCGCTCATCTCTACTGATGACCTTAATTCCCTAGTTTTATATTATGTGATTTTTAAGATTAGCTTTTGTTTATATAATAAAATCTTTTTAGGGCGATTACAGTGTTCCACAGAGAGTGAATATTGGTGTACATGTCCTCTGTTCTTCTTTCAATGCAGGAATTATGGAAACCTGGAGAGAGGAGTTGACCAAAAGTGCAACGAGAAGAGTGGAACCCACTGTTTAAATGCCATTGAGAATGCTCAATGCCACTCCTTATAAAATCTATGAAACTGATGTACCGTATTTTTAGGGCTGAAAGTCCCCCTCTTGGCTTATACGTGGGTCATATACGGGAGTCGGTGGGGGAGGGGGAGCGGGGGTATCGGATCATACTCACCCCTCCGTCTCTGCAGCCCCCCTGCTTCTCCCACGATCTCCGGCTCCTTTCTGCAGCGGTCACATGGTACCACTCATTAAAGTCATGAATATGCACATATTCATGACTTTAATGAGCGGTAGCACGTGACCGCTGCAGGACTGAAGCGCTGCGGAGAGCGCCGGGAGAAGAGGAGAGGCTGCAGGGACACGCGGCGGAGTGGTGAGTATAGTGATATTTACCTGTCCCGTTCCACCGCTGCGCTGCTCCCTCGTCCGACTCCTCTGGCTGTGAATGATCAGGCAGAGGGCGCGATGAGTCGTTAGTGCGCACCCCGCCCCCTGCCAGATCATTCACAGCCAGAGGAGTCAGACCGAGGGAGCAGCGCAGCGGTGCAGAGAAGACAGGTAAATATCTCAGGTGCCGGGTCCTGAGCGAGCGGTGACACCGGCACCTGTCCCCCATAGCGCGCCGCTGTCACCGCCTGCTCAGGACACCGGCACCTGGCCCCCAGCGACGAGAGGTGAGTATGTCATTTTTTTTTTTTTTTTTTGCAGCACAATGAGGCCTATACTATGGGGCATAATTGTGCAGCATATGGGGGCATAATCTGGAGCTTATGGGGGCATAATATGAAGCATATGGTGGCATAAGCTGTGGAACATATGGGGGCATAATCTGGAGCATATGGGGGTATAAGCTGTGGAACATATGGGGGCATAATCTGGAGCATATGGGGGCATAAGCTGTGGAACATATGGGGGCATAATATGGAGCATATGGGGGCATAATCTGTGGAACATATGGGGCAAAATCTGGAGCATATGGGAGCATATGGGGGCATAATCTGTGGAACATATGGGGCATAACCTGGAGCACATGGGAGCATATGGGGGCATAATCTGTGGAACATATGGGGGCATAATCTGGAGCATATGGGGGCATAATCTGTGGATCATACGGGGGCATAATCTGTGGAATATATGGGGGCATAATCTGGAGCATATGGGGGCATAATCTCTGAAGCATATTGGGCATAATCTGGAGCATATGAGGCATAATCTGTGGAGCATATTGGGCATAATCTGTGCAGCATATGGGGGCATAATCTGTGGAGCATCATATGGGGGCATAATCATTTTTCACTCTAGGCTTATACGCGAGTCAATAAGCTTTCCCAGTTTTTTGTGGCAAAATTATGGGGGTCGGCTTATACACGGGTCGGCTTATACATGAGTATATACGGTAGTTAGAGCTGAAAGAGGAATTTAGAACCTCCATTCCTGTGATTGATGGAGGTTCCATTGATTAATAATGGTACCAATTTTTTAGCAACTTGCCAACCACCCATTTCAAAACGTTGTTTGTCTGTCATATATGACTTTGCAATTACATAAAAATTAGGCCCCACATGTTATTATAAAAAAGGTAAACATTACCTCTCTGTAAACATTATTCAAATAACCAAATGGACAAAATGTTAGATCTTCTAATGCTGCATGTACAAAAAAGTGAAAATGTACCTAGATATAAACAAGTAATAATATCTTGAACTGTTTAAATACCAGTTTTGCTACATACCTATCCCAACTCAGTCGTAGGGGCTTGTTTCCTTCCCTTATATCCGGCTCGCTTTGTGCTAGTTTACTGGATTACGGTGGTTATCAGGAAAATACCTGTGATATCATCACCCAATTCCTTTTAAAACCAGCTCAGGCAGCCATGTGCTGTCAGAGTATTCAGGAAGCATAATTTGTAATACACATCTACAGTGAGTATTACAGGAGTTTGCTTCAACATCCACTTTAGTCAGCTGTCTAATCATCTCTGCAGCAATCTCCTGCCTGCTATTCAACAATCTGCAACTACTGCCTAGCTGTGAATCCTGATGCTATTGCATGTTCAACTTTATTGCTACAGATGCTCTGTCATGGGTGTATCGCCACGAGGATCGTCGCGATTACACACTCTGACTTCTCACAGCTGAGTTGCTGTTACTTTGTGTTTGGTGGTGAGGGAGTTAATTTTACCTAGCTCTTTGCTAAGACTAGGTCCAGCCTCGCCCGGCTGTTTTTGATTATGTTCTAATTAGTTTCCTTTATATAGCTGCCAGTCTGCTTGTTAGATGCCGGTGAAAGCCTTTATGTAGTCTAGCAGACTGGATCGGTTCTGAGAATACTTAAGCTAAGAGCTCCTTAGTTGTTTTTACTCTTATAGCTTATAGTTTATCTCTGAGACCTTAGGTGTTCCTACTGTGTGTGAGTGTTGTATGTAAGACTTTATTTACTTTATTTCTTGTCTTTCTTGTATGTCTTTCTGTTCATTAACCGTTACCTGTTCATTCCCTTTGGTGGTAATCTGGGTTCTTCTTAGGACTAGATTACAGTTGGCAGGGATTGATAGGAGACAGGGTTTACGCTGGTGGCCTGGACCTCTGTACCTTTAACAGTACCTCCAGGTAGAGGGATTAGTTAGGACCCCAGTTTAGGGTCAGCATAGACCCCGGTCACCCTCTAGCCGGAGACAGCGTATAACGGATTCCGTATTGACCCACTGGACTTTCTGTCAGGTAATTCTATGTTGTCATATATCTATGCGCATGTTATATTGTATGTTGCCCTTTTGATATAGATTACTGTCATCACATATATATATATCTGCTATACAGCGTGACATGCTCATCTCCACTAATAATAATGCTGTTCACACCAAAGTCTTTGCAAGCTAGGCAAATGATTATTTTTAATCTCTAGTATTACTATATGTGTAAACTACCCGAGCGAGGTAGTCATGGATGAGTTGCTGCTCCCACTCGCTCTGGCACTCTTCAGACAAAACGTGTGCCCATCCCAATGTGCTACTATGTGTGAGGTGCATCACTCTTCTAGCCCACAGGCCTCCATTTGCACCAGGTCTTCCTCTTCTAGGACCTTGGCAGCAATCAACTCAGGGGACATGGTATTCGTAACAATAATCAAACTTTTACTTGACAATTGGCAGTCTTTACAAACAGACATAAAGGATAAGGCCCAATGGGTTCTTGACTTTCCCACAGGCACCAGACACAACTTCAGACATGGTTTTCGGTATGGGTAGAGCATCCCTCTAGCTAACTTCTCTAACACTAGGAATTCTTCTCCACCTCTAGCAGTGCACCCAGATTGCATCACCTCCCACCTCTTAGAGTTTGAGTCTACCTTTCCCTGTGCAAGAAGAAGAAATCCAGCATGCTCACAGGTAAGTAATAAAAGTCCAGTATTTATTGAAAAATCAATTCTTAAAAAACATGTTGACATGCGGCTTTGGCCATAGTGTGAACAACCGATGCGTTTCAGCTCAATAGAGCCTTAATCATGGTTGACAATACTGGAGTTTTATTACCCGTGAACATGCTGGATTTCTTCTTGTGCACTCCTCCAGCCAGATCCCCGGCTCTTCCGTGCATGTACAGCAGGCCTTTGCAGCAACAGGTGGTGAGCTAGCTCTCCCTTCCCCATCTCCCATTGTTTACCATATCTTTCCCTGTAGCTTCACAGACTGAGTGCACCCAAGCGCCCCATCATCCATCGAGGTTCCCAGACCAGCAGATGGATTCAATTGAAAGAGTTCTTTGGCAATACACTGCCCCGAATATTAGGCCCATGTTGTCCCTAGCAGCCTATCACCTACGACTGCTGCTCATTTCTCATTACGCTTCTCAACTGAATTGTCACTTCTTGAACTTAGCAATAACTCTCAGCTCCCCCTCCCAAAAGTGGGCCGGCCGCTACAGCAAACCCTATCTAGGATAGACCGCAGCCCCAGTGGGTTTTACCCTTGACAACATACATTGATATAAAATACATTTAACCATTTGGGGAACCAAGGAGTAGAACATCACCTCCACCACTCCAACATATGTAATCACTGTAAGCAAGAAATCAGTTTGTCTATTCATCATCCTTGAGGTTTAACCATTTGCCTGCTGCAAGGTCCTGAGTGAAAGTCTTTCTTATTAACTTTTTATTTGCTGCAAGTCTGGAATTATTTATACATCAACTGTTTTTGTTTGCATCTGCACACCTGGCTCTGCTTTATCTAGTATTTCCTGATTCACTTGACTGCCTGACCTTCTGCTTTTTATTCTGCCCTTGTCCTCCCTGATCCATATACTAGGGCCCACTTATTCTGTATCATTGTACTGGTCTGTGCTGCTCACCTTGACTTACAGCTTAGAGAATCAATTTCAAAAGGTAAACCTGTAATAAATTTGTTGTTTAAACTATCACTAGGAGGAGCTTACTTAATATTGTTTATACTGTTATTTCAAAAATAAAATATTATGCAGTTGGCTTTTAAGCTCCATCTACTGAGTGGCCAAGGTGGCCCAAAGCTAAGTGAGTTAAAGGGAATTTGTCACCAGGTTTTTGTTTCCTAATCTGAGAGCAGCATAAGGAGAGAAAAGGACCCTGATTCCAGCAATGTGGCACTTACATGGTTGCTTGCTGCAGTTTATGATTGACAGCTTTCTGCCTATGCACATTGTACACAGCTGCCAATTAGATGTGTGGGCAGAGTTATACAGAGCTCAGCATTTAGAGAACTGGGAGATCTGCAGATAAAACTGTGATTTTATTAAAACTGCACCAAGTAACCCCATAGGTGCTGGAATTAGAGTCTCTTCCCCCTACTTCATGCTGCTCTCATATGGGGCAGCAAAAACCTAGTGAGAGATTCCCTTTAAGTAATTTAATGCAATAGCTGTACAGTCAGTTTAAGGGTACGTTTCCACGTACCGTAATGTGTGCGCTTTGGACGGAGGGGAAACCCCGCTCCGCCCAAAGCCCGCCCCTTCTATACGCGCTGTGATTCCGGATGTGTTCATTGAACATATCCGGAATCGCCGCACCATATACATAGAACTCTGTTATTTACCTTGCGTCGACGGAGCGTCGCCGCAAGGTAAAAAGACTTGCTGCGGTCTAAAAAGACGCGTCGCATGTCCGGAAACGGAGGGCCGCCGGATGCGTGTTCACACTCATAGTGGAGATAGGATTTCATAAAATCCCCTCCACTATGCTGGAACATCTGGCCGCTGCGGATTAAACGCTGCGGTAGGACACAGTGTTCAATCCGCAGCTAATACTGAATGTTTCTGCTACGTGGAAACATACCCTTAATCATTGGAAATATATGCAGCATTAAGAAGTTATACAGCAGAGATTCTTGGATCTAACACACTGTTGAGTTGAAAGGTGGACCTTTATATCAAAGCAGCACATTCCTAGTTTAAGGCCTGAGGAGACGGTGTATGACAGGTATTCTTTCTTTGGTGATCTGTGAATTACCATGCCCTGTACTGCTTCCCCTGGCATTGCGCTAGTCATTGTGTTTCTTAATTTTCTTTTGAACTATATTTGTAATAAAAAATATATATATATATTTTGTACAGTACAGATGGTGTCTGTAAGTTTGTAGCAAAGCAACAAACATGGAAGTATTTCTATATTTTCAATTATGGACCTATTCGAAAACCAATACAATACTTTGCCTTAATAATACAGATTTTTCAAAACATTGAACAAAATGCAATTCATGTAAAAGAAATAATTACTCACAATTTTATTTGCAAACGTCAAGAAAGGATGCATTTTCTCATCTCTGCTTTTGCATTTTTGCCTTACTCTCTTTGAGAATATCTTGCAGTCTGTTTATACATTAAATTGTAGGCATAAAATTGCAGGAGGAACTGATTGAATATAATTGTAATCGTTTATTTGTAATGTAATGTAATTACCAAAAGCTCTCAGCAGGAAAGACATTATGTTTTCACTGTGTGTCACAAGGACCACTGACGGTTATTTACAGTGTATGTTTTATACAGTATACGGTAGTTGAATATTAGGAGTAGAAGACAGTGAGGATTAGGAAACAGCTGGAATATAAATGCTATACCAATATGTGAATATACCGCAGTTAGTTTTCTAACAGATGTGCTACAGCAATACCTTGATATATATTATCAGAGGATATATCACCACTATATACCGCTTGACCTAGGTGTTAACACTATTACATGCCCAGGACCTTCTACAGAGACGTAGACACCCTGGCATTTATCCAAGTGGTTAAATGAAATCTGAAATGAAGACCTATCAATCCTCTAAACATCTGTTCTCCGGCCAGTCTAGGACTTAAACTCTACAGGCTGGACTGCTATAGGATCCTTGCCGTTTCTTCATAGGGAAAGCGAGCACTGCTGACAAGGTATAACATGGTCATCCATCAGCCCTCTCTTGCTTGATGCCCATGGACCCAACTGCTAATCCAAGTACTAAATCTTTTTCTATTTAAGAACTTGCTCAAGGCACAAATGGCTGAACATCGTGTTAGAAGATGACAAGAACGTGATGCAGAGCTGGGCTAATGGGCTTATCAGGAATGATCAATAAAGCACAGTGACAAACTGCAGGACACTTACAGAATTTCTATATGTAGCAGGCAACAAAATGACACATTCATCAGTATATATACTTCACAAAAAAAAAACATCCCTAATTATTGCTTGGGGTTTGCACACAAGAAAAACTAAATGTAAGCACAAAAACACAAACCCAAAAGATAACTTCTGTAGATCTGATGATCAGAATCTTTTAGACTCAAATACTTTAGGTTATTAAAAAAAATGGACATGGCCAAGCATCTGATCTGACAACAGAGATTTTATTACCAGCAAACAGCATAAAACTTGAATGTTCCTAAAGTTTTAGCTATTGTAGCCATATTCAGAACTGGTAAGTCTTAAAACATAGTGTTTCAGGGGAGCCCTCTTGTAACAAACACTCATCCACTATCTGATTTGACAGCCATAGTTTTATTATTGTATCTGCTTGTAATCATAATAAAGACAGAGCTTGACGCATACAAATTTTAGATATCCAATTGAGCGCAATAAAAAACTTGTCTTTAGAAAGCTCTTAATTTTTCCCCACTGGTGTCTGAAGGCAAGCAGAATATTTTAATTAAAAGGCAGGCTGACAGCATAAAATGACAGTTCAAAACAAGCACAAGTTCTGGTGTATCCTTGGTGTGACAGAGCAATTGAGTGCATCGTCCCACTTACTTATTTACACCTATCCACTCCTCCTTCTTGTTTGCAGCTCTGACTTTACAATAGCGAGAGAGAGGGGAGATAGATGCGAAAGAAGTAAATGGGAAAATGCTCTAAACTGTTCAGCCTCATCCAGGGTTCACCAAGCAACTATGCTTGGTTTGAACAGTCATTTCTTGCTGACAGAACCACATTATGGGCTTTTACACACATTACATTTTTGCTGCATTTTTTTCCACTCATTTTTCAAGGCTAAAAAACTCGGAATTAAACAGTATAAACTAAATTAGTATAAGAACCTATATAAGTGGTCAAAATGCATTAATAAATTCAAGTCTACCTATATAGAAATATGCAAGGCTCAAAATTAATAAATAATCACCCCCTGATGTAACTTGATGTGAACTGTGCATCAAGTGCGTTTTCTTTCCGTGGGCGGCACCATAATAACACCCCGGCAGCAGGCTCACTGTCTGGGTGTTATGTTTGACACCAATCTTTCCTTTACCTCCCACATACAGTTTCTTGCCCGCACCTGCCGCCTACACCTAAAGAACATCTCTAGAATCCGCCCTTTTCTCACCATGGAAACAACAAAAACCCTCACTGTAGCATTGATCCACTCCCGCCTGGACTACTGCAACGCTCTATTACTTGGCCTCCCCATTACTTGACTATCCCCTCTCCAGTCCATCCTTAATGCAGCAGCCAGGGTCATCCATCTGGCTAATCGGTACTCGGACGCGTCCGCTCTTCGCCAGTCCTTACACTGGCTGCCCATTCATTTTAGGATCCAATTCAAAGTACTGGTTCTCACCCACAAAGCTCTCCACAGTGCAGCACCCTCCTACATCTCCTCCCTCATTTCTATCTATCGGCCTAACCGACTGCTGCGCTCTGCAAACGACTTTCGACTAACCTCTGCACTAATCCGTACCTCCCACTCCCGCCTCCAAGACTTCTCCCGCGCTGCGCCAATCCTCTGGAATGCTCTACCCCAAGAAATTAGGACTATCCACAATTTGCATGCTTTCAGGCGCTCCCTCAAAACACATTTGTTCAGAGCGGCCTATCACATTCACTAATCAAAGTCATTCTATGTGTAAGTGTGTGTGTGTGTAGCCCATTCACTATCTCCATCCATCCCTCACTCCCTCAAGATGGCTGGACCATCATTGTAAATGCACCATTGTATATACACACCTGTACTTTGTATCTCCCCCACCTCATTGTAGATTGTAAGCTCTCACGAGCAGGGTCGTCTTATTTGCTTTAATTATTTTATTGTTAACGTTGTTACTTATGACTTGTGTTTTGAAACTGTTAAACTGTAAAGCGCTGCGGAATATGTTGGCGCTAAATAAATAAAGATTATTATTATTATTATTTGATAGGTAAAGTGTACTCCATACCACTGTGCATTACTATGATTACGTGAGCTATCATGTGAGATCACTGTCTCTCTGTTTACCTGTACAGTCATGGCCAAAAGTTTTGAGAATGACACAAATATTAATTTTTACAAAGTCTACTGCTTCACTTTTTCTAATGGCAATTTGCATATACTCCAGAATGTTATAAAGAGTGATCAGCTTAACAGCAATTACTTGCAAAGTCAATATTTGGCTAGAAAATTAACTTTATCCCCCAAAACACATTTCAACATCATTGCAGCCCTGCCTTTAAAAGGACCAGCTAACCTCTTTTCAGTGATTGCTCCATTAACACAGGTGTGGGTGTTGATGAGGACATGGCTGGAGATCAAACTGTCATGATTAAGTAAGAATGACACCACTGGACACTTTAAAAGGAGGCTGGTGCTTGGCATCATTGTTTCTCTTCTGTTAACCATGGTTATCTCTAAATAAACACGTGCAGTCATCATTGCAATGCACAAAAATGGCCTAACAGGGAAGAGTATCGCAGCTAGAAAGATTGCACCTCAGTCAACAATCTATCGCATCATCAAGAACTTCAAGGAGAGAGGTTCCATTGTTGCCAAAAAGGCTCCAGGGCGCCCAAGAAAGACCAGCAAGCGCCAGGACCGTCTCTTAAAAGTGTTTCAACTGCGGGATCGGGCTACCAGCAGTACAGAGCTTGCTCAGGAATGGCAGCAGGCAGGTGTGAGTGCATCTGCACGCACTGTGAGGCGGAGACTCTTGGAGCAAGGCCTGGTCTCAAGGAGGGCAGCAAAGAAGCCACTTCTCTCCAGAAAAAACATCATGGACAGACTGATATTCTGCAAAAGGTACAGGCAGTGGACTGCTGAGGACTGGGGTAAAGTTATTTTCTCTGATGAATCCCCTTTTCGATTGTTTGGGACATCAGGAAAACGCCTCATTTGGAGAAGACAAGGTGAGCGCTACCACCAGTCTTGTCTCATGCCAACTGTTAAGCATCCTGAAACCATTCATGTGTGGGGTTGCTTCTAAGCCAAGGGAAACGGCTCTCTCACAGTCTTGCCTAAAAACACAGCCATGAATAAAGAATGGTAGCAGAATGTCCTCCAAGAGCAACTTCTCCAACCCTCCAAGAGCAGTTTGGCGATCAACAATGCCTTTTCCAGCATGATGGAGCACCTTGCCATAAAGCAAAGGTGATAACCAAATGGCTCAGGGAACAAAACATAGAGATTTTGGATCCATGGCTTGGAAACTCCCCAGATCTTAATCCCATTGAGAACTTGTGGTCAATCTTCAAGAGATGGGTGGACAAACAAAAACCTAAAAATTCTGACAAAATGAAAGCATTGATTGTGCAAGAATGGACTGCTATCAGTCAGGATTTGGTCCAGAAGTTGATTGAGAGCATGCCAGGGAGAATTGCAGAGGTCCTGAAAGAAGAAGGGTCAATACTGCAAATATTGACTTGCTGCATTAACTCATTCTAACTGTCAATATAAGCTTTTGTTTCTCATATGTTTGCAATTATTATATTTCTGTCTGTGATAAAAACATCTGTCAAACACACATAAAAACCAGAGGGCAGCAGATCATGTGAAAATATAATATTTGTGTCATTCTCAAAACTTTTGGCCATGACTGTATGTATCTTAAAGGGACTTAAAGGGAATATGTAAGTGAGGCCGGCATCACACTTGCCGTATGAAAAATCGGTCTGATTCACTCGGCCGAGAATCGCACCAATGTTCTCCGTATGGTGATCCATGTGTCATCTGTTTGCAATGCGGTGATGCGATTTCCTCGCATCTATGTATCCGTATGCAATTCGTTTGCAAATGCGATTTTAACATGAGCTTTTACATACAGCAGTTCTCTGTCATTTACACATCGTTTTAAAGCGAAATATTCTTCAAAACATATATAATATATATATATATATATGTATATACAGCTCTGGCAAAAATTAAGAGACCACTGCAAAATTTTCAGTTTGCCTGATTTTTCTCTTTATAGGTATATTGTTCAGTAAAATGTAAATTGTCTTTTATTCTATAAACTACTGAGAACGTCTCTGAAATTCCAAGCAATACATTTTGTATTTATTTTCAGAAAATGAGAAATGGTCAAAATAACAAAAAATGCAGTGCTTGCAGACCTCAAATAATGCTAAGAAAACAAGTTCATAATAATTTAGAAACAATACTAATGTTTACCTCAGGAAGAGTTCAGAAATCAATATTTTGTGGAATAATCATGATTCCATGATTTTTAATCACAGCTTTCATGCGTCTTGGCATGCTTCCACCAGTCTTTCACACTGCTTTTGGGTGACCTTATGCCACTCCTGGTACAAAAATTTAAGCAGTTCTTCTTTGTTTAATGGCTTGTGACTATCCATCTTCCTCTTGATTACATTCCATAGGTTTTCAATGGGGTTCAGGTCTGGAGATTGGGCTGGCCATGACAGGGGTTTAATGTGGTGGTCCTTCATCCACACATTAATTGACCTAGCTGTGTGGCATGGCGCATTGTCCTGCTGAAAAAAACAGTCCTCAGAGTTGGGGAACATTGCCTGAGCTGAATGAATCAACTGTTTTTCCAGGATAACCTTGTATGTGGCTTGATTCATACGTCCTTCGCAAAGATTAACCTGCCCAATTCCAGCCTTGCTGAAGCATCCCCAGATCATCACAGATTCTCCACCAAATTTCACAGTGGGTGCAAGACACTTTGGCTTGTGCACCTCTCCAGGTCTCCGTCTAACCACTAGACTACCAGGTGTTGGGCAAAGCTGAAAATTAGACTCATCAGAGCAGATTACCTTACTCCAGTTCTCTATGGTCCAATCCTTATGGTCTTTGGCAAACTTCAGCCTGGCTCTCCTTTGCTTCTCATTGATGAAAGGCTTTTTCTAGCTTTACATGACTTGAGCCCTGCCTCTAGGAGCCTGTTAAAACCTGTTCTTGCCATGCACTTCACCCCAGCTGCCATTTGCCATTCCTTCTGTAGGTCACTTGATGTCATCCTGCGGTTGCTGAGTGACATTCGAATAAGATGACGGTCATCCCGGTCAGTGGAGAGTCGTTTTCGCCCTCTGCCGGTCTGTAGCTTTGTTGGCCCCAATGTCTGCTGCTTGACCTTGTTGTAATGGACTGCCATCTTAGAAATTTTAAGGATGGAGGTAACATGACGCTCACTGTATCCCTCTGCTAGTAAAGCCAGAATTGAGCCCTTCTTTTCCTCACTTAAGACTTATCTTTTCAGCTCCTTTGGCATAGTTAAAGGTTATTTTTTCATTGCTATTACTTGTTTTGCCACCCAGCTTGTCTTATTGCAAGAGGATTGTGAACACCACAGCAGTGTTTTTTATACTTTCCTTCATTAAATAAGATTTGGTTCAGGTGATCACCTAATCAGAAGCACATTAAGTAGAATGAGGTGTACTCTGGTTGGAATTCAACTGACACTGGAATGGAATGTTTGTCAGACATATAGAGAAGCTGCTTTTTATAAAACTGTGCAGTGGTCTCATAATTTTTGCCAGAGCTGTATATAATATATATATATATATATATATATATAAATAGATAGATTAAAAGTACATACAATTAGTGTGTGTGCAAATTAGGGGACATGTATGTAATTAATAAAAGATTTTTTTTTGGTAAAAAATGGCGTGGGCTCCCGCAGAATTTTCGTAACCATCAGAGGGAAAGCCAGCGCCTGGGGACTGATATTAATAGCCTAGGAAGGGACCATGGTTATTGTCCCCCCTGGCTAAAAACATCAGCTCCCAGTCACCCCAGAAAAGACGCATCTTTAAGATGTGCCAATTCTGGCACTTAGCTTTGCTCATCCCACTTACCCTGTAGCAGTTGCAAGTTGGGTAATAGTTGTGGGGTTGATGTCACCTTTGTATTGTAAGGTGACATCAAGCCCATGGCTTAGTAATGGAGAGGTGTCAATAAGACACCTCTCCATTACTAATCTTATAGTTGTTACTGTACATGTTAAATAGTGATGAGCGAGTATACTCATTGCTCAGGTTTGATCTCCGAGTATTTGGAAGTGCTCGGAGATTTTGTTTCTGTTGCCGTAGCTGCATGATTTGCGGCTATTTGATAGCTTCAATACATGTGGGGATTCCTTAATGAACAGGCATTCATCATATGTATTCAAGCTGTCCAGCAGCCATAAATCATGCAGCTAGAGCAACAGAAACTGAATCTCCGAACACTTCCAAATACTCAGAGACCACCCGAGCATACTCGGGAAAACCAGAGCAACATGTATACTCGCTCATCACTAATGTTAAATAAAGACACAGCCAGATTAAAGTCTTTTATTTTAAATAACACTAAACACAGTTTTCTCATTTTATTATACACCTAATTCCTGCGACGCCCTTGATCTCCTGTAATAAACATAAATTAAAAAAGCAATAATATACCATACCTGTCCGTCATTGTGTCCCACGCCGTAATCCATATCTGGGGTATATACAGTTTACAACCAGGACGGGTCCAAGATGCGACTGCCCTGGCTGTAAACCACTAGTGAATGAGAAGATGATGCCAGCGCAGCTTCAGTGACTAGCGCTGACATCATTGATGCTGCGCTCACTCACAGCATGACCTGCGCTGAACTCTGGAGCATGGGAAAATGAACTGGCATTTTCCCACGGTACAGAGGTTACCACAGTTCAGGCTGTGAGGGAGCGCAGCTTCAGTGACGTCACCACTAGTCACTGAAGCTCTGCTCCCTGCATCTCCTCATTCACCAATGGGTTTTCAGCTGGGACAGTATTCTACACCAGTGTGATCCTGGCCTGAGATATATAATCAGTACTTTGCATGTGAAGCTTACAGTACATGTATTTTATTACTAAATAAATTATTTTTTGAAAAAAATGGCAAGGGAGCTCCCAAAATTTTATTA
Source organism: Oophaga sylvatica (assembly GCA_033576555.1). NCBI lineage: Eukaryota > Metazoa > Chordata > Amphibia > Anura > Dendrobatidae > Oophaga > Oophaga sylvatica. Next base: position 33,919,977 of record JARQOD010000007.1, on the reverse strand, counting down.
ACCAGCAGAGAGAAAGCGGACAGCTGGAGGCAGAGGTTTATAGCCTTGGAAGGCGGTAATACCCATGGAGCTTCCCAGGCTATTAATATCAGTTCACAGCTGTATACTTAGTCTTTACTGGTTATTAAACTGAGGGACCACTCCAAAAAGATGTAGGGTCCCCCTATAATTAATAACCAGCAAAGGCTAGGCAGACACCTGCGTGCTGATATTAATAGGCTAGGAAGGGGCCATGGATATAGACTAAAACATCAGCTCTCAATCGCCCCAGGAAAGGCGCATATATATTCTGGCGCTTAGCCTCGCTCAATAAGGCGCCCCATGGCTAACCCCATAGTCATATTACAAATAAAAACACCTTGAATAAAGTACTTTATTAATAAACAACCAAATTCCTCACCTGTCCCTGACGTGAAGATAATCCTTCATGCTCATGTCCCCTTTAAAAGAGTTAAAAGAATAAACAACCATGCTTGTGAAGCTCAGTGCCTCATGGTGCAGAGCGAAAGCTCAGCAGAGTTCATAGCCAATGAACTCCGTTCACCTCAATGACGTCAACGCGAACGCCATGAGAACTTTCCTTGGCACACACACTAACATTATTGAGGTGAATAGAGTTTGGCTGATGAAATGTTGGGTTTTTAATGAGATGGGAGAGTATAAATCGGGCGGCACACGCATGGTCTGAGTGCCGTGCGATTTTTTAATCGCAGCCATTGACTTGCATTGGCGAATCTCGTCCAATATATGAGTATAATCCACAGATGAGTAGGGACTCATAGATTAACATGGGTCAGAGTGCAATCTGATTTTTTATCGGATTGCACTCCTCTGTTTTTCTCGCAGATGAGTATGAGCCCTAATAAAATAAATTATTTACGAGACTTTATAACACTTTGTTTTTGGTTGGTATTTATAATCTTTTAGTGCTTCTCAGTATTTATTGATTTACATATGCGCAGCTCTATGTTGGTATTAATCTCATGCACATACTGTTTATTTTTTCCTTGCAGATTTTAACTATAAATATGTTTTTTCAAATCAGTAGCAAGTTAATTTTTTCAATGTTCTCACTCATTCAAATAAATTAAAAAAATACAAGTAAAAATGCAGTGAAACGCACATAAAATGCATAAAAATGCGTAAAAAATATGTGTATCGTACACTGCATGTTTCTTGCTAACAATCTGGCTTTTGTGCAACAAAACTAGCAGAAAATACTCAACGTGTGCACATACCCTGTGTAAACGGAACCACAGAGTATTTGAAGATTTGAATCTAAAATAAATCAATGTGATAAAGATCTGTGGCAAAATTAATCAGCACAAAATGTTAAATCTATAGATGAACGAGAAAAAAACTAAAAATATTAGGAATACCGTACTTTAAAGGCAGTCATTTTATTAACTTTTTAGTCTAGTAGTACCTGAAGCAAAGACACTCATCACTTTAACTGTATGTTTTATTACAACCTTAGTGAAACACTAGCTATGCAGAAGGAAGTCTTATACTGTTGAAATCATTGATTAAGCTTCGATCTTGCCATGTTTCTATTGTGAGTCATAACAGATTAAAAAAACAAGCATTTTTTGTGCATAAAATCTAATATCAGCACTAACGTTATCCTAATCTGAAGCAAAGAATATATCCGCTAAACATGGACATTCTGGATTTAATCTCTGTAATCAGGCTTTGCATATTTTCACCAACCAGAGAATAGAATCACTGGAGTAAAGTGACTGGGGTCAGCGCAGAACCCGCATCAGCAAGCCCTGCATACAATCACTGACTTACCTAATTATCTTTGTCTCACTAGTGATCTCATTATTTGTAGTTTACAATTATTGTGTCCTTCCTGAAATGGGAATAGTCTATCCATGCACTGTCTAAGCATTTTAAGTGGGTTTGTGCTTACACACAGCAACCATTAAAGGCAGTTGCAAAACTAGAGTCCAATGGGCCCCGCTACGAAGTTTGGACATGCCCCTTTTCCCATGCATGTTGTTCAGATGTATGGGCCCTTGTGGCATTCTACATCCTACATCCTTTGCCTCCCTACTGCATTATGTAGTAATGTCCCCCATCCTGTGCACATCCTGGAATATTTGGCCCCCATCCTGATATATATGTTCCCCATCCAGGGCCATCCTGGTATATATGTCCCCCAACCTGGGCCCCTTCCTGGTATATACTGTATGTCCCCCATCTTGGTATATATGTCTGCTATTCTAGTATATGTGTGTCCTATCCTGGTATACAGTGGGTAAAAAAAGTATTTAGCCAGCCACCAATCGTGCAAGTTCTCCCACCTAAAAAGATGAGAGAGACCTGTAATTGACATCATAGGTAGACCACAACTATGAGAGTCAAAATGAGAAAAAAAATCCAGAAAATCTCCTTGTCTGATTTGGTAAGATTTATTTTGCAAATTATGGTGGAAAATAAGTATTTGGTCGCCTAAAAACATGCAAGATTTCTGGCTCTCACAGGACTGTAACTTCTTCTTTAAGAGGCTCCTCTGTCCTCCACTCATTACCTGTAGTAATGGCACCTGTTTGACCTTGTTATCAGTATAAAAGACACCTGTCCACAACCTCAAACAGTCACACTCCAAACTCCACTATGATGAAGACCAAAGAGCTCTCGAAGGACACCAGAAACAAAATTGTAGCCTTGCACCAGGCTGGGAAGACTGAATCTGCATCAGACAAGCAGCTTGGAGTGATGAAATCAACTGTGGGAGCAATAATAAGAAAATGGAAGCCATACAAGACCACTGATAATCTCCCTCGATCTGGGGCTCCACGCAAGATCTCACCCCGTGGGGTCAAAATGATCACAAGAACAGTGAGCAAAAATCCCAGTACCACACGGGGGACCTTGTGAATGACCTGCATCGAGCTGAGACCACCATAACAAAGGCTACCATCATTAATACGCTACACCGCCAGGGACTCAGATCCTGCAGTGCCAGATGTGTTCCCCTGCTTAAGCCAGTACATGTACGGGCCCGTCTGAAGTTGCTAGAGAGCATTTGGATTATCCAGAAGAGTATTGGGAGAATGTCATATGGTCTGATGAAACCAAAGTAAAACTCTTTGGTAGAAACAAAACTCATCGTGTTTGGGGAGACAGAATGCTGAGTTGCATCCAAAGAACACCATACCTACTGTGAAGCATGGGGATGGCAACATCATGCTTTGGGCTGCTTCTCTGCAAAGGTACCAGGACAACTGATCCATGTACATTAAAGAATGAATTAAGCCAATTAGCGTGAGATTTTGAGTGCAAAACTTTTTCCATCAGCAAGGGCATTGAAGATGAAACGTGGATGGGTCTTTCAGCATGATAAAGATCCCAAGCACACCACCAGGGCAACGAAGGAGTGGCTTCGTAAGAAGCATATGACGGTCCTGGAGTGGCCAAGCCAGTCTCCAGATCTCAACCCCATAGAAAACCTTTGGAGGGATTTGAAAGTCCATGTTGCCCAGTGACAGGCCCAAAACAACACTGCTGTAGAGGAGATATGCATGGAGGAATGGGCCAACATACCACCAACAGTGTGTGCTCCCTTGTTTAGACTTACAGAAAACATTTGACCTCTGTCGTTGCCAACAAAGGATATATAACAAAATATTGAGATGAACTTTTGTTACTGACCAAATACTTATTTTCCACCATAATTTGCTAAATAAATCTTGCCAAATCAGACAAGGTGATTTTTTGGATTTTTTTCCCCGCTATACATGTCTCCCATCCTGGTATATGTGTTTCCCATCCTGGAATATGTGTCTCCCATCCTGGTATATATGTCCCCCATCCTGGTATTTATGTCTCCTATCCTGGAATATATGTTCCCCACCCTGGACCCATACAGGTATATATGTCCCAGTTCCTGAGCCCATCTTGGAATATATGGTCCCTATCCTGGTATATATGTTCCCTATCCTGGGCCCATCCTGGTATATATGCCCCCCATCCTTTTACATACGGTATGTTCGTCATCCTGGTATATATGTTCTTCACCGCTTAAAAAAAATAAATGATTCTACTCACCTTGTCTCCACTCCAATGCCGTGAGATGTCCTCTATAGCTGGCAGCTGACTTCAGCGTACAAGCCATGCACCCCCCAGTCACTGGCATGTTGACTTTAGCTGCTAACCTCTTATTGGCCGGTAGAGTGTATTGCAGTGCAGGGACCCGGCAAATCTCTGCGTCGCAATGCATTTCAGCTGAATGTGCATCCTCAGATGCACATCCAGCTGAAGTAGGCACCTGCATGCCTCCTTTCTGCAGGAGCACGGTCATGGTCGCACCCTCTGCGAATGGGATCATTACGCCCCTGATTAAAGGTAAGTAAAGCTTGAGGAAATAAATAAGTCTGAATTTCTGATGTTTTGCACTTAGTGCACCCACTGAATAGTGCCCTGGAAGGTGCACATTTTTCTAATTCTCTCCCCCTATATTTGTATGAAGTAACGTGGCTATGGAGCCCATCAGTTAAACCTGATAGTTAAGTTATTGAGACATAGTTGATCTAAGTATGGGGTGAAGTTTTTCCTTGCTTAGAGTCCCACATTGGTGTAAGGAGACTTATAGACTATTCTATCTTCTTCTGAGAATTTGAATATGCAACTAGCCTCTTCAGTGAGGTAGCGGACAGAAAACTCTAGAGAAGTCTGCATAGGTATAGTTGAAAAATACAGCAGTCACTTGATTGTTACCCAGCTAGCATAGAACAAAAAAGTGCGGGGGTACAGGCTAGGGGTTTTAGACACTTACTCTGGCTGAGTCACATGGTAATGCAATGTCTCGACAAAGGATCTATTTCCTCTTGTGTCAAGACTGAGAAAGTAGAAAGTTTTTATTCTTCTGCCATGACAGGACTGGTAAAATGCTTCATAATTTTTAATACATGTACATTACCAAGATTAATGTTTTTACAAATGCTGATTTCCTCTTGAAGTGTCCTACATAATCCAGACAGTTGCCGTTTATCGTACTCCTGTGCAGGCATGTTTGTCTCTGACCTGCCGAGAGCAGAGCAAAGTACTGTAGTGCGTATGCACTGACGCTCTTTGCCCATTTCCCGCACATGCGAATTACAGTACATTGCTCTACCCTTGGCAAGGCTGAGAAAAGTACATCTGTGCATGAGCGTGATAGAGACCACTGTGTGGATGACATAGGATGTGTCATTCAGATGAAGCAAGACGTAGGATGGCGATCACAAGAAGAGAGGAGGAGCCAGATTAAGATTAGTGATGCCAATCGGACCAGACCGCACCGTAGGTGAGTATAATGAAAGCTCTTTTTTGTGTTATGCAAAGCGCATAGGGTACATATACACAGCATTCTAGAATGCTGTATATGAGGGCTTACAGGTGCTGATTATTCGTGGTGACAGGTTCCCTTTAAAGTCTAGCGCCAGCTATTGGAAGTAGCAATTCTAAAAGTCAATATCAACCATTTAACATGCCTTGCCATATGACTTCGGACAAAAGCCAAACCAGAATCTCAATTTGCAAACACATGTTTTAGGGTATTGGCCCTCCTTAGTGCAAAGCATGACATCTGATTTGTCTGTGTGAAAGGCGTTTGACTGGCATCTAAGAGGTAATATCTCTTCTTGTGAGATATTACAAGGAGACTTACAGGCCATTCGATGCTCCTTTGTGAAATTAAATATGCAAATTGCCTCTTCAGAAAGGTAGAGGTCTTGATTGAACTCTAGCGCCACCTATTGGAAACAGAAATACTAAATGTCAATATCAACTCTTTACCAAGCCTTGAAATATGACTCATGCTTTGCACTGAGGAGGGGCAACACCACGAAACACGTGTCTGCAAACTGAGATTTCGCTTTGGATTTTATCCTAAGTCATATAGCAAGGCTCGTTAATGGCTTGATATTGACTTTTAGGATTGCTGCTTCCAGTAGAGGACACTAGAGTTCAAGACCTCTTCCTCTCTGAATAGGCAATTTCCATGTTTAATTTCCCAAAGGGGCATTGCATGACCTATAAGTTTCCTTACACTTTCATGTCAGTCATGTCACTCTCCACAAAGAAAGATGTTAGCCCTTAGACCCTTTACAAATGCTGTAACATTAGAAACTAATTTTATTTCCTGGAACAACTTTTTAAGGATATTCATATACAATACTTATTACCTCATGTTTGGCTATTAGGCTAGGCTAGGAGAACATTGATGTGTTGTGCTTAGAATTATAGATTACTAGTGTGCAGCTTCACATTTCCTCTCAATATGACATCAGTGACCAATAACTATATAAGTACAGCTTCTTTATAGAAGACTTCAATAAACTAGAAAGCTGTAGAAATTCCATTTAATTAACAGCCAAGATGTTTGGCCAGAGCAGCTGCATTCTGTGTCTCTGGCTGCCTATTAAGCAGATCTTACACCTTCACAAAGGACTGCACTCATCAATACCGTTGAAGTTCATTAGAAACAATCCTTTTATTGACATCCAGCACCTATAATATTACAGTCAGGGCCGACGTTAAAGGGCAAGCAGACCAGGCAGCTGCCTAGGGCCCCGCACCCCCAGGGGCCCCAGTTAGCGGCACATCATGCAGCCGCTATGGGGCCCTTGAGGCAGGGGCCTGCCATCCCCCAGCGCCGACTCCCCCTGCCACCGCATTGTACTGTGCCGGCGTCATAGACACCGGTACAGTTCAAAGCAATGATGAAGGAGACAGTGTCAGCTGATGCTCCCTCTCCCATAATTCACCACTCTGCCTCTGACACGGTGGGTACGTGATGATGTCATCGCGCACTCACTGTGTACCAGGCAGAGCAGGAGATAGGAGCCGGGAGCAGTGCAGGCAAGAGGAGAAGGCGAGGAGTGCTTTTTTTTTAATGCAACAGTGACTGTGGGGCCATTCGGGGGGGAGCTGTATACCATGGTGCTGTGATGGGGGGTCTGTGCTGTATACCATGGTGCTGTGCTAGGTGGGGGGGTCTGTGCCATGGTGCTGTGCTTGGGGGGTCTGTGCTGTATACCATGGTGCTGTGCTAGGGGTTGGTGATGTATACCATGGTGCTGTGATGGGGGTCTGTGCTGTATACCATGGTGCTGTGATGGGGCGGGGGTCTGTGCTGTATACCATGGTGCTGTGCTGGGGGTCTGTGCTGTATACCATGGTGCTGTGATGGGGGGTCTGTGCTGCATACCATGGTGCTGTGATGGGGCGGGGGTCTGTGCTGTATACCATAGTGCTGTGCTGGGGGGGTCTGTATTGTATACCATGGTGCTGTGATGGGGGGTCTATGCTGTATACCATGGTGCTGTGATGGGGCAGGGGACTGTGCTGTATACCATGGTGCTGTTCTGGGGGGGTCTGTGCTGTATACCATGGTGCTGGGGGAGGCTGTGCGGTATACCATGGTGCTGTGCTGGGGTGGCTGTGCTGTATACCATAGTGCTGTGCTGGGGGGGCTGTGCTGTATACCATGGTGCCATGCTGTATACCATGGTGCTGTGCTGTATACCATGGTGCTGTGCTGGGGGAGGGGGCTATGCTGTATACCATGTGGTGCTGTGCTGTATACCATGTGGGGCTGTGTTGTACGCTATGTGGGGCTGTGTTATATACTATGTGGGCTGTGTTATATACCATGCAGCTGTGATATATACTATGTGGCTGTGTTATATACCATGGGGGGTACATTATACATTATATTCTATGGGGGAGGTTGTGTTATATAATATGGGGGGCTACATTATATTCTATGGGGAGGTGGGCTGTATTATATTCTGTTCGGGACTACATTATAATCTATGAGGGGCTGTATTATATTTATTATATTTTATGGGGGGTGATTGCATCATACTCTATGAGGGGGCTACATTATACTATATGAGGCTACATTGTATTCTATGGGGGGCTACATTATATTGTATGGGGGCTTCATTATACTTTATGAGGGGGCTACGTTATATTCTATTAGGGCTGCATTATACTATATGTGGAGGGCTACATTGTATTCTATGGAGGGGCTACATTATACTATATAAGGGGCTGCATTATATTCTATGGGGGGCTGCATTATCATCTATGAGGGGGTTTCCATATATTCTATGGGGTGGCTACATTATGCTCTAAGGGGTGGCCGCATTATACTATAAGAGGGTGGCTGTATTATATTCTATGGGGGGGTTACATTATATTGTATGGCGGGGCTGCATTATACTCTGGGGTGGCTACATTATACTATATGAGAGCTGCATTATACTGTATCGAGGACTATTGGGAAAACATTATACTATGTGAAGAACTATGGGGTGCATTATACTATGGGAAATGAATTGTACTACATGAATGACTGGTGGTGTATTATACTATATAGAGCACTATGAGGAGTGTATTATACTATATGGAGGACTGAGCAGTGCATTTTAATATATGGAGGACTGAGTGTATTTTAATATATGGAGGGCTATGAGGAGTGTATTATACTATATGGAGGACTATGGGGAGTGTATTATACTATATGGTGGACTGAGTAGTGTGTTATACTATATGGAGGACTATGGGGAGTGTATTATACTATTTGGAGGACTGAGGAGTGTGTTATACTATATGGAGGACTATGGGGTGTAAACTGTAGATGTGCTGCTGATAACATGATACTGTATGGGGACAGATTGATCCATTAGTGATCGTTCTGTCCCCATCGTTATTCCTCAGACTGTGGGAAGAGGCTGGGAAACAAGTGTTGAACGACTTCAATATTGTCGATCACACTCATTTAGCAGCCTGAACTCAGCGCATGTAAATACAATCGAAATGCTTCTTTGTGATATGCAATATGTTAGCATTTGGAGCCCCATTTTAAACTTTGCCTAGGGCCCCACTTTGTCTAAAACCGGCCCTGATTAAAGTGGACCCTATGGACTCTGCACAAATATAGGTAACTCTATAATAGCTTTAAACTTATTCACCTAATTATACTATACGTCACTAGGCAGTAGAGATGAGCGACTTTGTCTCCGGGAGGGTCGAGTAGGGTTTCGGACGACAAGACTTTCCCAAAAGTCGAGTCGAACGAAATCGGCCGACTATCGGAAAAAGTCGAAGGTCCGACTGAAACTCGAACCGACCCCAATGCAAGTCAATGTAGAAGAAAAGTCGTCAGTGAGTGGAGGACAGTAAACACACCTACAGTGCCCATTTCAATGCCAACGACATCAATTCTTATCACTTAAGTATTGTCAACCTTAATTTACTTGATAATAATAGTAACTCATTGAAAACTGGGGGTTATTTTGCTAAAGTTGTGAGGGGGGAAGGGCTGGCTCTAGGTTTTCGTGGGCCCTGGGCGAAAGAGTCTCAGTGGGCCCCTTTAACACATACCACAATTCATGATGCTCCGATACGGCAGAGAAATATAGGTATAGTACAATGCCAAATACATCACTTCTTACATTACATGAGTGATATCTATTGTAAATTCTACAATAGCTCAAAAACCGGACATTATAGTCCTCCATACAGTATTATGGGCACCACATAGTCCGCCATACAGAATGGGCTCCATATAATGCTCCATACAGAATAGGCCCCATATGTGCTCCATATAATGCTCCATATATAAAGGGCCCTATATGATGCCCCATAAATAATGAACCCCATATGATGCTCTAGTATATGATGAGCCCCATATATGATGCTCCAGTGTATGATGAGCCCCATATAATGCTCCAAATATAATGGTCCCGATATATAATGCTCCATATTATAATGGGCTCCATGTGATGGCCCATAAATAATGAACCCCATATGATGCTCTAGTATATGATGGGCCCCATATATGATGCTCCAGTGTATGATGAGCCCCATATAATGCTCCAAATATAATGGTCCCCATATATAATGCTCCATATATAATGGGTTCCATGTGATGCCCCATAAATAATGACCCCCATATGATGCTCTAGTATATGATGGGCCCCATATATAATGCTCCAGTGTATAATGGGCCCTATCTATGATGCTCAAGTGTATGATGGGCCCCATATATAATTCTCCAGTGTATAATGCTCCCCATATATTGCTCCAAAAATTAAAAAAAATGAAATACCTCTCCTCGCTGAGCACTGCTCTACTCTGGACTCCTCAGTGTCGCCATCTTCCAGCTCTCTGCACTGTAACTGTTCAGGCAGAGGGCGTACAGACGTGAAGTCATCGCGCTCTCTGACCTGAATGTCACTGTCAGGAAACGCGGAAGACGTCACAGTGGTGGAGCAGGGAGAGGTAAATATTGCAAATGCTGGGGCCCTGAGCAAGCAGGGGGGCCCACTCGTGGGCGCCAGCACTGGCACAGGGCCCCTCATAGTACACCAGTATCACTGACGGCGAGTGGGCCCCCCACCTGCTCATGGCCCCGGCACTTGCCCGGTAGCGCAAGGTGCTGACACCGGCCCTGGGGGGGGAGTACAGCCCAGTTAGGGAGGTGGAAAAACTGGCATATGTTGAGGTGTAGGCTGGACATTCAGCAGCTGCAAATGGAGGAATTGGAGAAGTCGGAGGAAGAGGAGGACAAAACGAGCCATTTTGCTGGCAACCTATGTGTCATCAGGGGAAGGTGGTACAAAATCCTTTGAAACCCAGGCATGGTTCATTTTAATGAATGTGAGTAGTGTTGAGCGATACGATACTGCAAATATCGGGTATCGGCTGATATTAGCTGTATCGGGCTTTCGATTCCGAGTACCGATATTTTCGTCATATCGGATACCGGAATCGGAATGTCACTGTCACTGTCAGTGTCCGTCGGTCGGGACTGTCAGTGTCCGTCGGTCGGGTCTGTCAGGAGTCAGCGGCACTTACCTGGCAGAAGATCTCCGGCGGTCACGGGCTGGATTGCTTCATGGCCGCCATCATCTTTCCCCGGCGGTCACATGCAGTTTCTCGCGATAACTGCAGTGACTGCTGGGTAATCCCGGCCGTAAAGCAGTCAGTCCGATGACGTCACCGCCGGGGAAGCAGGTAATCAGCTGTGCTGCGTCGCGATGACAGGCTCTGCCTGTCATTGCGATGTAGCAGAGCTGGATCGTCGTGGGACAGTCGTTACTATGGACTGCGTCGGACAGGTGGTATACTGTTGGTTTGTTTTTTTTCTTTTTTTACAGGAGATCGATGGCGTCGCAGGAATGAGAGTACAATAAAAGAAATGAAAACTGTGTTGTCTCTTTTATTTCATTAAAATACTTTTTTCTTGCTTTGTCTTTTTTTATGCATTTAATAACTTTGGGATTAATAATGGATCGGTGTCTTATTGACGCCTCTCCATTATTAACCGGGCTTATTGTCACCGTGCAATCAACGGTGACAATAACCCCTTATTACCCCACTTGCCACCGCTACAGGGCAGTGGGAAGAGCCGGGTAAAGTGCCACAATTGGCACATCTTTTGATGCGCCAAATGTGGGGCTGCTGTAGCCTGGTATTATCAGGCTGTTGAGGGCCAAAATCCATGGGCCTTGGCAGTCTTTTAATACCAGGCCGCAGCAGTCTGCATTTTACTTGGCTGGTTAACAAAAATAGGGGGACCCCTACGCCGTTTTTTTTTTCGAGGGGATCCCCTATTTTTGTTAATCAGCCAAGATATGCAGACTGCTGTGGCCTGGTATTATCAGGCTTGCAAGGTCCATGGATCTTGGCTCCTTACCAGCCTGAAAAACCAGGCCTCAGCGGTCTGCTTCATCTGGCTGGTTAACAAAAATAAGGGGGACCCCACGCCAATTTTTTTCGTTAACCAGCAAAGATAAGCAGACTGCTGTGGCCTGGTATTATCAGGCTGGCAAGCAGGGTTGGACTGAGCCACCGGGACACCGGAGAAACCTCCGGTGGGCCCCAGCTCCTGCGTGGTGGGCCCTGATTTGAAAGGATAGGTCGCTGGGCAGAGGGGGCGGTGGCCCCGGGCCCCGAGCTCTGAGGGGGCCCACCCGGAGCTACGCTACAGTAACTGTATCGGCGTGCACAGCACGCCGATACAGTTACATTCTGTGGCAGAGCAGGGAGAATCGATCTTCCTGCTCTGCCGCCCAGAAGCTATGGGGCCTGAACAGGCTTTGGGGGGGCCCGGTGCCAGCAGTGGGCCCCCCAACCATCATCGGAGGGTCAGCTGTATCGGCATGGGTACGGTTGGGGCGAGGATATGGGTGTGATTAGCTGTGAAATGGGTGTGGGGGCGTGGCTTAAAATTTGCAGCGGCGCGCTGTGCGCGCCGCAGCCTTTAACCCTCTTCCTGTCTTCAAAATTTGGGAGGTATGCTGTATGACCTCCCTACAACTTCTGGGCATGCTCCTGATGAGCGCGACGGATGGTCTCCTGAGGGATCTCCTCCCACACCTGGACTAAAGCATCCACCAACTCCTGGACAGTCTGTGGTGCAACGTGGCATGGCCTAAAATTTGCTGCAGCAGGCACAGCGTGCCACAGCCTTTGTCCCTCTTTCCCTTCTTCAAAGGTTGGGAAGTATGATGGTGGGCCCAAGAATATTTTTTCTCTGGTGGGCCCAAGGTACTCCAGTCCGACGCTGCTGGCAAGGTCCATGGATCTTGGCTCCTTAACAGCCTTAAATACCATGCCTCAGCAGCAGGGGCGTACATAGAAATCATGGGGCCCCATAGCAAAAGTCTGAATTGGGCCCCCCCCCAAAAAAAAAACCCAGAGCCATTGTAAATGTAAAGTGCCAGCACAGTGAGGGGACACATTAAACAAAAAAATGTATTATGCCCCCATAGATTGTGCCCCCATAGATGCTCCATAGTATAGGCCCTTATGCTGCCGCAGCTGCTGCAACCAAAAAAAAAAAAAAGACATACTCACCTTTCGTCGCTGGGGGCCAGGTGCCGGTGTCCTGAGCAGGGGGTGACACCAGGTGCCGATGTCACCGCTCGCTCAGGGCCCCGGCACCTGAGATATTTACCTGTCCTCTCTCCACTGCTGAGTGCCGCTGTCTTCGGGGTCCTCCAGCAGTGAATGATGAGGCAGAGGGCGCGGCGCGCACTAACGACGTCATCGCGCCCTCTGACCTGAACATTGCAGCAAGAGGATGCGAGCAACGGTGGAACGGGACAGGTAAATATCCCTTATACTCACCCTTCTGCCGGCGCGGTCTGTGCAGCCCCTGCTCTTCTCCCACGGTCTCTGCCACCAGTGTTCAGCGGTCACGCGGGACAGCTCATTAAAGTCATGAATATGTGCGTATTCATGACTGTAATGAGCGGTACCACCTGACCGCTGAACACAGGCGTCGGAGACCGTGGGAGAAGAGCAGGGGCTGCAGAGACCGCACCAGGAGGGGTGAGTATATAGAAGAGCTGCGCTCCCCCTCACCCGCCGACCCCCTGGTAGTACTGTGTTAGCACAGCTACCCGACAGTCGAGGGCCCCCTCACCTGTCCGGGCCCCATAGCAGCTGCTTGGTCTGCTTCATTCACGGTACGCCACTGCTCAGCAGTCTGCTTCATCAGGCTCGTTAACAAAAATAGGGGGGACCCAACGCCATTTTTTATTCGAAGGGAACCCCTATTTTTGTTAATCAGTTCCCTCTGACGTCACTGATTGTGTCCCTGGCTGACCTGAAGTGAAAGTGGAAAGCAATCAATTAAGCTTTCCACTTCCTCTCCTGTCAGCCAGGAGAGGAACTCATTCATTTGGGGGTTTACTGTGAGGCTGCAGCATTAGCTGCGGTCCCTGCAGTAAACATTAACCCTTTCTGAAGGATTACACCGTGGGACCTGACTGTGCATGGGATAGGTAAGAATAATTTTGCTTTTTTATTTTATTTTTATTACAGGAAATGGTTTTTGCAGTCAAATAAAAGATGGTCAAAAACATGTGTCTTTATTTCATTAAAATGATTTTTAATTAAAGTGTGTGTGTTTTATTTTTATTTCATGCCATAGGATTAATAATTGATAGTTGTCTAATTGACAGCTCTCAATTATTAACCTGGCTTAAGGTCACCTTTCAATTGCAATGTGGCTTTAACCCCATATTAAACCCATTCGCCACCGCTACAGGGCAATGGGAATAGACGGGCAAAGTGCCAGAAAGGGCGAATCTAATTATAGATTTGTCTTTTCTGGGGTGTCTGGGGGCAGATGTTAGTAGCCGGGGGGGGCAAAAATAATGGTCCCTCTCTGGGCTATTATTATCTGCCCCCATTCGCTGGCTTTGTCTGTCTGGTTGCGAAAATAGGGCGGGAGCCCACGCATTTTTTTTAAACAATTTTACACCTCATATATATATATATATACATGTCATTGAATTTGTGACACATATATATATATATTTATATTTATAGTTCATACACTTCTACATAGTATAATAGCCGCTAATTCAATTGACGGCTTTTGTGAAAATGCAGAACCCGACATGAAATGACACTTGGTGTACATAGGGTTAACCATGTCTTTTCATGTCCTTTGCTATCTGATTTGCACAAACAATTACATCAGTCTATGTGTGCAAAATTTCACACCTGTAGGGGTTAATTAAAGGTGTAAATTCGTAGCAAAAAAGTCCGTTTTTTTTACAACGAATTTACACCTTTAATTAACCCCTACAGGTGTGAAATTTTGCACACATAGACTGATGTAATTGTTTGTGCAAATCAGATTGCAAACGACATGAAAAGACATGGTTAACCATATGTACACCAAGTGTCATTTCATGTCGGGTGCTTCTGTCTTTTCACAGAAGCCGGCTTTACCCGGCAATTGAATCAGAGGATATTTTACTATGTAGAAGTGTATAAACTATACATATATGTATATATATATGTCACAATGACATGTATATATATATATATATATATATATATATGTATTCTATGTGTGTATATTTAGTGTTTACAAGGAAATAAAGGTTTTTTTTAGTTGCGATATTTTGTTCCCATAGACTTACATTGGACTTCCGGTATCGGAATCGGATATCGACGATATTTAGTGATATCGGCGATACCATTCCGATCCGATATTTTTAGATATCGAGCAGTATCGCGCAACACTAAATGTGAGATAACCAACATTTTTGGTCGACAGCCGGGTCCTTCTTTCTGTCAGGATTGGTCCAGCAGCACTGAAGACTCTTTCTGATAGCACACTATCAGCACAGGGCAAGCGAGCTCCTGTAAGGCATATTGTGCAATTCAGGCCAGGTGTCCAGTTTACAGGCCCAGTAGTCAAAGGGGAATGAAACGTGAGGGAGAACATCGATAGGGGAGGAGAGGTAATTTTGAACCATAGTTGACAACTGCTGTCTCTTGTCTGTTGCAATGGATTCAGTATTAACAGTCGTGTAAGGGTTACTCGAGAAATCAGTCCACAACATGGTCATGAAACCCCTGTCTCCAATGCCACTTCAGCTGTGTGCACCACGAACACCTCTTCCATGTTGCACAGTACGGCTCGTGGTAGAACCTGCACCGCTGCTGTGTGCTGGGAATGCCTCTAACAAACGGTTTACCAGAGTTGCTTGTTTGTTCGCCAATATCAGCTCTAGGTTCTCCTGTGACATGATATTCTGTAATTTGCCTTGATAGCGTGGATTGAGGATGCTGGCCAACCAGTAGTCGTCATCCTTCATAATTTTGGCAATGCGGGGGTCCCTTTTTAGGATCCGCAAGACATAATCACACATGTGGGCCAATGTTCCAGGTGTCAATGATGCACTGCCAGTGGTGGGTGGAGGAGCACTTTCTGGCAAATCCACATCCCTCCAGTCACGCACAAACCCTGTACCTGACCTAGGCAAGCCAACATTTTCTCTTGCCCCCTGAGAAGCATCCTCCTCCCCAAATAATCATCCCCCTCATCCTCCTTTTCTTCCTCTTCCTCCTCCACCTCGTCCAGGACAGTTCCCTGAGCAAACAATGGCAGACTGTCATCAAGGCTTCCTTCCTCCTCCTTCTCTTCCTCCGCTGCAGATGCCTGATCATTAATGTGCGTCAAAGTTTGCATGAGCAGACGCATAAGTGGGATGCTCATGCTTATGATGGTGTCGTCTGCGCTTACCAGCCGTGTGCATTCCTCAAAACACTGAAGGACTTTACAGAGGTCTTTCAGCTTTGACCACTACACACCCGACAACTCGATGTTTGCCCTCAAACTGCCTGCCCGTGTATCCTCTCACAAATGCATTACAGCCTGCCTCTGTTTGCACAGCCTCTCAACCATGTGCATGGTGGAGTTCCACCTTGTTGCAACGTCTTTGATTAGGCGGTGCTTGGGGAGGTGGAGCGATCGCTGCAGCCTCTGCATGCAACTGTAGTCTACGGATGTGCGAGCACAGTTTTTGCACCTTATGGAGCAGGACTGGTAACTCCGGATAATTATTTATGAAGCACTGCACCACCAGGTTCAAGGTGTGAGCCAGGCAAGGTATGTGTCTGAGTTTTGTCAGGGCTATGGCCGCCACAAAATGACAGCCGTAATCACTGACTACCTTGCCTGGCTCAAGATGTAGACTGCCCAGCCATGACTCAGTTTTTCGCTGCAAGTAGTCGGCCAGAAGCTCCGCGGTGTGTCTGTTGTCGCCCAAAGACATCATCTGTAAAACAGACTGCTGACGCTTACCACTAGCTGTTCGATAGTGGGAAACCTCGTGTGTAACACTGGCAGCTGCGGATGGAGTGCTCGTGCGACTGCGCTCTGTCGATGAGCTTTCGCTTCTGGAGGAGGAGGGTCAAACGCCTACAGCCAACTGTTGCCTATACCGTGGGCTAGGCAGCACTGTCCCACCACTGCTGTCCCCTGTGAACCCTGCATCCACCACATTAACCCCAGTGCGCACGTGATGGACACGTAACGGCCCTGGCCATGGCTACTGGCCCATGCATCTGTTGTGAGGTGCACCTTTCCACTCACTGATTGCTTGAGTGCATGGACAATGCGGTCTTTCACATGCAGGTAGAGGGCAGGGATGGCTTTTCCAGAAAAGAAGTGCCGACTGGGTAGATCACAGTTTGGGACAGCGTAGGCCATGAGCTCTCGGAAAGCTGCGCTTTCAACCAAACGGAAGGGCATCATCTCTAATGAGATCAGTTTGGCAATGTAGGCGTTCAAAGCCAGTGTACGCGGATGAGAGGATGAGTACTTTATTGTCCTACTCAGAGTATCTGCTAGTGTGAGCTGGACTTGAGAGCTGCATATGGGGGAACAAGCGGTGGACATGGCGGACCGAGAGGGGGTTGGTGATGGTGATGGTGGTGGTGATCGCCTAGATTCAGTCTTTCGTTGGAAAAACATTGTGATTCCCTGACTGCTTTGGCCTTGCGACGACACCTCAACATTTCTTGCTGGTGGTGTGCTAACCGGTGGGCTTACAGTGGGGGAAGTGATGTAGCGTTGCTGGCTACCTTCAGTCGGAGCAGGTGCACATGTGCTACCTGAGGTTTTGTAGTCCGTCCACGCTTGCAAGTGCATGGTGTTTAAATGTCTAAGCATGCAACTGGTATTCAAACTTCTGAGATTTTTCCCTCGGCTAAAGGTCCTTCCGCACTTCTTACAGATAACCTTTGCCTCATCAATAGGATTTGGTCAAAAAAGTGCCACATTGCACTCTTCCTACTATGGGATAAATTTTTGGGCTTGCACGCTGTGCTAATTTGACCGTCTGGCCAAGCTGTCCTGCAACCCTTTTTTTAACTGCTACGGGCCTGCCAGATAGCCGCAGCTGCGATGTCGATGCCTGCTGCGGATCCTCCTCCTCTTCTGAGCTATTGCCAGTGGCACACTCTTCCCCAACTGGATGCCAATCCGGGTCAACAACTGGGTCATCCATCACCTCCTCTTTAATTTCATCTGCACCTTCCTCTGTGTCACCGTGTAAGGTGGTATAGTATGCAGGAAGGGGCACGTGAGTTTCATCAGGGTCACATTCTGGCTCAGTAGACTGCGAGGGCAATGTAGTGCTCTGGGTGAATGAACCAGCAGAATCATATAGCAGTGGCTGTACATCAGTGCACTCCATGTCAGATTCATCTTGGACTGGGGAATTCAGGATTTCACTTGATAACCCAGGCATGGTATGTGAAAAGAGCTCCATGGAGTAATCTGAAGTGTGGCCTGCCGCATCCTTCACTTTTGATGGGGGTGAAGGACACAAGGGAAGGTGTCGTTCCTGAACCGGAAGCCTGCACTGACAACTCAGTGCTTGCAGTTTTTGAAACTTCAGAAAAGTAGGCGATAGAGCTGGAGGCTGTTTCGGCAATTTAAGCCAAAACCTGTTCCTGATGCTCCGGCTTTAAAAGCGGTTTACCTACTTCCAGAAAAGGGAGCCTTCCAGGCCTTCTGGAGCCAGATGATGACGCAGGCTCAACACCTCCTGCTTTATAGGTGCTATTGATCTTTTGGCTCTACCAGCAGATGCACCACCACCACCATCAGTACCAGCTGCCCCCCCACCCACGTCTGCGGCCTCTTCCACCATACTTCCTCATGTTTGGCAAAATGTACGAAAAATACCAGCAGATATATGGTAATGTATCAGAAGCGTACAGCTGTATACGGTGAAGGGAAAATTGTAAATCTCCGTATATATTTCCGGAGTCACACACAGACGCTCACTCAGTATGGATGTGACCAGAATACAAAAAGCTGAAAAACGGTACTGTATCAGAACCGTACAGCTGTATACAGTGTTGGGGAAAATTTAAATGTCCGTATATATTTCCGGAGTCACACACAGACGCTCACAGGCTAAGTATGGATTAGACCAGAATATAAAAAGCAGAAAAACGGTACTGTATCAGAAGCGTA
Source organism: Oophaga sylvatica (assembly GCA_033576555.1). Classification (NCBI taxonomy): domain Eukaryota; kingdom Metazoa; phylum Chordata; class Amphibia; order Anura; family Dendrobatidae; genus Oophaga; species Oophaga sylvatica. The sequence goes on along the minus strand of JARQOD010000007.1, from coordinate 33,901,178 downwards.
CAGCTGTATACAGTGTAGGGGTAATTTTAAATCTCCGTATATATTTCCGGAGTCACACACAGACGCTCACTCAGTATGGATTTGACCAGAATACAAAAAGCAGAAAAATGGTACTGTATCAGAAGCGTACAGCTGTATACAGTGTAGAGGAAATTTTAAATCTCTGTATATATTTCCGGAGATACACACAGACGCTCACTCAGTATGGATTTGACCAGAATACAAAAAGCTGAAAAAGGTTACTGTATGAGAAGCGTACAGCTTTATACAGTGTAGGGGAAAATTTAAATGTCCTTATATATTTCCGGAGCCACACACAGACGCTTTCTCAGTATGGATTTGACTGTAATACAAAAGGCAGAAAAATGGTACTGTATCAGAAGCGTACAGCTGTATACAGTGTAGGGGTAATTTTAAATCTCCGTATATATTTCCGGAGTTACACACAGATGCTCGCAGGCTAAGTATGGATTAGACCAGAATATAAAAAGCAGAAAAACGGTACTGTATCAGAAGCGTACAGCTGTATACAGTGTAGGGGAAATTGTAAATCTCCATATACATTTCCGGAGTCACACACAGATAGTCAGCATGTATTTGTCCGTGATACCAGCCGGTACACGGTAGTGTGTGAGGAGCATACACCTCTATACGCTGTGGGAAAAAATGAACGCTCGGTAACTGTGCAGAAAAAAAGAGTAAAAGTATTAGTGCTGTGTAAAAAGCAGTCTGCACAGCAGTGCACACACAGCAATACAGCTATCAAGCAGCATAATAACCAGCGCTGCTGCACACAAGAAAATCCTCCCCTGTCACTGAACACTAACTGTACCGCACAATTGCTATCAGCACAAGCACAGAAGAACTTCTCTTTCCAGCCCTAACTCTCTCCCTACTGATAAACAGCAAGCAACCTCTCCCTACTGTTAAGATCGGCAGAAGTAAAATAGCGGTCGGCGGTCAGGGCTTTTATAGACACTATGACGCCACACAAAGCAAGCCAATCGCTGCAATGCCCTTCTCTAAGATGGTGGTGGACGCTGCCCATGTTATCTCGTTGCCCACAGTGTACGTCCTTGCTCATTGGCTGAAAAAAGGCGCCTGCAAGCATTATGGGACAACCGACTTTAGCGCTCGTTTTGCCGAACGCATGGCCGACTTCACGCTATGGTGGGTTTCGCTCGGCGAAACCCGACTTTGGCGAAAGTCGGCGACTTATGAATCTGACTGACCTGTTTCGCTCAACTCTACCAGGCAGCACTGTGGGTTTACATTAAGAGGCTCTTGTACCTTCCCCACTAATATATGTGCCATGGTCTTGTGAAGATTTCTATATAGATATATTGGTGTTATTAATAACAAAAATTTTTTTACCTTCATATGGGCCATTTTTGTTCCTAGTGTTATTGATTTTGATGTGTGGTTCATTCTGTTCTACTATTTATCTGAATATCTATATTCTTTATTGGTTACTAGTGCTCTGGTCTGTTGTTCCCCTATTTAGAGGCATCTTGTGCAGAACTATTTTAATTGGTTCACCAAATTTTAATATTTCTTAATAAAAATACATTTTAAACGAACACAATTGCTTCAATGGTTCTTTATGTGTGCTCTGGACGAAAGTGATTGTTCTAGTCCACACTGGTTGATTTCCTTGATTTGTATTGAACCATAATTTGTTTTTGTCTCTTTAATGTTGATATCTCCACATATAAAATATCCAGGAGAGAGGTTGGCCACTTAAATGTCAGCAAAAATAACATCAAAGCGGTTGTTTTCTTTCTGGTTAGTCATGCGTGTATATACTATGGAGCCACAGGGACTTGTGTTCCACTATATAATGTTCCCGCACCATATGTCAGTAATTTGCCCCTAGAAGCAGTGCTTTTAGAAAAGAATTGGACTAAAATACATCATATAATAAAGCATCTCACATTTTTTTCTATTTATATGGAATTCAAGAGACAAAACATTTTTTAAAAGGGTTGTCTCATCTTCTAAAATTGATAAAATTGCAAATTACTTGTAAAAAGAAGCAACTTTGCAATTCAGTTCTTATTAAAAATCAACATGGTTCTCAAAGGGATGTTTAATTATATAGTATATAGCTAATTGCCTACATTACCGACCACCTCTGCAGTCTATCGGATGGTGGTCTGTTTCCTAGGCAAGGAGCACGCAATTGAAGCTCTATTCTGAACAGCTTTCACCTCTGCTCTTAAAGGGAACCTGTCACCAGGAATAATGCTGTTAACCTGCAGATATGGAGTTAATCTGCAGGTTAACAGCATTAGGGCTCATACTCATTGGAGACAAAAACGGACGATTGCAAGCCGATAAAAAATCGGATTGCAATCGGGACCAATGTTATTCAATAGGGAACTTCTCATTTGCGATTTTTTTCTCAGCTGAAATCGGTGTGAGAAAAAAATCGCAGCATGCTGCAATTTGCAGTGATTTTGGCATGATAATCGCTAATGCAAGTCAATGGATGCGATAAAAAAATCGGACAGCACTCGCACCATGTGAGTGCTGTCCGATTTATACGCACCAGTGTCCTTTGAAAAGCCGGCAAATCATCCCCGGCTACTGTAAAATCACACTGACAGCTCACAAAACACTAGATATATACACATAGAATATATATATATATATATACACACACATATCATTGTGACACATATATATATATATTTATAGTTCATACACTTCTACATAGTATAATAGCCGCTAATTCAATTGCCGGCTTTTGTGAAATTACAGACCCGACATGAAATGACACATGGTTTACATACAGTTAAGCCAGGTTAATAATTGAGAGTTGTCAATTTGACAACTCTCAATTATTAATCCTATTGAAGGAAATAAAAAAAACACACACACAATGAAGAATAAATCATTTTAATGAAATAAACACACATTTTTTTGACCATCTTTTATTTAACTCTTAATCCTTGCGAAGCCCTTGGTCTCCTGTAATAAAGAAAAAATAATAAAACAACATTATTCTTACCTATCCGGTGCTCTGTCAGGTCCCACGATGTAATCCTTCACAAAGGGTTAACTAGCTTTCAGCCAAGCAGCACAGCTAATGCTTGCCGCTGAGCTGAAAGCCTCCGAATGACTGAGTTCCTCTCCCGGCGACAGGAGAGGAAGTGATTACTGTGTGAAGCTTCATTAATTGCTTCCCACTGTAATCAGTTCACTTCAAGTCATCCGGGACTCCCTCTGACGTCACTTATGCTGTGCGGTGTCCCCGGCTGACCTGAAGTGAACTGATTACAGTGGGAAACAATCAATGAAGCTTCACACAGTAATCACTTCCTCTCCTGTCGGGCGGGAGATAAGCTCATTCATTCGGGGGACTACACCTTAGCAGGCAGCATTAGCTGTGCTGCTAGCTGTAATCCTGTTAACCCTTTGTGAAGGATTACAGCGTGGGACCTGACAGAGCACTGGATAGGTTTGAATAATGTTGTTTTATTATTTTTTCTTTATTACAGGAGACCAAGGGCTTCGCAAGGATTACCAGTTAAATAAACGATGGTCAAAAAAATGTGTTTATTTCATTAAAATTATTTATTCTTCATGTGTGTGTGTTTTTTTTATTTCCTTCAATAGGATTAATAATTGAGAGTTGTCAAATTGACAACTCTCAATTATTAACCTGGCTTAAAGTCACCTTTCAATAGCAAGGTGGCTTTAACCCATTATTAACCCATTAGCCACCGCTACAGGGCAATGGGAATAGACTGGCAAAGTGCCAGAAAGGGCGCATCTAATTATAGATTTGCCTTTTCTGGGGTGGCTGGGGGCAGATGTTAGTAGCCAGGTGGGGCACAAAATAAATGCACCATCCCTAGGCTATTATTATCTGCCCCCACTCGCTGGCTTTGTCTGTCTGGTTAAGAAAATAGCGCGGGAGCCCACGCATTTTTTTCAACGAATTTACACTTTTAATTAACCCTAGCTGTATGAAATTTTGCACACATACACTCATGTCATTGTTAGTGAAAACCATATATCAAACTACATGAAATGACATGGTTAACTGTATGTAAACCATGTGTCATTTCATGTCGGGTCTGTAATTTCACAAAAGCCGGCAATTGAATTAGGCGGCTATTATACTATGTAGAAGTGTATGAACTATAATATATATATATAATTATTTGCTTTTTGCGTAAATTTTTTTTTACAATGTGATTTTTACATGAGTTTTTACATAGAGATAACTGCTCAATGAAAAACGTCATGTTAAAATCGCATTGCATACAGGTGGAAAACGGATGGTGCGATTAAAAATCGCATACATATCGCATACAAATCGCATGACAATTGCATATAATTGGACCGTTTTTTCCATCCAGAAAACAGACCGTTTGTTTTCCCACAAATGGGTATGACCCCTTATGAAGCTGCCTGGCATCTGCACGTAGCAGAATGCAGCGGGGAGAAAATGATCTTTATTTTCCCTACCAGCATTAGGTTTCAGTCAATATCATCAATATTTTTCAACAATTTGACAAGAAAAAAATGCTAACAAAGTTCAAGAAGAAACATATACAGTGGTGTGAAAAAGTCTTTGCCCCCTTCCTGATTTCCTATTCTTTTGCATGTTTGTCATACTTAAATGTTTCAGCTCACCAAACAAATTTAAATATTAGACAAAAATAACTCAAGTAATCACAAAAAGCAGTTTTTAAATTAAGCTCTTTATTACTAAGGGAAAAAGAAATCCAAACCTACGGGGCCCGTGTCAAAAAGTGATTTCCCCCCAGTTTAAACAGAAATTAACTGTGGTTTATCACATCTTTGGGAAGCCTAGTTAAAATTCTGTAGCCATATGCAGGCCTGATTACTGCCACACCTGCTCTCAATCAAGAAATCACTTAAATAGGACCTTCCTGACAAAATGAAGTAGATCAAAATTTCCTCAAAAGCTAGACATCATGCCGCGATCTAAAGAAATTCTGAAACAAATGAGAAACAAAGTAATTGAGATCTATCAGTTTGGAAAAGGTTATACAGCCATTTCCAGAGCTTTGGGATTCCAGCGAACCACAGTGAGAGTCATAATCCACAAATGGTGAACACATGGAACAGTGGTGAACGTTCCCAGGAGTGGTTGGCTGACCAAAATTACCCCAAGAGCACAGCGACGACTCGTCCAAGAAGTCACAAAAGAGCCCACTACAAGATCCAAAGAACTGCAGGCCTCACTTGCCTCAGTTAAGGTCAGTGTTCATAACTGTTTCTTTCAAGTGCATTGATAATGCACTTCCAGACCAATTTGCATATGGCTTCAAGGCAGGTATTATTTGTATTGGGGGGACAAACACATAATGAGCCATATCACTACTTCCATATGTAAAAATGTGCTTTTAGGTTCCCTTTACAAAATATATTCAAGAGTAGACATTTTGAAGGATGACGTAAGAGAAACATGTAAGAAAATCCTGCACAGTAAGGGTAGGATCACACCGATTTTCCACCAATCCGAGAAAAACAATCCAATTATTCAGATCAGAGTTTGAGCAGAGTGTCATCAGTTTTTCTCAGATGTGTAGAGAAAAAAAAACTTTCTCCATTTTGTCAGTCCACAAAAATCAGACCACACTCTGATGTCAGCCGAGTGCAGTCCCATTTTTTTCACGGACCCATAGACTTCCACCGACGATTTGGATCCGACACTTAGATCAAAATCAGACATGTCTCCGATTTTTTGCAAGGAACACTTGGTCTAAGGGAAAATCGGACATGTGCACAGCCCCATAGAATATCATAGACATGAATGCTATCCGTGAAAACCATGGTGAGCACTCGTACGAGAAAATCAGTTGTGTCAACGAGCCCTAATACATATTTCTTTTAGAGATCTGGACTCCTCAAATAACAAGAAATTAAATGATTCACTCAGCACTGTAAATCCAGACATTCAATTACCTACAACCAGTCCTGAAAGAGACAACATATCTAGATTAATGAGCTAATTGACAGTTCTGTCATTGCATCTCTGCAAAATCTAAAACAGCAGCTGAACATCGATATTCTGTTATATTCTGCCTGTTGCTATTTCTCATGTCCGATCAATTTGCCACATTCACACATGCTAAGGATGACAAAGATGGTGGCATTAAACTCAAGGTAATGAAATATATGGTAAGTTGTTAAAAAGAGTAGCGGCCAGAAAATGTCATTTTTATGAGTCAAACCAACAATAGTAAAAGGCAAAGCAAAACACTTCACTTACATTGCAGCACTATTGTGTTGCTTTATTGTGATATTTTCCATTAATCAAGACTGAAATAAGTGTATAAGAGCAATATTCTACAGGCCTAGTAATAATTTTCATATTACACAGCCGCTCCATTTACTGTCAATGGGAATGCCAGAAATTGCCTAGTACAGCTCTTGTCTTTCTCCGGAAGTCCCATAGAGAGTACAATGGCCCTGATTTCAGGGTTCCAGACTTCCATTCTCTGGATAGCTTCCCAGGGCTCAGACCCCAGCTAATAGTAAAATATTGTGAAATAACTTGTTTTTTTGGGTAATAATAACCATATTAGACTATCAAATAGCTAGATTTTTTTTTACTTAAAAATCATCATCAACGTATTACAATACTAAGAGTTTGATTTAATCAATCTGTCTTATTATTTAGATTTTATTTAATTGTTATTACTAAGCTTCGTTTTGACAAACCTTATATTAGTGTAGCAAGAAAAGATAAAAGTTCACTGGCACAATCCATACACAGCAATCACATTCAAGGAAACACCTGATTAAAGGCGTAGGTTGTGGTTGGGTTAGGAACAGGGGTGTACATAGAAATCATGGGGCCCCATAGCAAAAGTCTGAATGGCTCCCCCCTCAAAAAAAAAAAATTCACCGCCTGGCCCAGCTCACCGTCTTGCGTCTCCACACAGCCTCAGCTCCTCACGCTTCGCCTCCATCACCCCCATCAATGCCCTTTCCACCATCACGGTCCTTTCCACTAACACCACCATTGCCTTTTCCCCCACCACCCGCATCATTGCCCATTCCACCACCTTCATCATTTCTTCCTCCCCAGCACCCCCATTATTGCCCTTTCCACCACGACCATCATTGTCCTTTCCACCACCACCATCATTGCATTTTCCCCACCACCCCATCGTTGCCCATTCCACCACATCCATCATTGCTTTCTCCCTCTCTACCCCAATCATTGTCCTTTCCACCACCTCCATAATTGCATTCTCCCCACCACACCATCATTGCCCTCTCACCCACCAACCCATCATTGCCTTTTTCCCCACCACCTCCATCATTGCCTTCTTCCCCACCACCACATCATTGTCCTTTCCACTGCCACCATCATTGCCTTCTCCTAAACCACCCCATCATTGCCCATTCCACCACCTCCATCATTTCCTCCTCCCCACCATTCCCATCATTGCCCTTTCCACCACCACCATCATTGCCTTTTCCCCCACCACCCCATCATTGCCCATTCCACCACCTCCATCATTTTCTCCTCACCACCATTTCCATGATTGCCCTTTCCACCACCACCATCATTGCCTTTTCCCCCACCACCACCATCATTGCCCATTCCACCACCTCCATCATTTCCTCCTCCCTCACCCCCATTATTGCCCTTTCCACCCATCACCCCCATCATTGCCCTCTCCATCACCCCATCATTGCCTTCTCCCCATCACCCCCATTATTGCCTTCCCCATCACCACCATCATTGCCTTCTCCCCATCATTGCTCTGTCCTCCACCTACACACACTCACAGCACTATTCACCTTTCTACATGTTCCCACGCAGCGCTACGCACGCATGCACACACCACCTCTCCTCCACCTACACACACAGACAGCACCATTCACCTCTCTGCACGTTCCCCTGCAGCGCTACACACATACGCATGCACACACACACACACAACCACTCATCTCTACACACACACATTCCTCGCTCTGGCACAGCGGCCGCGGCACTGAATGATGATGTCATCCAGTCGCGTTGCTGACTGCTGTGTGAGACAGGAAGCGCAGGCAGGGAGCAGGATGGATCGCTGCAGCTCCGCAGTCATTTTATCTTGCAGGCAGCGGAGCTGCAGGGATTTCTCCCTGCCCATCGCACATGAAGGCAATCTGGCCAGGGTCCCCCTGGAGCCTCGGGGTGGGATAAATAGGCCAGATTGCCCTCATTATTAGCCGCCCTGCAGGGGCCCCCCGGAGCCTCTGGGCCCTGGTGCATCTGCACCGCCACAGCCATTGGGGTCTGACTCCGGCGGGCCTCCTCACTCCTTCGGGCCCCATAGCAGTTGCGTGGCCTGCCGCCATTGGCGGTACGCCACTGGTTAGGAACTCTCTGTGTAGCTCAGTGGTACAAAGCAGAAAAATAGAATAATCCAGTGTCAGAGAATATAATATACGACATTCTCCAAATGTCCATTCAATTTCCTTTGTTTGTGGATAGCAAGTACACAGAATAGTATCCCAAAGCGACCTACCGCCATTTCGCATGTGAATGTGCTTTTTGCAGCCTTTGAGAAAGCATGCGCGCGTGGGAAAAGGACATTTGTTGTTCTAAGATACTGTTTTTCTGTGCACCTGCTATACACAAATAAAGAAAATTAAATGCATTATTAAATGTTATTCTTTTATTTAGTCTTCATATTAAACCCATATCTGCAGGTTTATAGCATTTTCCGACGTAACATGCTCCCTTTAAGTATTATTATACTTTATTATTGTACTGAATCATCTAATGAGAGTGGCCATTTTTGTGAGTGGAAGGGAAGCGAGGACAGCTGTGACACCACCTATTGTGAATGGTAGACCCTGTAATCCTGTGTGTGGTAGACATTTATCAGCTGTGTATAGATGTGTTACCTGTCATTGTAATCCTGTCTGTGATGATAACGAGGCTTCATAAAACACTTCCTGAAAGATCGAGAGTGAGTCTAAAATAGCGTCAATGATCAGTGTGAAAATTGCAAGATTTCTAATTTTTTTGTATTTTGTTAATATAGAACATGATATGAAACGAATAATGCAATTTTTTTGTGTAAATTGAACACAAAAGCCTAATTTAAATAATAGGTTATTTTCTGATTATACATTCCCTTTAAAAAATATGTAACCTAAAGAGACTGCACAAGTCGATGCTACTGAACGCGTACATAAAAGGTCTACAAATAATAAGAAATAGTCAAAATGTAATGAATATGTAGTTGTGTATGCATTTATAGTGTGGCAAATCAGTTTAAAATCCCTGCTTAGGGAAGGGTGGGGTGGGGTTGAATAATTTATCTACGGTTAAATATAGTAATACTTATTTGGTTTCCACCCAGGCAGATGGATACTTTGTGTAAATGATAGAAAACCAAACAGTACTTTGCATTAATGGAAATCTGTCAGCATTTTATTTTGCTATGTAATCTGACAGTAGCATTAGGTAGGGACGGAGACCCTGATTCCAGCAATGTATCACTTACTTTTCTGGGTGCAACAGTTATGACAGGACCACAGTTTTCCTGCAGATCTAGCAGAGCTCAGTTGTTGAGCTGTGTATAACCCCCACACCATAGCTCTCTGGATACAGTGCTGGGGACGTGGTTGGACTAGGAGGCCAGTTGTCATGTAGTGATAATATCCTGCTGATAAACCTTTGATTGTATTGAAAAAGCAAAACACAGCATAGTAAGTGATAAATAGCTGGAATCAGGGTCTCTTCCACTATATCGTGATGCTCTTAGATTACATAGCAAAAACTTGCTAACAGATTCCCTTTAACAATCCACCATAGATATACTGTAGTTGAAATGTTGGAAATATTTTATGTGTTTACTGGAAACAATTGTGATGGCACTAGATTGTGAAGTAGGTGCCCCATCAAGATCCCTTTTGCAACTTCTGTTGGATTGAAATATGAATCAATATGGAAAATTCTCAGGTAACGTTTTGCTTTTACAAAGGTAATATATAGTATCAGTTTATGACAAGAAAAAAAGTAAGGGTGAAGGTTCTTTTTAAATGTCTTTCTTCAGCAATCTTTAGAATTGGAAGTTATTCTAAAAGTTTTTCGGTTTGCAAATACCTTGATAAAGAGTCTTACCTATGCGCATCTATTACTATGAGAACATTTTATTTGGAAGTGCGACTTTTAATCCCATTACTTTGGTAAGAGTAATAGGGTCTGTTCTGATGGGGGCAGGCATTTGTCTCCTGTCAGCACAGTAACACAAAGTGAGATTTTTCATCCCCACAGCTCCATTTGTCAGATCACACTAATAGATTACTATGAGAGATGAGAAGCCTCAGCCAGGATTCTGCTGTATGCCCAATGCTACAGTGGGTACGGAAAGTATTCAGACCCTTTAAATTTTTCACTCTTTGTTTCATTGCAGCCATTTGGTAAATTCAAAAAAGTTTTTTTCTCATTAATGTACACTCTACACCACATCTTGACTGAAAAAAAAAACAGAAATGTAAACATTTTTGTAAATTTATTAAAAAAGAAAAACTGAAATATCCCATGGTCATAAGTATTCAGACTCTTTGCTCAGACACTCATATTTAGGTCACATTGTGTCCATTTCCCTGTGATCCTCCTTGAGATGGTTCTACTCCTTCATTGGAGAACAGCTGTGTTTAATTAAACGGATAGGACTTGATTTGAAAAGGCACACACCTGTCTATATAAGACCTCACAGCTCACAGTGCATGTCAGACTAATCATGAGGGCAAAAGAACTGGCCAAGGAGCTCAGAGACAGAATTGTGGCAAGGCACAGATCTGGCCAAGGTTGCAAAAGAATTTCTGCAGTACTCAAGGTTCCTAAGAGCACAGTGGCCTCCATAATCCTTAAATGGAAGAAAGTTTGGGACCACCAGAAGTCTTCCTAGACCTGGCCGTCCAATCAAACTGAGCAATCGTGGGAGAAGAGCCTTGGAGAGGGGTAAAGAAGAACCCCAAGGTCATTGTGGCTGAGCTCCACAGATGCAGTAGGGAGATGGTGAAAGTTCCCCAAAGTCAACTATCACTGCAGCCCTCCACCAGTCGGGCCTTTATGGCAGAGTGGCCTTACGGAAGCCTCTCCTCAGTGCCAGACATATGAAAGCCCGCATAGAGTTTGCTAAAAAAACACATGAAGGACTCCCAGACTATGAGAAATAAGATTCTCTGGTCTGATGAGACAAAGACAGAACTTTTTGGTAATAATTCTAAGCGGTATGTGTGGAGAAAACCAGGCACTGCTCATCACCTGTCCAATACAATCCCAACAGTGAAACATGGTGGTGACAGCAACATGCTATGGGGGTGTTTTTCAGCTGCAGGGACAGGACGACTGGTTGCAATTGAAGGAAACATGAATGCGGCCAAGTACAGAGATATCCTGGATGAAAATCTCTTCCAGAGTGCTCTGGACCTCAGACTTGGTCGAAGGTTCACCTTCCAACAAGACAACGACCCTAAGCATACAGCTAAAATAACAAAGGAGTGGCTTCAGAACAACTCTGTGACCATTCTTGACTGGCCCAGCCAGAGCTCTGACCTAAACCCAATTGAGCATCTCTGGAGAGACCTGAAAATGGCCGTCCACCAACGTTCACCATCCAACCTGATGGAACTGGAGAGGATCTGCAAGGAAGAATGGCAGAGGATCCCCAAATCCAGGTGTGAAAAACTTTTTGCATCATTCCCAAGAAGACTCATGGCTGTACTAACTCAAAAGGTGCTTCTACTCAATACTGAGCAAAGGGTCTGAATACTTATGACCATGTGATATTTCAGTTTTTCTTTTTTAATAAATTTACAAAAATGTCTACATTTCTGTTTTTTTCAGTCAATATGGGGTGCAGAGTGTACATTAATGAGAAAAAAAACGAACTTTTTTGAGTTTACCAAATGGCTGCAATGAAGCAAAGAGTGAAAAATTTAAAGGGGTCTGAATACTTTCTGTACCCACTGTATAAAACAAGCATTGCGTCGAACAATAACTTCAGTAAGAAGCAAGATACTAAACCCGAACTATCAGTCAGCGGTGTACTGGTAACCTCTGTACCCTGGGCAAAATCTGACCTAGAGCCCAGCCCCTAACCACTCTACTCAATAATGTGGAATGGTTTCCATCCATGTAGGATCCATGTGAATCATACAAGTGATGTGTTTATTATAAATAATTTAGCACTGTAAAGTTGTTACCTTCACCTCGATTCTATCCATTGAGTTGTGTTCGACCCTTGGATACTCTATAGGCCAGTCCTCTCCATTAGTAATGAGTGAGCGTGCTCGGATAAGGTGTGGTGTGGCATGCTCGAGTGCTAATAGAGCATCTTCGGCATGTTCTTATACTATGCTTCGCCGTGGCTGCATGTCTCACGGCTGTCCGACAGTTGCAACACATGCATGGAGTTCCTGTACGCTCACTCATCACTACTCGCCATGTTTTCGCTCATCACTTCTCACCATGTTTTCGCTCGTCACTACTCACCATGTTTTCGCTCATCAGTACTTGCCATGTTTCACTCATCACTTCTTGCTATGTTTTTGCTCATCAATACTCACCATGTTTTCGCTCATCACTACTCAAAATGTTTTCGCTCATCACTACTCACCATGTTTTCACTCATCACTTCTCGCCATGTTTTCGCTCATCACTACTCACCATGTTTTCACTCATCACTACTCACCATGTTTTCACTCATCACTAACATGTACAATATATGAAGATGGTTGCACTGTCAATGTGAAATCTATGAAACATGAATAGCAAAAATGGCTTTTGAATATTAGGAAAAATACATGAGATGCTTTGCACAAAATTTGGCCAAATAATGTCTGCCCATCAACCATCGTCAAGGTGGGCTCATGAGTCTGATGGGTCCATGACCTATGTGAACACCTCTCTAAGGCTAATGTCTGAATGCATGGGTGAAAGTGGACACCTCTCTCAGTAAAGCCTACATTTATGGGTTGGCAGGAACCAGCTGTAATTATAATCACCTCATGGTGAAGGGCAGAGTGCTCAGTCAGAAAGCTAGCATACAAATAACAGAAAACTGACTTGCACATCAATAACTAGTCTGAACAGGTGCATACCAAAAAAACATCTACTTACGTGTACAATATACAGAAATGCTCCCTGCCCGGATCTATTCACCTTCTTGTGATCCAACACTATCTGTGATTTTCACCAACCACTGCAGCAACTAGTCTCACCGTTGGCCAGTCGTACAGTTAATTATCCCTCCAAACTCTTTCATAAAAAACAATTCTCAGTTTGGCTGAGCGTTTATGCGTTCTTCTACGGAACAAAAATTTTGGCTGTTGGAAATCCAATTTGTTGAATCCTTCTCTATCCCGACATCTTTTGTTGTGGTAAAGTCGGGAGACCTCCATACACATTAGTCTACCTGACTGCGAAGAGCCGACTGTCAATCAGCATGGTGTTGGATAAACAATTTAAGTGTTATAGGTGTTAATACTCTAGTTAGATCTTTGTCTATAATTGGGTCAGAGTAAATTGTCCTTCTGATATTGACCAAACTTGTTTATTTTCTTATAGACTCTGCACCTAACTGAACCACACACCAAGCTCTGCTTCGCCAGCATTATCAAATCATTTCACTGCAGTAGATTGTATATTCATCTGCTTGGTTGTCATTGCTTCTTGCTGCCTGCTGACTTCACTTTTGTTCCCATCTTCTTGTTTTACAATTCTCTGGAAATCTTCAGAATTTTATGTTGCTTTTGCTCAAGCAAACTATAATTTTATATATGTCCTTTTTCTCTAATTCACCTCAACCAATCAAACAACAGACCAGCAAGAGCCACCAAAGCTCTGTCCAATTTAAGTCTACTCTAAGCAAAGTCACAGGTGTGAGGTGGGGGAAGTCAAGACGTCCGAGGTCAAAAGCCACGAGAATACATCATAAACAAAGGAGTGAGGCAAAGACATAGTCAGGTCACAGTCTGGGGTCAAACTTCTAAGACGGTGATGTATCAAGAAAAAGGGGCTAGGCAAACAGATTGTCCAAGGCAAATCCAAGGTCAGGCAACAAAGATCAGAATACTAGAATTTAAAGCACAGAACACACACACACAACACTTGAGTAGATCTACAATTGGCAGAGGTTAGATGAAGACAGCCAGCTAAATATCCTGGTAATCACTCCAAACAGGAGACACCTGTAGGAGACCCAGCACGCCCTGGCGCTGATTGAGTGTGATGAGTGACAGCCCAGTCACCCACAGTTCAGCACAGCACACCCAAACCTCAGATTGGATGACTGAGTTGTCTATCACAATACTGACAACTCAGCATGCCCCTGTCCCAGGTTGGATGGCTGAGCTGCCACTCACAACACTGAGTGGAGGAATCATGAAAACAGGAAATGTAGGATCTTAAAGTAAAAATAATGTGATTCAAGACTTTTTGTAAAAGTAGTATGAAGCCTTCACCACTCATTATGACAGTATCAATACTATATGAATAGAAATGCTTTTTTTTCCAGTACATTGGCCATTATACCAAAGCATTGAGCCCATACTCCATGACAACATAAGTTTCACTTACTAATCCTTCTACCACTTGTTTACCAACTATGACATGGAGACCATGAATTTGTTGCACACCTGATCTTACTGTTCTTCATCTAACAGGACCCTCAGGATAATCTATTGAAAGGGAAATCTGCAATGTAAAACAAAACTGGCCTTAAAGGTTGTCCAGGCTTGATGTTCAAGTCTGCAGTCCCTCCATTTGAGTGCAGACTTGTGATTTCTCACAGCACGCATAGTGCGCGCTATTAGGATTCTCCAGTGGCAGGAAAATATGGGGCCCATTATTCTGTATGGAGCATTATGTGGGATCCATTATTCTGTATAGAGTAATATATGGGGCCAATTATTCTGTATGGAGCATTATATGGGGTCAGTTATTCTGTATGGAGCATTATAAAGGGTCCATTATTCTGTATGGCGCATTATATGAGGCCCATTATTCTGTATGGAGCATTATATGGGGCCCATTCTGTATTGAGCATTATATAGGGTCCATTACTGTGTATGAAGCATTGTAAGGGTCCCATTATTCTGTGTGGAGCAATATATGTGGCTCATTATACTGTTTGGAGCACTATATGTGGCTCATTATACTGTATGGAGCCCTACATGGGGGTTATGATACTGAATAGAGCAATATATGGGGTTGATTATATGGAGGACTATGTGGTACCCATAATACTGTATGGAAGACTATGTGGTGCCCATAATATTGTATGGAGGACTATGTGGTGCTCATAATACTGTATGAAGAACTATGTGGTGCCCATAATACTATATAGAGGACTATGTGGTGCCCATAATACAGTATGTAGGACTATGTGGTGCTCATAATACTGTGTTGAGGACTATACTGTCTGGTCTAAAATGAAAAGTCTGCAGTCACGCTATGTCACTGCAGACCTTTGAATCCCCCCAGCGCGGGAAATCCCATGCCCACTATGCATCCAGATACACCTGCAGCTCACCCGCGGAGACAGACATGTGGAGCATCTCTCCAGACCGCAGCATGTTAATTTATCTTGCTGAGACGCCAGTCTCTGCAAGAGAAATTTCACCCACACAATGTATTGGACACGGTGAATCTGCACGGTTCAGTGAACACATGCGGATTCAGCTGTATTCAATAGCGGGTAACGCTTTGGATGAAGCTGACGTGCTACGTCCAAAGTGCTGCCAATTCCTGATCGTGTTCACATACCCCTAAAGGGGCCCACTGAGACTCTTTCACCCCGGGCCCACAAAAACTTAGAGCCAGCACTGAGTACAGATATGTCTGAAAATGGTACTGAACATTTTCTGCTGAGAAAAACTATTGTCAATCTATTGACAGTTAGGTTATTATAGGGATTTTTAGAGGGTTAATTTCTCCATGCTAGCATGGCAATATGACATTTCAGTTATTGTTAACATTTCAATTTTTATGTGGCAAAAAAGAGTATTCTGCGTATTTTTCTGTGACTATAATAATGTACAGATAATGTACGTACCTGTCCATTCACTAACTTTTCCCTTTTTATGTGGCTAAAGAAAGGTTTTACATTTTATAACCTTTCTGTGAGAATTGACTAGTTTACTGTTTCCAAAATTTTATTGAATTTCAAAGCATTCATCTATCGTTGTGCATTAGTGTATGTCATCAGCTGGGTCTGAATCGCATACATTTGCATTTTATGCTCTTTGTCGGTTGTCCAACCACTAAAATGATATTAATACTGAATTAATAATTTAGGACAATGCATAAGAAAAGTTGTGTTTTATAGGAGAGGTTTTATAACTTACTGCAGCTTAAGTCAAGGTAATTTCTTGCATGGGAAAGTTAGAAGAGCGAGCGATCAATTATCTTCTTGGCAATATGGATCATTATACAAGTTCCTGTCAAGCCCGGCTCAAGTTCAGACAAGGGCAATACTCAGTCACTGCAGACACCTGACAGTGATAAACTGGAAAACAAATAGTGTAATGAATACTGTGGTCAACAGCTTTGATTTCTCATCATTTTCTAAGATTCCTATTTACTTTTTTAACAAGTAGTTCACCAGGTCCCATGCTAAAAAAGCCAAGTCCTATGCTTTCCAAAAAAGTTTCTTCCACTTATGTGATCCACTTTTTGTCATAGGGCAAATGAATAAAGATTGCTATAGTGAAAGACAAAACAATTTTCAAGTATCAGTTTGGTCAACTTTTCAGAAAGTCATGGACAGTCCTTAAAAATGGGGGTTTATTTTGCACTTGCCTGTAAAAACAATTTGCTGCATCTGTGATTTCTTTTAAAGCACCACTTAGAGCTTTTTTTTAATTCAGCGCTGAAGTTGTGCACCTAATATTATACTTACAAGCCGTCATCTTCAGCTTTTTCCGGCGTCACGGTCCCGCACCGTCATCTTGTGACTGCAAATTCTGACAAACTGGAAGTCAGAAGTAACCGTCACAAGTTCTTTATGTAAGTCTATGAGAGCCAGACCAAGGGTCTCATAAATTTGCATTGAAAACTGACATTACATCAGTGCCGCACCCAATGCCAAACATCTGGAGCGGCAGCGGAGACTCTCCAATGGACCTGGGCAAGGTGAGCACAGTGCGGTCTGTTATTCTTTAGCACACTGCAGTAAAGGATAAAAATTATCTGAAAGGAAATAACCATTTTTAAGGTTCTTTAATGTATCTGTATGGCAATATGGCATTCAATATTGTACCTAATTGATGGTCTATAATTGGTCAAAATGTCATGTGTGTGAACAAGTAGTGGAAATGCTATGCTCTCTCCAGGCTTGCAGTGGTTGTGTCAACTGATTAAGCTTATATTTACCTCACATTTATTCCATCTTCTGAAAGATCCTAACCTAACATGGTAAGAACACATGGAGACATTTACCCAATCTATAGAGATCAAAAGTAATTGGACCAAAAGTAATTGGACATTTATCTCAAAAGCTCTTTTATGGGCTGCATGGGCTATTCCCTCATTAATCCATCATCAATTAAGCATGTAAAAGGTCTGGAGCTGATTCCAGGTGTGGCATTTGCATTTGAAAGCTGTTTGCTGTGAACCTACAGCATGTGTTCAAAGGAAATCTCAATGGAAGAGAAACAGACCATCATTAGGCTGAAAAAAGAAATCCATCAGATAGATAGCAGAAATGTTATGAGTGGTCAAATCAACAGTTTGGTACATTCTGCAAAAAAAAAAAGAGCGCACAGGTGAGCTTGGGAACTCAAAAAGGCCTTGACGTCCACGTAACACAACAGTGGTGGATGATTGCAGAATCCTTTCCATGGTGAAGAAAACCCCTTCACAATAAGTATTGAACACTCTCCAGGAAATATATGTTTCAGTATCTAAGTCTACCATAAAGAGAAGACTTCATGAGCGCAAATAAAGAGGGTTCAACATAAAGTGCAAATCATTATTCAGCCTTAAAAATAGAAAGGTCAGATTAGATTTTACCAAAAAACATTTAAAGAAGCTATCCCAGTTCTGGAAATCATTCATTGAACAGATGAAACTAAGATCAACCTGTACCGGAATAATGGGAAGAATAAAGTATAAAGAAGGTTTGGAATGGCTCATGAGCCAAAGCACACCACATACTCTGTAAAACATGGTGGAGGCAGTGTGATAGCATGGGCATGCTTGGCTGCCAATAGCGCTGGGTCACTAGTGTTTATTGATAATGTGACTGAAGAAGCCAGATGAATTCTGAAATGTACAGGGCAATACTTTCTGCTCAGATTCAACCAAATGCAGCAAAATTGATGGGACGGCGCTTCATAGTACAGATGGACAAGGATCCAAAACATACTGCTAAAGCAACCCAGGAGTTTAAGGCAAAGAAGTGGATTATTCTGAAATGGCATCAAGCATGCATTTCACATTCTCCAGAGAAAAGTTAAAGATGTATTCCCATCTACAAAATTCTTTCCCAATATGTAGTATAATAATAACAATATTAGCAAATATCTCCAATTAGAAATGTAGTATAGTTTTTCTGATTCTCTATGTCTCTTTCCTCATGTGCAGTCATTGCAGGACCTTAGGTATCCATTGTTATGACCACTAGAAACTAGCCAATTAACTGTCACTATATCAGTGGTTGTAACCACGGACACCTAAGACTCTTCAATGCCTGCACATAAGGAAAGTGACATAGCGAATCAGAAAAACTACTGTATTTTGCGAATTATAAGACGCAGTGGATTATAAGATGCACCCCAAATTTTTGGGAGGAAACTATTTTTTTAATAAAATGTTGGTGCGTCTTATAATCTTCTTTTATAGTAGCTTACCTGGGGAGTGGCGTCGGTGGAGTGGGGTCCCAGGTGGCAAGGTCGCTACTGCAGGAAGCTGGCGGCAGCAGGAGCCTCAGGCTGGTAGGAGGTGGTGTTCGGGAGAGGTAGGAGTGGGGCGATGCTGTGGGTCCCCGACTGGTAGGAGGTGGTGTTCGGTGGAGGTAGGAGTGGTGTGATGCTGTGGGTCCCAGGCTGGTAGAAGGAGGTGTTTAGCGGTGCGGGAACTCCAGTAACATTTTGTGAAAACCCTGAGCCCCCACACTTTTCATGCTTTTCAATGTGGTGGATTCCAGGAAAATGGCCGCCGGTGGCACATGCGCAATTGAGATCTTGGGATTACACCTACTACATATTGGTATAGGATCTTGGAGATGGAAATACCCCTTGAAGGCAGAAATACCCATAAACAAGCAACCACTGAAATCAGCTGAAGTAAAGGCCTGGCAAAGCATCACAGAGAAGGAAACCCAGAGTTTTGTGACGTCCATGGATTCCAGACTTCAGGCAGTCATTGCCTGCAAAGTATTCTCTACAAAGTATTAAAAGTGAACATGTTATTTATGATAAATTTAATTTGTCCAATTACTTTTGAACCCCTGAAATGAGGAGGCTTTGAAGAAAAGTGGCTGCAATTCCTAAGCATTTCACAGGATATTTTAATTCAACCCCTTTAATTTAACCTGAACGTCTACCCTTAAATTGCTCAGAAGTTTACATACCCCGGCATAGTTTTTGCTTTCTTGGCCTTTTTTAGAGAATATGAATGATAACACCAAATCTTTTTCTCTACTCATGCTTAGTGGTTGGGTGAAGCCATTTATTGTCAAACTACTATGTTTTCTCTTTTAACCCCTTAATGACCAAGCCATTTTGTAGGTTAAAGACCAGGCCAATTTTTACAATTCTGACCACTGTCTCTTTATGAGGTTATAACTCTGGAACGCTTCTACGGATCTTGGTGATTCTGAGATTGTTTTCTCGTGACATATTGTACTTCATGATAGTGGTAAAATTTCTTCAATATAACTTGTGTTTATTTATGAAAAAAACGGAAATATGGCAAAAAGTTTGAAAATTTTGCAATTTTCAAACTTTTAATTTTTATGCCATTAAATCAGAGAGATATGTCACAAAAATTAGTTAATAAATAACATTTCCCACATGTCTACTTTACATCAGCACAATTTTGGAACCAACATTTTTTTTTGTTAGGAAGTTATAAGTGTTAAAAGTTGACCAGCAATTTCTCATTTTTCCAACAAAATTTACAAAACCATTTTTTTAGGGACCACCTCACATTTGAAGTGAATTTGAGGGTCAATATGACAGAAAATACCCAAAATTGACACCATTCTAAAAACTGCACCCCTCAACGTGTTCAAAGCCACATTCAAGAAGTTTATTAACCCTTTAGGTACTTCACAAGAATTGAAGCAATGTGGAAGGAAAAAATGAACATTTAACTTTTTTTCCCAAAATTTTTCTTTCGACACAATTTTTTAAAATTTTGTCAAGGGTATCAGGAGAAAATGAACCACAATATTTGTTGTACAATTTCTCCAGAGTACACCGATACCCCATGTGTGGGGGTAAACCACTATTTGGGCGCATGGCAGAGCTCGGAAGGGAAGCAGCGCCATTTGACTTTTTTGACTGGAATTGAGATTGGACGCCATGTCGCATTTGGAGAGTCCCTGTGTGCCTAAACAGTGGAAACCCCCCACAAGTGACCCCATTTTGGAAACTGGACCCCCCAAGGAACTTATCTAAATGTGTTGTGAGAGCTTTTAACCCCCTAGGGCTTCACAGAAGGTTATAAAGTAGAGCCGTAAAATTAAAAAATCATATTTTTTCCACAAAAATGATCTTTTCATCCCAATTTTTATTTTCCAAAGGATAAAAGGACCCCAAAAGTTATTATGCAATTAGTCCTGAGTACGCTGATACCCCATATGTGGGTGTAAACCACTATTTGGGCGCATGGCAGAGCTCGGAAGGGAAGCAGCGCCATTTGACTTTTTTGGCTGGAATTGAGATTGGACGCCATGTCGCATTTGGAGAGTCCCTGTGTGCCTAAACAGTGGAAACCCCCCACAAGTGACCCCATTTTGGAAACTAGACCCCCCAAGGAACTTATCTAAATGTGTTGTGAGAGCTTTTAACCCCCAAGCGCTTCACAGAAGGTTATAACGTAGAGCCGTAAATTAAAAAATCATATTTTTTCCACAAAAATGATCTTTTCATCCCAATTTTTATTTTCCAAAGGATAAAAGGACCCCAAAAGTTATTGTGCAATTAGTCCTGAGTACGCTGATACCCCATATGTGGGGGTAAACCACTATTTGGGCGCATGGCAGAGCTCGGAAGGGAAGCAGCGCCATTTGACTTTTTTGGCTGGAATTGAGATTGGACGCCATGTCGTATTTGGAGAGCCCCTGTGTGCCTAAACAGTGGAAACCCCCCACAAGTAACCCCATTTTGGAAATTAGACCCCCAAAGGAACTTATCTAGATGTGTGGTGAGAGGTTTGAACCCCCAAGGGCTTCACAGAAGGTTATAACGTAGAGCAGTAAAATTAAAAAATCATATCTTTTCCACAAAAATGATCTTTCCACCCCCAATTGTTATTTTCCAAAGGGTAACAGGACCCCAAAAGTTATTGTGCAACTTGTCCTGAGTACGCTGATACCCCATATGTGGGGGTAAACCACTATTTTGACGCATGGCAGAGCTCGAAAGGGAAGGAGCGCCTTTTTCAAATGCAGACTTTGATGGAATGGTCTGTGGGTGTCATGTCACGTTTGGAGACCCCCTGATGTACCTAAACAGTAGAAACCCCCACAAGTGACTCCATTTTGGAAACTAGACCCCCCAAGGAACTTATCTAGATGTGTGGTGAGCACTTTGAACCCCCAAGTGCTTCACAGAAGTTTATAACGTAGAGCCGTGAAAATAAAAAAATCATATTTTTTTCCACAAAAATAATCTTTTTGCCCCCAAATTTTTATTTTTATAAGGGTAACAGGAGAAATAGGACCCCAAAAGCTATTGTGCAATTTGTCCTGAGTACGCTGATATCCCATATGTGGGGGGAACCACTATTTTGATGCATGGCAGAGATCGGAAGGGAAGGAGCAACGTTTTTAAATGCAGACTTTGATGGAATGGTCTGCGGGTGTCATGTCGCGCTTGGACAGCCCCTGATGTGCCTAAACAGTAGAAACTCCCCACAAATGACCCCATTTTGCAAACTAGACCCCCCAAGGAACTTATCTAGATGTGTGGTCAGCACTTTGAACCCCCAAGGGCTTCACAGAAGTTTATAACGTAGAGCCGTGAAAATAAAAAAATCATATTTTTTTTCCACAAAAATGACCTTTTTGCCCCCAAATTTTTGTTTTTCTAAGGGTAACAGGAGAAATAGGACCCCAAAACATATTGTGCATTTTGTCCTGAGTACGCTGATACCGCATATGTGGGGGGGAACCACTGTGATCGCCTTACTGCGATCTTTGGGAGGCACAATGAACAAATTGGAAGAATTGGTTTTCTTTTTTGCACCGTTCCTCGTGCGGTATTAGTGATTAGGCGACTTTATTCCTCGGGTCGGTGCGATTACAGCGATACCAGATTTACACCCTTTTTTCATGTTTAGCTTCTGTCACACACTAAAAGATGCTTTTTTTTGGAATAATTTTTTGTAAGAAATTTTTGCATAGCCGTATTTTGAGAGCTATAATTTTTCCATATTTTGGCCGACAGAGTTATCTGTGGGCTTATTTTTTGCGGGACGAGCTGACGTTTTTATTGGTATCATATTCGGGCACATAACATTTTTTGATCGCTTCCTATTCTGATTTTTGTGGAAGCAGAATGAACAAAAACCAGCAATTCAGGAATTGTTTTTTTTTTTTTTTTTTTCCTCCGTTCCGCGTCTGGTAAAATTGATAAAGGAGCTTTATTCTTCGGCTCACTACGATTACAGTGATACCTCATTTATATATATTTTTTTATGTTTTGGCGTTTTTTACACAATAAAAAATTTTATAGAAAAAATAATTATTTTTGCATCAGTTTATTCCGCGAGCTATAACTTTTTTATTTTTTCGCTGATGATGCTGTATAGCAGCTTGTTTTTTGCGGGACAAGATGATGTTTTCAGTGGTATCATGATTATTTATATCTGACTTTTTGATCGCATGTTATTGCACTTTCTCCAAGCGGTATGATGATACCGCTTGGAAAAAGTATAATTTACTACTTTTTTGTGTTTTTTTTTACTGCTTTCACTGAAGGGGTTAACTAGGGTTATGCTTTTATAGATGGGATTTTTACGGACGTGGCGATACCTAACATGTGTATTTTTTTTGTTTTTTATTTTTTTTATTACATAAAAATGTGTATTTTTTAGGGGATTTTTTAAAATTATTTTTTAATATTTTTTTTACAATTTTTTTTAAAAAATGATTTTTTTTAACTTGTCCCTTTATGGGACTTTCATTTTTTTACTTTTTATTGCAGTTACAATGCATTGCAATGCTCCAGCATTGCAATGCATTGTACCTATGGGGAAAGCTGCTGTGAACATGATCACAGCAGTTTTCCGTAGCTAGATGACCCGGAGGTTGTCATGACAATCCCCGGGTCATCAAGGCAGAGATCGGGCCCTGCAAATACATTGCAGGGCGCCGATCTGAGGCAGAGGGACCTTCCGACCCTCTGCCTCCCCCCCTGAGCTCTGCGATCGCACTGGATCGCAGTAGTCAGGGGGTTAACAGCCAGGGGTGGTGGGGGCTCCGCTCCTGGCTGTCAGTGCAGGAAGCTTGGCCACTGCAGCGCCGGCTCCTACACTGATCGCGCTGGAGAAGCTGAAATTTCAGCTTCTCCTGCGCGATCGCTGCTGTGTTTGGTCAGTCAGATTGACTGACCAATCACAGCGCTGTGGGTGCGGGGACCGACGGCAAAGGTCCCCGCACCGCTTGCCGTGCCTGTCAGCTGTCTGTGACAGCTGTCGGCACTGATCTACCACTGCGTGTTTACACGCAGTGGTAGATCAAAGGCATGACGTGCACAGTCCGTCCTGGTGCCGGAACTGGCACCTTGCCATGACGGACTGTGCATGTCATTGGACAGTAAGGGGTTAAATCATAACGACAATCCAAAACATCGAAATGACCCTGATCAAAAGTTTACATACTCTGGTGATTTTGGCCTGATAACATGCACAGAATTTGACAGAAATGGGTTTGAATGGCTACTAAAAGGTAACATCTTCACCTGTGACCAGTGACAGATGCCAGGGAAATTGTTCGGGATGCAAAGAACTACCCACAAATAACATCAGCTGAAATACTGGACTCTCTGAAAACTAGAGGTGTGGCTGTTTCAAGATGCACAATAAGGAGGCACTTGAAGAAAAACGTGCTGCATGGTTTGGTCGAATTGCCAGAAGAAAGCCATTACTGTGTAAATGCCACAAAGTATCTCGCCTACCATACGCAAAACAGCAAAGAGACAAGCCTCAAAACTTCTCGAACAAGGTAATTTGGAGTGATGAGACCAAAATTTAACTTTTTGGCCACAACCATAAACGTTACATTTGGAGAGAGGTCAATAAGGCCTATGATGAAAGGAACACCATTCCTGCTGTAAAGCATAGTGGTGGATCACTGATGTTTTGGGCATGTGTGAGCTACAAAGGCACAGGAAACTTGGTCAAAGTTGAAGGAAAGATGAATGCAGCACGTTATCAGCAAATACTGGAGGCAAATTTGCAGTCATCAGCCTGGAAGCTGTGCATGGGACATACTTGGACGTTCCAACATGACAACAATCCAAAACACAAGGTCAAATCTACTTGTCATTGGCTACAGCAGAAAAAAGTGAAGGTTATAGAGTGGCCATCTCAGTATCCTGACCTCAATATCATTGAGCCTCTCTGGGGAGATCTCAAGCACGCAGTTCATGCTAGACAGCCCAGGAATTTACAGGACCTGGAGGCTTTTTGCCGAGAAGAGTGGGCAGCTTTACCATCTTAGAAAATAAAGAACCTCATCCACAACTACCACAAAAGACTTCAAACTGTCATTGATGTTAGAGGGTGCAATACACGATATTAAGAAATGGGGTATGTGAACTTTGATCAGGGTCATTTGGCTTTCTTCTGGCGACTCGACTATGCAGCCCATTTTTCTTCAAGTGCCTCCTTATTGTGCATCTTGAAACAGCCGCAAGTTTTCAGAGAGTCTAGTATTTCAGCTGATGTTATTTGTGGGTTTTTCTTTGCATCCCGAACAATTTTCCGGGCAGTTGTGGACGAAATTTTGTTGGTCTACCTGACAGTGGTTTTGTTTTTACAGAGCCCTTGATTTTCCATTTATTAATCACAGTTTGAGCGCTGCTGACTGGCATTATCAATTCCTTGGATATCTTTTTGTACCCCTTTCGTGTTTTATACAGTTCAACTACCTTTTCCCATAGATCCGTTGACAATTCTTTTGCTTTCCCCAATCTAGAAACATCAGTGGCTGGATGAAAGATGCCAGAGTCTGTCTGGATCCCAGAAACTCACTCAGCTTTTATGCACACACACTGATTACAAGCAAACAGGT
The DNA here is from genome assembly GCA_033576555.1 of Oophaga sylvatica. NCBI lineage: Eukaryota > Metazoa > Chordata > Amphibia > Anura > Dendrobatidae > Oophaga > Oophaga sylvatica. The sequence goes on along the minus strand of JARQOD010000007.1, from coordinate 33,875,709 downwards.
CACATGTAAATAAGATACCTTTAGTAGCCATTCAAACCCATTTGTGTCAACTTCTGTGCATGTTATCAGGCCAAAATCACCAGGGTATATGAACTTTTGATCAGGGTCATTTGGATGTTTTGGGTTGTCATTATGATTTAAAAAGAGAAAACACAGTAGTTTGACAATAAATGGCTTCACCCAACCACTAACCATGAGTGGAGAAAAAGTTTTGGTGCTATCATTCATATTCTCTGAAAAAAGGACAAGAAAGCAAAAATTCTGCTGGGATATGTAAACTTCTGAGCACAACTGTATATATATATATATATATATATATATATATATATATATATATATATATCAAATTCAAGGAAAATGTATCATCTTTAACCTTAGGCATTTAGAGATCATTTCATCTTCAACTTGCTTAACTATTCACTATAACAGTAATTTTGATCTGGGGTGCCCAAACTTTTATATGCCATAAGCATAAGTACATTTGTAGATAAAAGTAATGTAATTTTTGCATGTAGCTGGACATTAGCACTCCAAAGTCAATGTTACTGGTGGGCCCTTGGCATCACAGTCTGGCACTTCTCTTTCCTATGCCATTTGGTCACTATCAGCTCATATGTATAGAAACCACTGTAGCACTAAATGGGGAGGACATGACTTTGGAAGGGGTGGACCTTTAACTCATGCAGCTTTGTGTGTATAGCGGTGTAGACTTTAAGCAAGAGTGATGTTGCTTTAAGAGGAAGGAGCACAGTATGTGTGTGCCTAGTGTGTTACTGTGAGGAGGGTGGGGCTTATATAGAGGAGGTATCTCTGCCTATCTCTCTCCTTCTTTTTGTCACTGGATGAACTGGATGAACTGGATGAACTGGAGGAAGCATCACCCGCCCTGTTATAATCACGGTCCTAAAACATTTTATTTTACGATTACTTGTATAATGATAAATGATTTATTGTATTTGTTTAATTAACCATTGTGCATATTGTACCAGGTCCAATTTTATCATGGCTATAAAGAGTTAACATTAGCATTAACCTCTAAGCCCAAGGGAAGGGCAATCCTTCAGCCATGGTTCCCTATAGGTTTCCTCCACAGGGGGTTTTACTCTACTGAGCGCTGTAGGATGACTCTTTGTGAGTCAGAAGTTTGCCAATTTTACTCCCCTTAATGCTTTTGCAGGGACTTCTACTTTATAAGTTTACTAAAGTGATTTATAAAAAGAAATACAAAAAAATAATTAAAATAATAAAGAAAATGGCAAAATGTGTCATATGTGACTTGGAATTTATAACCTGTCACAGCTTTGCGGTTTAGGAGTCAGGTAGAAGTTGCCGACAAGTTACGGTGGACTCATTTTTACTAGTAGAGGATGTGAAACCTTATGGTGATGAACAGGCTCGGCTTTGGTGGACAGCCTCAAGGACGTTGTAATGGTAATGTCAATCAGGGGCGGGCACAGTGGTTAACACAGCAGTGATAATAGTGTCATTGGTGCCCTGAAAGTTTACTGGCTCTGCTTGAATTGCAAACCAGTGCGTGCCGCCCCTTTATGGGTGTCTGTCCTGGTGCTGTATGTTAGACAGCTGGGGGTATCACAGAACTTGTGAATCCCAATGCACTAGCACTTCACCTGACTCCTACTCTGATTGTTTTAATCCTGTGATTTAAATAAAACTGTGGCCATTTTGACAACCTAAACAATGTGTTTTGTGTATTTATTCCAGTGTCTAGGTTTACTGTAGTCATGGTTGTTTTAAGATCGAGTGGGGGTCCGTCGCATATCCAAAAGTCATGTACTTGATTTGTACTTAATGTATGTAAAACTTCTTCACATGTATAGCAGTCTGGAATTAATGGTGCTGTTGAAGAAATAGTCATAATAGTCCAAGATAGCCTCACTCAGAAACATAATGCAATGTAAGGAAATATATATTATTATACAAGAGAGAAAATATACCAAAAATGTGCTAAAACATCTGTGGCATGCTAATAATTCTCTGATCTCCAGCGAGAGACTAAAACATAAGGAGAGACATGATGGCTTTCTCTTTGCTCAGTTTTAGAAGCTAATACTTAGCAAATCGCTACAGAAGCTGACAGCAGGGAGAGCACCAAGGTGTGAATGTGCTGATGCACGCCTGCAGCACATATCTATTTCAGAATTAACTCCTCAAAGGCCAAATGCCTCTGTTTCACTACCACGAACTGGAAGATATCAATTGAAAGGGCTATAATTCATGGCGTTCAATGCTTTCCCTGTTGGAAGAGGCTTCAGTAAGGTAACTAAAAGCTCTCATACTATGACAGCTATTGAAGATTGCCTCTTTTTTGGATGCATTTCCCATAGGAGAACATCATAGGTTAATGAATGGAAAATCAGCAGAGAACTCTGTAATCTGACTTGAAGTATACACTCTCAAGCTAATTTTTTTTAATTTTAGTTGAACTTTGCAAGATTAATTATCATTACACTTTAGTTTATATGTTAATATATAGTCTTAATGTTGCGCTGTTTTTAACTCTGTGACCTCTTGATGATGCAGGGTATCATCTACAGACAATTTGACTGAATGACTGAGATGGGATTGCTCCATTAACCCCTTCACCCCGAAACCTGCTTTCACCTTGGAATGTGGAAGGAAAAAATAAACATTTAACTTTCTTTCACAAAAATTTTCCCTTAGACCTAATTTTTTTTACTTTCGCAAGGGTACCAGGAGAAAATGGACCTTACAATTTGTTATGCAATTTCTCCTGAGTACGCTGATACCACATATGTGTGGTCCCACTGCGGTCCCCCATCCATCTCCGGCCGCAGTGGAGCCTGCTCAGCGGAGACATCGGTCCCAGCGTCTTGCTCGGTCTAATACTGTGCAGAGGCTTGTTGCTGCCTCTTCTGGTTCGTCTATTATAACCAGTGCTGGAGCAGGCAGTCCTGGGACAAAGTCCTCGCTTTCTCCATCTGAGCATGCCCAGGGAAAGATCCCCATTGGAGATCAGGGTACAGTCGGTTACAGCAGCGACTCCCTTTGGGGCCACCGGGAAAGGGCCCCTGAACTGTTGTTTTTGGGAACAGTTTCGCATTGGTACTTTTCTGGAAGACCTGGCTGCTACTGTAAAAGGTGCGCAGGGAACCACACCGGCCATGCCTGTAAAAATTCTTTTAGGCTTTTCGCCGTGATATGCAGGATGCGGTTAGGGCTCAGCGAAAAACCCCCAAGAATCCGGGCCCCCCGGGTGGGGAGTTTTTTTGGTTTAGGGCTTGCAAAATGCCTCTAGAATACTGGCTACCCGGTAGGAGTGCTGTTTGCGTTTTTGAGTCATACCACACGCTACCGCACAGCAGTTTCGTGTACTCCTGGGGTGTTAACAGCACAGTCCCCCATCCATGCTATGTCAGCGACTCTGTGTTGTAACAGAGTTTGCTTATACTGCCAATAGGCCACAGCGTCTATTTTTGGGGACTCGTGCGTAGCCCCGACTCCTTTACCGCCAAATCCTGTCATCTTACTAGCAGCGGCCCTTGCCTCCCGGGTGGACCCCGGGGCTGCGAACCCCCCTTTATTTATATTTTTTTGGTGCTTTCCCGCAGCCCCTAACAGGGAAAGCTATTTGCCCCAAGGTGCACGTTATCCTAGAATAGTTGGGGACCCCAATAAAGAGCCCCAAGAGTGGAAAAAAGCAAATTCCCCATCGGTACCCTATTTTGAAAATTATACCCCTTGTAGCGATATGATGAACACATAGACGATGGGGGGGGTGGGCACACTAACCCTTTTTATCTGGTTTTTAGGGCCTGTGATAGGTCATGGGCCACTACAGTCATGTGTTCTTGTTAGCGGATGTCTGCATATAAATGAGCCTACTGCTGACCACAGGGGTGATGGTGGAGTGTGGAACCCCCAGTGTGTGTGCTCTGAGGAACTACTCTGCTAGATACCCGGACTTATAATGCCTTTTGTTACTTGTGCCCGAGAAGGCTTTTTTTTTTTTCGTTGTAAGCGTTTATGAAGTTTGGAAAAAAACTTGCTTTAAGAATCGAGTGAAAATCGCCCCCCTGCTTACCTCCGGTCGAACCCAAACGAGGCCTAACCTTACAATTGGTGAGACGGCGAGCGCGTTCCCCGCAAGAATGGGACGGTTACTGCATGTGTGGGTCAAGGCATAGCAAGCCAGCCAGCATTGCGGAGAAAAAGGAGGGGCCTGCTGAAAAAACTTGGTCCAGGCGCAGGACCAGCAAGAGGGCCAAAAGGATGTTGTTGGGAACAGATGAAGCAGAGCCCGCAGGCAAAAAACAGCAATGCAGGGAGCCAGCAGAACATCGGCAGCAGATACAGCTTCCCGACAACCGCCAACCCGGGCAGGACGAGTGCCCCAACCCAGGTCTGGCTAAAGACAACCACGTCAAAAGGCGGAAGACGCACATTCAAAAAATGACCCCCCGGGGATGAGTTTAAGCCTTCCCGACTGTATTTGGAGGGTTGCTGAGAGGGGGGGAAAAAGGC
>JARQOD010000007.1:33699869-33871106 GCA_033576555.1 Oophaga sylvatica | reverse complement strand
CATCCCCGTGCTTAATGCGAATAAGGTTATATGCCCCCCTGAGGTCAAGCTTGGTAAACCAAGTAGCGTTTTTCACCCTGGAAAACAGGTCAGAAATCAAGGGTAACGGATATTGATATTTCACAGTAATATTGTTCAAAAGACGATAATCAATACACGGCCTTAATGAACCATCCTTTTGGCCACAAAGAAAAAACCGGCACCTAAGGGTGAAGAGGATGGTCTGATATGACCCTTCTCCAATGACTCCTTGATATAAGACCGCATAGCGTCATGTTCAGGTACAGACAAGTTAAAAAGGCGACCTTTAGGGAATTTACTACCAGGCACTAATTCAATAGCGCAGTCATAGCTCCTATGGGGAGGCAAGGATGCAGATTTACTTTCGCTAAACACATCAGAAAAATCAATCAAAAATCAGGAACATCCTGAGCCTGGGGGGAGGCAGAAAAAACACGAGTGTTGGTATTAACACATTGGCAGCCCCAACTGGTTACAGACACAGATTTCCAATCCAAAACAGGATTATGAGACTGTAACCAAGGGAAACCCAGCACGATAATGTCATGCAGATTATACAGAACCAAAAATTTGCAGCTCTCCTGATGATCAGGTTCAACCCTCATTATCACCTGAGTAGAGAACTGAGGTTTATTCTCAGCCAAAGGGGTAGAATCGATCCCCAGTAGGGGAATAGACTTCTGTAGGGGTATCAAGGGAAACCCGCAACGTTTAGCAAAATCAAAATCCATCAGGTTAATAGCTGCTCCCGAATCAACGAAAGCCTGAGCAGAAAATGAGGATAGAGAGCATATCAGAGTAACAGTTAATAAAAACTTAGTCTGAACACTACCCAAGACAACTGAGCGTGCAAAACGTCTTCCCCGCTTAGGGCAGACTGAAATAGCATGAGAGGCATCACCACAGTAGAAACATAACCCATTGTGCTTTCGAAACTCATGACGCTGTGCCCCAGAAACCACTCTATCACACTGCATAGGTTCAGAAGCAGGTTCACAAGGCAACACTATTCCACGCATACTTCTCCGCTCACGCAAACGTCTGTCAATTTGAATCGCTAATGACATAGAATCATTGAGACCAGAGGGACAGGGAATCCCACCATAACATCTTTACATTATCTGACAGACCCTTCCGAAAAAGGGCTGCCAAAGCGTCGTCATTCCATTTGGTCAGGACTGCCCACCTGCGGAATCTCTGACAGTATAACTCAGCGTCATCAAGCCCCTGATTTAATGCCAACAAGGCTTTTTCAGCTTGATCAGTGACATTAGGCTCATCGTACAATAACCCAAGGCCTGAAAAAATGCATCAACATCACTCAAAACAGGATCCCCAGGTGTCAGGGAAAAAGCCCAATCCTGAGGATCGCCGCGCAGGAGAGAGATGACAATTTGAACCTGCTGCGCTGCGTTCCCTGAGGACTTAGATTTTAAGGCAAAAAAAATTTACAATTATTTTTGAAATTCAGAAACTTGGCTCGATCCCCCAAAAACAAATCTGGCATGGGAATCCTAGGTTCCACAACAGGCAACCTAGCAAGATAGGTAGCAATACTCCGAACCCAGTGGCAAGCTGATCCACACGGCCAGACAACTGTGCAAACTCCATTGAGAGAAAAAATCCTCCCCAGCACCCAGAGATACAGAGGGAAAAAAAAAAAATGCAACAAACAGAAAAATATCTCTGACAACTCTGACAACCTTTTTTTTTTTTTTCTTTCACAATATTTTTCCCTTCTGTGAGTACCATATAATTTTCAGTTTTGGCCGGTGATACTGTTATGATTTGGTAGCTGAGGAGTGCAGGTAAAAAAGGCAATACACCAGAGCAGTTGGAATCTATGAGATTGCAGTACCCTGACTAACCACCACAACTAGAGGCAGCCGTGGAGCGTTCCTACGTTGGTCCTAGACGCCTCGTCACAGCCTGAGAAACTAACTATACCTAAAGATAGAAAGAGGAAAGCTATCTGCCCTGGAGCAGATCCCCAAAGAACATAGAAAGCCCCCAAACATGTAATGGCGGTTAGACAAGAAGAAATACTGACACAGACAGAAAATAGTATGAGCAAACGTTGGGGCCCAAACTATCTAAATAGAAAAGGATAGGAAGGGCACTTACTGCAATCCCAAAAACCCTGAAAAGCACCAACTCTACTAATTTCAAAAACACCTGAGATCACACGACCTCTACCACCTAAATTAGTTCTCTGGTGTAACAAAATCAAAACAGCAGCCACTGAAAAAACTAGAAAAAACAAATGTACAAAACATCAGTGGCTGAACTAAACTGAGAGGGCAAAAGCCCCCAGAGGGGACCCAGAAGGCCCCCACAGAAGTGCAGGACAAAATGCAAAAATCAAGCACAAAAACAAAAAGAAGAAAATGTATTATCTGTTAGCAGGAGATGCAGACACGACACAGCAGGCTACAAAGGAAACAGGAATCAAGGATTGAGACCAGAACAATTGATCACCGGCAACCCTGATGGGAAGGCGACTCCCTTAAATAAGACCAGTCAGTAACACCTGATTCCCAATCCTCACAATCTTCACTGGACAGTCCAGTACCGCTTGTAACCACCAGAGGGAGCCTCTGCTCAGAACTCATTTCAAGTCCATTCACAACAGCGGGGTATCTAAGGGTATACCGGTGTTTGTGGACAGAGGAGCAGGAGTTAATTTGGTGGATGCTCACTTTGTCCGGACCAATGGTCTGATGTGTAAGACGCTAGGTAAACCATTAGGCGTCCAGACCATTGACTCTGTCCCACTCAGCCAAGGGAGTGTGACCCAGGTCGTGCATGATATACGCCTGCGTATAGGGACTCGTCATGAGGAGTCCCTGTCATGCTACGTCTTGGAGGGTATGCCAATACCCATCGTTTTAAGCCTCCCTTGGCTGACAAAACACAACCCGGTCATAGACTGGCGTTCCAGGGAGGTAGTCAGCTGGGGTCAGTCGTGTGAGGGCTGCTGCCTGGGGGCTACTGTCTCTGCCATCTTTCTGCAACCTTCCCCTTCTCCAGTGGGGGGCAGCAGTGGTGCTGCCAAGGAGTAGGGGTAAGTCCCAACCGTCACCACTAGCCAACCCTGTGAGTCGGAGCCCTCTTGGGAGGAAGGTCAGGGGAGGGTGGTGGTTTCCTCTGAGAATTGTGTGAATGTGGTGAGACAGGGGACGCCTCTGTTGTCAGTTCCTCAAAGAGTTCACCGTCTTGAGGCAAAGCCTGTGTGGCAATGAACGTTCAGTTCGGGACCTGTGTGTGATCGAGCATGTATGGGTGTCCACCAAGAACATCCAGTGGAAGTGTGCTGCTGGAGTCTGGAGTTCTCAGGTGATCGGGCTGTATCGGGTGTTGGCCATTCTTGGCCCGGGGACTTACCAGCTGGAGTTACCCCCAGTTATGCCGTACATAACTCATTCCCCAGGTCGGCACTCTGGAGATTTGTGGTTCCTCCGGAGCATACGTTATGGCAACTTCCATCTGTCCGCGTTTGCCATAAACCTGAGAGTCAGGTGACTGCTGGGGTGAACCCTGGTGGATCGAGGCATCCTCACCATAGGTGGTATATGAGGTGCTGTGTTGAGGGTACAGAGGCTCCTCATTAAAGGGGGGTACTGTCACGATCCACATTTGGATCTGTGGCAGATCTCTCTCTCTGCATGTTGAAACCTCTTTCCTGTCTGGCCAGCAAGGGTTAATCTCAGTCTTTGCCCCCGGGGGCCGCTGGTGGAATTGCATGCCTGATTACTTGTCAGGAGTAGGTGGCGACCCCTCCCACTTTCTTTATAAGGTCACCTGAGTTGTCAGCTGGTGTTGGTAATATTGCTTCCTCTTGAAACCAACCTAGCTGGAGCCAGGAGCTGCTGAGAGCAGTGGTACTTCAGTTGCTTCCCTCATCTGGGGCCTTACTCTGCTGTGTGGAGCTTAACAGCAGAGAAAGCTGTGTTTATTGTTTAGTTGATTAACCCTTAGGTGTCTGTCTTTCCTTTTGGTTGTTTTTGGTGTAATTCACATTATTCCCTGTCTCACCTCCAGGGGAGGGAGTTGGTGGATTTATCTCAGGGCTAAACAGGAGACAGGGACAGGTTGGGGACTTGGGCCTCGCTACCATTAAGCGTACCCCCAAGTTAAGGAAAGACAGGTCCTCCCTTAGCTTTAGGGGCAGTTCAGGGGCCCAGGTTCTTGTCCTCTGCATTTCTACAACTGCCCCGTGACAATACTGGTGAGAGGAGGCTGGTGACAGGGAGGCTGCTGCTGCTGTATACTGGTGAGAGGAGGCTGGTGACAGGGGAGGCTACTGCTGTATACTTGTGAGAGGAAGCTGGAGACAGGGGAGGCTGCTGCTGTACATTGGTGAGAGGAGGCTGCTGCTGTATACTGGTGAGAGGAGGCTGGTGACAGGGGACATGCTGCTGCTGTATAGAGGAGGCTGCTGCTGTATACTGGTGAGAGGAGGCTGGTGACAGGAGGCTGCTGCTGTATACTGGTGAGGGGAAGCTGGTGACAGGGGAGACTGTGCTGTATACTGGTGAGAGGAGGCTGGTGATGGGAGGCTGCTGCTATATACTGGTGAGAGGAGGCTGGTGACAAAGGAGGCTGCTGCTGTATACTGGTGAGTAGGCTGGTGACAGGGGAGGCTGCTGCTATATACTGGTGTACAGGGGAGGCTGGTGACATGGGAGGTTGCAGCTGTTTACTGGTGAACAGGGAAGCTGGTGACAGGGAGGCTGTGCTGTATACTGGTGAACAGAGGAGGCTGGTGACAGGGGAGGCTGTGTTGTATACTGGTGAACAGGGGAGGCTTGTGACAGGGCAGGCTGCTGCTATATACTGGTGCACAGGGAGGCTGGTGACATGGGAGGTTGCAGCTGTATACTGGTGAACAGGGAAGCTGGTGACAGGGGAGGCTGTGCTGTATACTTATGAACAGAGGAGGCTGGTGACAGGGGAGGCTGTGTTGTATACTGGTGAACAGGGAGGCTGGTGCTGCTGTATACTGTGAACAGGGAGGCTGCTGTATACTGGGGAACAGGGGAGGTTGGAGCTGCTGTAACTGGGGAACAGGGGAAGCTGGAGCTGCTGTATACTGGTGAGATGAGGCTGGTGACAGGTGAGGCTGCTGTATACTGGTGAGAGGAGGCTGGTTTCAGGGGAGGCTGCTGCTGTATACTATTAAACAGAGGAGGCTGGTGACAGGGGAGGCTTCTGCTATATACTCGTGAACAGATGAGGCTGGAGCTGCTGTATACTGGGGAATAGGGAGGCTGGAGCTGCTGTATACTGGGGAACAGGGGAGGCTGGAGCTGCTATATACTGGTGAACAGGGAAGGCTGTGCTATATACTGGTGAACTGGGGAGGCTGGAGCTGCTGTATACTGGGGAACAGGGAGACTGGAGCTGCTGTATACTGGTGAACGGGGAGGCTGGTGGTATGCAGGCTGGGGATTTGGGGGAGGATGACGCTTTAGAATGGGATTAGGGGGCATATTCCTATAGAATAGTTTTTATTGACGCTATAAAGTAAAATCTGCTTTATTTAATATGCAAATGAGGGTGTTTCGCAGCACTCTCATATTTGTATACTAAAGCTTGTCTTTATTGTCAGCGCTCCATTAGTAAAAGTGAGTGCTGTCTAAAATCAGCTTGCAAGTCTGCGCTTACTCACTGAGGCTGGTTTCATACTTGTGTTTTTTTTCAAGTCAGGCAAAATCAGGTTTTTCAGCCAAATCCTGATCCTTTCAGGATCCAGTTTTTTATCCATTCACTTTAATGGTGTCAAGAAGCAACCTGAAGTAACTGGATTCTACCTGACACCATTAAAGTGAATGGGCAAAAACACCAAGGTTACTTACCGGTAGCCGGTTTTTCCGGAGCCCATGACGGCACACATGAGAAAGGGGATCCGCCCAGTCAGGACAGGAAACCTTCTGAAATAAAAGGGCGGTACCTCTCCCTCGCTTCAGTTGGTTTACAGAGCATGAGAGGCTCCCTTGGTTAGTACACATGGTAAAACCATCACCACATTTTATTAACTAAAAATACACCCAACTATAGTGCACACCAAAGAAGTGATAAGGGGGGAATATACAGCTGCCGTCATGGGCTCCGGAAAAAGCGGCTACCGGTAAGTAACCTTGGTGTTTTCCCGTCTCCCATGACGGCACACATGAGAGACTTTTGTAGAATGAAATACCTTAGGGAGGGACCACCGCTTGTAGCACCCTTCTACAAAGGTTAGGTCAGTAGAGGAAGATAGATCTAGCCGGTAGTGCTTGAAAAAGGAAGAAGGTGAGGACCAAGTAGCGGCTTTACAGATTTGCTCGATTGATACCTCAGCCTTCTCTGCCCAGAGGTAGCCACGGCTCTGGTGGAGTGAGCCTTGATGCCTTCAGGAACCGGAGCGCCACTCGCAGAATAGCATAACATGATGGCCTCGCTGATCCATCTGGCAATGGTACTTTTGTCTACTCCATACCCTTTTCTACTACCCTGAAAGGCTACAAATAGGGCCTCATCCTTCCTCCACTGACTGGTTACTGACATGTATTGAAGTATAGCTCTTCTTACATCTAACGTATGGAATCTTTGCTCCCCAAGGTTTCTAGGATTATTGCAGAATGATGGCAAGATAATCTCCTGAGTCCTATGGAACTTGAGTACCACCTTGGGGAGATAGGCTGTATCTGGTTTTAGAACCACTCTATCATCAAAAATGTGGGTATATGGGGAGCGTACCGACGGAGCCTGTAGTCGCTTACTCTACGTGCCGATGTTAGGGCTACCAGTAATACTGTCTTAAGTGTGAGGATTTTTGGTGATAGTTCCTGCAATGGCTCAAAGGGACCTGTGGTTAATGCGTCTAAGACTAGATTTAGGTCCCAGGGTGGTATCTTGGGGATAATAACCGGCCTAGACCTGCCACAAGCTTTTCTGAACCTGGAAATCCACCTATTAGATGCTAGATTGCAGTTATATAGGGCTCCTAGAGCCGAAACCTGGACTTTGAGGGTGCTAGTTGCTAACCCGAGTTGTAGCCCTGCCTGTAAGAATTCTAAGATAGGCCCAACCAGAGCTACATCTCCCAAAGGTTCTCCCAGGAAGTATAGGAACTTTTTCCATGTTCTACCGTAAATTCTGGGTGTGACAGGTTTCCTACTCTTCAACAGGGTGGAGATTAACCCTGGTGAGAATCCTTGGCGATTCAGTAATGCCCTCTCAAATTCCAGGCTGCCAGATGGAAGCCCTTCACTTGAGAGTGGATCACTGGTCCCTGGGTGAGCAGATCTGGAATTTCTTGTAAGATCCATGGATCTGTAAGTGACATATGCCTTAGAAGGGAGAACCAAGGCCTCCGTGGCCAAAATGGAGCTATGAGAACTATTCTCGCTTGATCTTCCCTGATTTTCCGGACTACTATAGGAATCATTGTCATCGGGGGAACGCGTTTGCCAGGGAGAACTTCCAGGGTATTTGTAAGGCATCTACAGCGACTGGATGTTCCCTTGGATTTAGTGAGCAGAATTTCCTGACTTTCCTGTTGCTGCGGTGGCGATCAAGTCTATTTCTGGTTTGCCCCAGGCTTGAACTATTTGTTGAAAAACTTGGGGGTTTAGGGACCATTCCCCCTGCCTCAGGTGTCTGCGACTCAGGAAATCTGCTTGTATGTTCTCGACACCCCTTATGTGCAGTGCTGTGATGGATAACAGATGTTGTTCCGCTAACTGGAACAATAGTTTTGATATTTCCATAAGTCCTCGAGACTTCGTTCCCCCCTGATGATTGATGTAGGCTACTACTGCACGATTGTCCGTCATTACTCGGGTATGGCGGCCTTGAAGCAAGGGTAGAAAATATCTCACGGCCTTCTCCACGGCCCACAGTTCCTTTGTATTTGAGCTGTAACTCCTTTCGAGCGAGGACCAAGTTCCTTGCACTGAACGATATTTCAGGTGTGCTCCCCACCCTGTAGCACTTGCGTCTGTTGTAATGATGTCATTGATGGGTTTCTCCACGGGACATCGGCTGTTAGATGCTTCTCCACAGTCCACCAGACTACAGAGTCTCTCACATCTGAAGAAAGACGTAGCTCCCCTTCTAAATGATTTTTTAATTGTTTTTGTGCTGACGAATTTCCCACTGCAGCTGTCTTAGGTGGAACTGTGCCCATTCTACTGCGGGTATGCACGATGTTAATGAGCCTAGGGACATTGCATTTCTCAGTGTCATAGCTGGTTGTTCAATTGCTGAAAGGCTAGGCTTTTTATCTTGGCCACTTTGTTCTTCGGTAGCAGGCAGAGCTGTCGTTCGAAGTCTAGTATTAACCCTAGGAAGGACTGCACTTTTACCGGTGTTAATTTTGATTTGGGAATGTTCACTATCCATCCCAGTTCCGTCAGTGTAGATGTGATATCTTCTACTTGCTGAAAGCAGTGGTCCGCCGACCTCCCTACTACCAGCAGATCGTCCAGGTATGAGACAATCATTATATCCCTGGTGCGAAGATATGACATCATTTCTGCCATTACCTTGGTGAAGACTCTGGGAGCTGTAGACAGGCCGAAGGGTAGGGCAGTATACTGATAATGTCTGATCTGACCCTTGACCTCGAGTGCTACCCTCAGGTATTTCTGGTACTCCTGATAGATTGGGATATGATAGTACGCTTCTTTCAGGTCTATGACTGCCATGAAGCAGTGCTGGAATAGGATTTTTATAGCCGTATTGATTGACTCCATCTTGAAGGAGCAATTGTCTATCCACTGATTGAGTCTCTTTAGATTGATTATGGCTCTTAGAGAACCATCTGGCTTTTGTATCAAGAAGAGGGGGAATAAAATCCTCTTCCTTCCTCCTGAATTGGGACTTTCTGCAGGACTTTTTTTCCCTATCAGACTTAAGACCTCCATCTCTAGGGCCCGTTGTTGATCCTGGGACCTCCTTCGGGGTGTTATAATAAAGGATTCCCTGGGTGGACGGATGAATTTTATTCTTAATCCGTCTTTGATTATATTTAATACCCAAGAACTGGGGAAATATTTGTCCAGGCAGAAAGGAAGAGAGAAAGTCTCCCCCCTACTTCTGACCTGATGTCATTGGGGAGATTTTTTGGAGGATGTGGAGGGCCCCTTGAACATGTAGCCCGATCCTCTTTTTGTTGTCATATGCAACAGATCAGAACTTATATTATATGTGAAGGAGGACTTTATGCTGACCTGACAGTAGATGGCGATGTTGTGTAACATTTCCTTCTTTAATGTATTATATAAGAATTAGTCTCTGTTTAGTTTCACTTTCGTTTTGTTCCTGTTAGCTGATGCAATGCTGTAATGTCTGTGCATTATTCCTTCACCTCATGTTCAGAGAAGTAAACGCTTGTTATCCCATGCAACTTGCTGTGTGAAGTTTCCTCTGCAAAGGTGTGGATTCAGAAGCTGTGCAACACTTTTTTCTCTAAAGTCCCAATTTTTCCTATCTCTTGGAGGACGAGCTTGGTTAAACCTTCTCCTCCGAAAGGGCTGCTTCCTGGATTCTCCGGGAAATCGAGGAAAGGTCTTCTTTTTGTCCCCCGCATATTCTAAAATTTCCTCTAGTTTTTTGCCAAAGAGACGTTGACCATTACATGGAATGGAACACAGCGTATGTTTTGATGTAAATCTCCCGGACATCCTTTAAGCCATAAGGCTCGTCTTGCCGCATTGGACAAGCCGGCTGCTCTGGCTGTTAGTCTTGCCGAATCTGCCGAGGCGTCCGCTAAAAAGGCGGTTGCTCCATGTATTAGTGACATATCTTTTACGATCTCACCCCTTGGGACTTTGTCTCTTATTTGCTCTTCTAGCTGCGGTAGCCAGATCATGAGGGCACGGGCAATACAGGTGCCGGCTACTGCTGGTTTTAAACCTCCTGCCGACACTTCCCAGATGTGTTTCAGGAAGCCGTCTGCTTTTTTGTCGAGTGGATCTTTTAACATAATCGAGTCCTCTAGCGGCAGGATGACTTTTTAGATGATTTGGCCACAGCGGCATCAATTTTTGAGATTTTTTCCCAATTTTCAGAGTCCTTCTCCTCAAATGGGTACCTTCTCTTTGATGTAGAAGGTAAGGTACCTGACTTTTCTGGCTTCCTCCACTCTTTGTCAATTACCTATCTTATTTTGTTATTGACCGGAAGGTGCGTTTCCTTTTTTCCTCCAACCCTCCAAACATAATGTCCTCTAGTGACCTATGTGTCTTTTCTTCCTTAAGGCCCATTGTAGATCTGACCGCTTTCACTAGTCTTTCTATGTCTTCTGTTGGGAAGCATGGCCGACCCCCTATATCGCTGTCTGAGGAGGAATCTGAGGGTTGAGGAGTAGATGAGGCTGCGGAGGGAGTTCGGGATCTTTCCCGACTTCTCTGTTCTAGAGAGGTCTCTGAATAAGAATCCCTTTTATGGCTTCTTTTCCCTGTTTTTTTAAGGGTTGCCTTTAAGGCACCTTTGACCTCCTCCTGTATCATAGCCTTAAGGCCAGTCACCAAGTCCGGGGTTTCATCCCGTATGGTCTTGTTAATACAATCGGCACAGAGATCTTTTTTCCACTGAGTTGCCAGCGGATTTTTGCATATGGCACATTCCCTGTTCTTTGTTTTGCCGCTAGACTTCTTCCCCTAGTGATGAAGCAGAAAATATAGACCCTGTTACCATAGGGCGACATTCACGTAGATCACTCACCACCTCTGACCATTACAGGTACCGGTTTCGGAGGCTGGACAGATGCACGTGTGGCGTCCCTCCTGGACGTCAAAGGTTCTTGCCAGTCAGAGCGACTACTGCCCTTACCACTGGATCGACTCCTGGTATGCTGGCGGGCTGGCAGGGCATCTGATGAGATTTCCTGCAGAAAGCGATGCTGCTGCGGCTCCTCTTGCCCTACTTCCATCTTGAAGAATCGGACATGAGTGCCTCTTCTGTGGATATCCCTCCTTTATGAAGGATCCACTGCACTCCCGCCTCCTCCGGTGCCCCTGTGACTCCCTCCCCCTCCCCTCCTCACCGCCGAGATAGGCTTTCATTGGTGATGTTTTTCCCCCTGGGCGCCGCCATCTTGGATCCGGCGCCGTCCTTTGACGTCACACGGGCACGCCCATACCCAGCGTGCCTTGCATGTGACGTCCAGCACACGTGACCCGGAATTGGCGCCAAGGACCTGTAAAGAGGGGAGGAGTATCACGGGGAGGATTGCAAGAGAACTCACCAGTGCAATCTCCCGGAAGACGAGTGCAGAAGAAAGCTTCAGGCTCCTAGGAACGCAGGGTGAGCAAGGCAGGAGAGAGATGGTTTCAGGGCCTGAATCACCTGACAGTTGAGGGGTGTGGCTTCAGCTCCAGGGAGCTAGAAGCTGAGGGAAAACTCCTAGAAAGGTAACTACGGGACAAAGTTTCCCAGGGGCACAGACAGAGACGTAAAACTGAACAAGCCAAGGTCAAAGCACGAGAAGACAGTATAGTACCAAGGATGAGACAGAACGGATAGTCGGGGCCCGGCAGAGGTCAAAACCAAACAGACAGCGAAGGTACAGAAACAGAATCCAACAAGCAGTATCCAGAGATCAGACCGAGTCAAAACCAAAGTATCAGGCAAACCAGAACACAGCACAAACACACTCAGGGGTCAACACACTCTGCCAAGGGCGAAAGTATAACTGACAGGGATTGGAGCTTCCTAGGGCTATAAGAAGCTCTCCCCGAACCAAGGAGAGGCCGCAATAATAAGCCCCAGGTGTGCAGGTAAGAGCTTGCACTGGGATCCAAACCTTAACCCCTAGTGTGCAGGTCAACCCTGCACTGGGATCATGACAAGGAGGAGCGGCGCGGCTGCTATGGAGAAGTCCCTGGACCCCTCCACACCGCCTGAACGCCCGCTCGGACGCTGAGCCCCGGAGTACCCGCGGACGGCGCTTCCAGCCCCTGACGTCCGGCACACAGGCACTGCCCGTTCTTCCACGCCGACACAGGAGTGGATGAGTGAACCGCCGTGTTCAGCACAAGGGTCCCTGTCAGGACAGGAAATCCAACTGAAGCAAGGGAGAGGTACCGCCCTTTTATTTCAGAAGGTTTCCTGTCTTGACTGGGCGGATCCCCTCTCTCTGTGTGCCGTCATGGGAGACGGGAAAAACTGGATCCTGAAAGGATCAGGATTTGGCTGAATAACCTGATTTTGCCTGATATAAAAAAAACGCAAGTGTGAAACCAGCGACACTGGATGAGTGCAGCAGCGCGCTCCAAGTGTCAGTGTGGGTGCACACAATTTGGCTGCAGGCTCACTCTGACGCCTGCTACCTGTCTGCTCTTTGCTTCCCCTTGAACACCTTCAGTAAAGAGAAGGGGCGAATGAGAAGATAGCATGTCTCTATATCACTAGGCCTCTCCTCACTAAAGCAATGGTTAGGTCACCTATTTTAATCTCTTGATGACTTTGAAAAGCTGAAGGTGTTAAGAAAACACTCAAAAGACTGAACCTGTGCGCAGCAAGTGCAGACGTTCATTCTTTTAGTGTTTAATTAGCGCTTTTTAAAGCGTTTTACAGTAGATCTGCCTTAAATAGATGTTGTGTGCACAGACTCTATATGTGACGTCAGTAAGGGGCGTGACCACGAAAAGTGCCTAGAGCAGCATGAAGGTCAAATACGGCCCTGGCCGTGGGTCACCATGTAGACCATCAGCACAACGTGATCACATCGCTGTGCGATCTCCTCTATGTCACTGTCACTATGGACAGTGGCATCAGAGGGGTTAAATGCCCACGATCAGTGTTAGCACCAATCGTGGGCATTGCTGCAGGGTGTCAGCTCTCACATAGAGCCGACACCCACACACGATCGCGACGCCATTCAGCATGAGCTCCCGCATCGCGGCGCCGTACATGCACTGCACTTTGCAAGAAGGGATTAATGTTCATGATTGTTAGTTTCTGAATGCAGAATGTGATAACAAATGGCTTCTTTTTCTATTAAATAGGATAAAATGGAATAAAATAGACTTGGAGAAAGGTGATCTAGATTAATTTGTGCTAAGTAGCTGCTGCTAAAGCAACTGTGAGAATAAAACATCCATCACCACATATAAAATTCATTAAAATTATGTAACATTTAGATCATACTGCAAAAACTTAAATTGCTCTGTATACAGTCAGAAGCATACAGAAGAAGAGTAGAGACCCTCAGTCATGTAAATGGCAGCCCTATTACAAAATGGCAATGTGAAGTCTATACTCTGTTTGCTCAAATGTAAAAACCTCAAAAACATCTGCTGATTAGAGATGAGCGACTTTGGCTCCGGGAGGGTCGAGTCGGGTTTCAGACCACCCGACTTTCCCAAAAGTCGAGTCGAACGAAGTCGGCCGACTAACGGAAAAGGTCGAGTCGGAGTCAAAAATCCAACCCCAATGCAAGTCAATGGGGAATAATAGTCGGCAGGGAGTGGAGGACAATAAACACACCTACAGTGCCCATTTCAATGCCAACGACATCAATTCTTATAACTTAAGCTTGTCAACCTTAATTTACTTTATAATAATAGTAACGCATTGAAAACTAGGGGTTATTTGGCTAAAGTTGGGGGGGGCAGGGCTGGCTCCAGGTTTTCGTGGGCCCCGGGTGAAAGAGTCTCAGTGGGCCCCTTTAAAACATACCACAATTCATGATGCTCCGATACGGCAGAGAAATATAGGTGTAGTACAATGCCAAATACTTCACTTCTTACATTACATGACTGATATTTATTGTAAATTCTACAATAGCTCAAAAAACGGACAGTATAGTCCTCCATACAGTATTATGGGCACCACATAGTGCGCCATACAGAATAATGAGCCCCATATATTGCTCCTTACATAATTGGTCCCATATAATGTTCCATACAGTATATGATGAGCTTCACATAATGCTCCAGTATATGATGGGCCCCATGGATGATGCTTCAGTGTATGATGGCCTATATAATGCTCCATATATAATGGGCTCCATATGATGCTCCAATATATGATGGGCCCCATGGATGATGCTCCAGTGTATGATGGGCCTATATAATGCTCCAAATATAATGGGCCCCATATATAATTCTCCAGTGTATAATGCTCCCCATTTATTGCTCCAAACATAAAAAAAATGAAATACCTCTCCTCGCTGGGCACTGCTGTACTCTGGACTCCTCAGCGTCGCCATCTTCCAGTTCTCTGCACTGTGACTGTTCAGGCAGAGGGCGCACAGACGTGACGTCATCGCGCTCTCTGACCTGAATGTCACTGTCAGGAAACGCGGAAGACGTCACAGCGGTGGAGCAGGGAGAGGTAAGTATTGCAAGTGCTGGGGCCCTGAGCAAGCAGGCGGGACCCACTCATGGGCGACGGTACTGGCACAGGGCCCCTCATAGTATGCCGGTGTCTCTGACTATGAGTGGGTCCCCCCACCGTCAGAGACACTGGCATGCTATCAGGGGCCCTGTGCCAGTGCTGTCGCCCACGAGTGGGCCTCCCCACCTGCTCAGGGCACGGCACTTGCAGGTGCTGACCCAGGCCCTGGGGGGGGTACAATCCAGTTAGGGAGGTGGAAAAACTGGCATATGTTGAGGTGTAGGCTGGACGTTCAGCTGCTGCAAATGGAGGAATTGGAGAAGTCGGAGGAAGAGGAGGACAAAGCGAGCCATTTTGCTGGCAACCTATGTGTCATCAGGGGAAAATGGTACAAAATCCTTTGAAACCCAGGCATGGTTCATTTTAATGAAGGTGAGATCACCAATATTTTGGGTCGACAGCCGGGTCCTTCTTTCTGTCAGGATTGATCCAGCAGCACTGAAGACTCTTTCTGATAGCACACTACCAGCAGGGCAAGTGAGCTCCTGTAAGGCATATTGTGCCAATTCAGGCCAGGTGTCCAGTTTACAGGCCCAGTAGTCAAAGGGGAATGAACTGTGAGGGAGAACATCGATAGGGGAGGAGAGGTAATTTTGAACCATAGTTGACAACTGCTGTCTCCTGTCTGTTGCAATCAATTCAGTATTAACAGTCGTGTGAGTGGTACTCGAGAAATCAGTCCACAACATGGTCATGAAACCCCTGTCTCCAACGCCACTTCGGCTGTATGCACCACGAACACCTCTTCCATGTTGCACAGTACGGCTCGTGGTAGACCTGCACCGCTGCTGTGTGCTGGGAATGCCTCTAACAAACGGTTTACCAGAGTTGCTTGTTTGTTTGACAATATTAGCTCTAGGTTCTCCTGTGGCATGATGTTCTGTAATTTGCCTTTATAGCGTGGATCGAGGATGCTCGCCAACCAGTAGTCGTCATCCTTCATAATTTTGGCAATGCGGTGGTCCCTTTTTAGGATCCGCAAGACATAAACACACATGTGGGCCAATGTTCCAGGTGTCAATGATGCGCTGCCAGTGGTGGGTGGAGGAGCACTTTCTGCCAAATCCACATCCCTCCAGTCATGCACAAACCCTGTACCTGACCTTGGCAAGCCAACATTTTCTCTTGCCCCCTGAGAAGCATCCTCCTCCCCAAAATAATCATCCCCCTCATCCTCCTACTCCTCCTCTTCCTCCTCTTCCTCCACCTCATCCAGGACAGTTCCCTGAGCAGACAATGGCTGACTGTCATCAATGCTTCCCTCCTCCTCCTCCTCCGCTGCAGACGCCTGATCCTTAATGTGCGTCAGAGTTTGCATGAGCAGACACATAGTGGGATGCTCATGCTTATGATGGCGTTGTCTGCGCTCACCAGCCGTGTGCATTCCTCAAAACACTGAAGGACTTTACAGAGGTCTTTCAGCTTTGACCACTGCACACCCGACAACTCGATGTCTGTCCTCAAACTGCTTGCCCATGTAACCTCCCACAAATGCATTACAGCTTGCCTCTGTTTGCACAGCCTCTCAACCATGTGCATGGTGGAGTTCCACCTTGTTGCAACGTCTATGATTAGGCGGTGCTTGGGGAGGTGGAGCGATCGCTGCAGCCTCTGCATACGACTGGAGTCTACGGGCGAGCGACGGATGTGCGAGCACAGTCTTCGCACCTTATGGAGCAGTACTGGTAACTCCGGATAATTATTTATGAAGTGCTGCACCACCAGGTTCAAGGTGTGAGCCAGGCAAGGTATGTGTCTGAGTTTTGTCAGGGCTATGGCCGCCACAAAATTACAGCCGTTATCACTGACTACCTTGCCTGGCTCAAGATGTAGACTGCCCAGCCATGACTCAGTTTCTCGCTGCAAGTAGTCGGCCAGTACCTCCGCGGTGTTTGTTGTCGCCCAAAGACATCATCTTTAAAACAGCCTGCTGACGCTTACCACTAGCTGTTCGATAGTGGGACACCTCGTGTGCAACACTGGCACTGTCGACGAGCTTTCGCTTCTGGAGGAGGAGGAAGGTCGAACGCCGACAGCCAACTGTTCCTATACTGTGGGCTAGGCAGCACTGTCCCACCACCGCTGTCCCCTGTGGACCCTGCATCCACCACATTAACCCAGTGCGCAGTGATGGACACTTAACGGCCCTGGTTATACCTACTGGCCCATGCATCTGTTGTGAGGTGCACCTTTCCACTCACTGATTGTTTGAGTGCATGGACAATGCGGTCTTTCACATGCAGGTGGAGGGCAGGGATGGCTTTTCTAGAAAAGAAGTGCCGACTGGGTAGGTCATAGCGTGGAACAGCGTAGGCCATGAGCTCTCGGAACGCTGCGCTTTCAACCAAACGGAAGGGCATCATCTCTAATGAGATCAGTTTGGCAATGTAGGCATTCAAAGCCAGTGTACACGGATGAGAGGATGAGTACTTTCTTGTCCTACTCAGAGTGTCTGCTAGGGTGAGCTGGCCTTGAGAGCTGCATATGGGGAACTAGCGGTGGACATAGCGGACTGAGGGGGTTGGTGATGGTGGTGGTGGTGGTGATAGCCTAGATTCAGTCTTTCGTTGCAAAAACATTGTGATTCCCTGACTGCTTTGGCCTTGCAACGACACCTCAACATTTCTTGCTGATGGTGTGCTAACCGGTGGGTTTACAGTGGGGGAAGCGATGGAGCGTTGCTGGTTACCTTCAGTCGCAGCAGGTGCACGTGTGCTACCTGAGGTATTGTAGTCCGTCCACGCTTGCAAGTGCATGGTGTTTAAATGTCTAAGCATGCAACTGGTATTCAAATTTCTGAGATTTTTCCCTCGGCTAAAGGTCCTTCTGCACTTCTTACAGATAACCTTTGCCTCATCAATAGGATTTTGGTCAAAAAAGTGCCACACTGCACTCTTCCTACTATGGGATAAATTTTCAGGGCTTGCACGCTGTGCTAATTTGACCATCCGGCCAACTGTCCTGCACCTCTTTTTGTTTTTTTAACACTTTTTGTACTGCTACAGGCCTGCCAGATAACCCCAGCTGCGATGTCGATACCTGCTGCGGATCCTCCTCCTCTTCTGAGCTATTGCCAGCGGCACCCTCTTCCCCCACTGGATGCCAATCCGGGTCAACAACTGGGTCATCCATCACCTCCTCTTTAATTTCATCTGCACCTTCCTCTGTGTCACCATGTAAGGTGGTATAGTATGCAGGAAGGGGCACCTGAGTTTCATGAGGGTCACATTCTGGCTCAGTAGACTGCGAGGGCAATGTAGTGCTCTGGGTGAATGTACCAGCAGAATCATATAGCAGTGGCTGTGCATCAGTGCACTCCATCTCAGATTCATCTTGGACTGGGGAATTCAGGATTTGACTTGATAACCCAGGCATAGTATGTGAAAAGAGCTCCATGGAGTAATCCGAAGTGTGGCCTGCCGCATCCTTCACTTGTGATGGGGCTGAAGGACACAAGGAAAGGTGTCGTTCCTGACCAGGAGCCTGCACTGACGACTCAGTGCTTGCATTTTTTTAAACTTCAAAAGAGGAGGTAATAGAGCTGGAGGCTGTTTCGGCAATGTAAGCCAAAACCTGTTCCAGATGCTCCGGCTTTAAAAGCGGTGTACCTACTCCCAGAAAAGGAAGCCATCCAGGCCTTCTGGAGCCAGACAATGACGCAGGCTCAGCACCTCCTGCCTTAGGTGCTATTGTGCTTTTGGCACTACCAGCAGATGCACAACCACCACCATCAGTACCAGTTGGCCCCCCCGCCCACGTCCACGGCCTCTTCGACCATACTTCCTCATGTTTGTGGAAATGTAGCAAAAATACCAGCAGATATATGGTACTGTATCAGAAGCGTACAGCTGTATACAGTGTGGGGGAAAATTTCAATCTTCGTATATGGATTTGACCGTAATACAAAGAGCAGATGTACGGTACTGTATCAGAAGCGTACAGCTGTATACAGTGTAGGGGAAAATTTCAATCTCCGTATATAATTCCAGAGTCACACACAGACGCTCACTCAGTATGGATTTGACCGTAATACAAAGAGCAGATATACGGTACTGTATCACAAGCGGACAGCTGTATACAGTGTAGGGGAAAATTTCAATCTCCGTATATATTTCTGGAGTCACACACAGATAGTCAGCATGTATTTGTCCGTGATACCAGCCGGTACACGGTAGTGTGTGAGGAGCGTACAGCTCTATACGGTGTGGGAAAAAATGAACGCTCGGTAACTGTGCAGAAAAAAAGAATAAAAGTATTAGTGCTGTGTAAAAAGCACTCTGCACAGCAGTGTACACACAGCAATACAGCTATCAGGCAGCCTAATAACCAGCGATGCTGCACACAAGAAAATCCTCCTCTGTCACTGCACACTAAGTGTACAGCACAATTGCTATCAGCACAAGCACATAAGAACTTCTCTTTCCAGCCCTAACTCTCTCCCTACTGATAAACAGCTTCAGCAACCTCTCCCTACTGTTAAGATTGGCAGAAGTAAAATGGCTGTCGGCGGTCAGGGCTTTTATAGACATTATGAGTTTGACGCCCCCCCAAAGCAAGCCAATCACTGCAATGCCCCTCTCTAATTTGGTGGTGGACACTGCCCATGTCATCTCATTGCCCACAGTGTACATCCTTGCTCATTGGCTGAAAAAAGCGCCTGAAAGCATTCTGGGAAATTCGACTATGGCGCTCGTTTTGCCGACCGCATGGCCGACTGCAAGCTATGGTCGGGTTTCGGCCAGCGAAACCCGACTTTTGCGAAAGTTGGCGACTTTTGAATCTGACTGACCTGTTTCTCTCAACTCTACTGCTGACCTCTATACATCAATCTACCACAATATTAAAACCACCCACCTAATGTTGCATGATATGTTGAGACCTGGAATCCACAGGATTACTAAAGATGTTGTAGGATATCAGGTACTAAGACCTTATTAGCAGTTGCTTAAAATTGTAAGATCCCATCTATGGATTGTTCTTGCTTTTTCACAGACACTTGATTGGATTAAGATCTGAGGAATCTAAAGGGAACCTGTAACTTGAAAGAACGCTATTGACCTTCCGATATCTGAGTATGGAGAGCGGTGGCTGTAATCGTGCTCCCAGCACTGATTGACTGATGGCCCTAATGCACAGAGTGGTGACTGAACGCGCGCCGGCGCCGCCCCATGACTCAAACCTGAACACTACAGGGAGGAATAAAGTTCATTACCACCTGGCAACAGTGGTCTAAGTGCCACCATCGGGCAGATTCAAACATTATTAACCTGCAGATTAACCCCACATCTGCAGGTAAATAGCGTTTTTTCAAAGACAGGTTCCCTTTAAGGCCAAGACAATACCTTAGACTTTGCCTTATTCATAAAAGCATTCTGGAAATAATTTTGCACTGTGGCATCGGTTATCTTGAAGAAAAAGTCCACTATTATAAGTGTATGTGTACATTAAGTATTTGCAGCAGAAATGTCTGCACCAAAACGCTGCAGTTTACAGAAAAAAAACAAAATTTTATGAGCTTTCTGAAATCTCCTGCACTTTTCTGGGGCAAATACACAATGTATGCAGATACCCTAAGGGAACACTACTGCCCTGAACATTTTTACTTAGTCTGAAAAAATGTTTAGGTAGGCGGTACATTAATCAATATGAATACTAAGATCCAAGATTTCAAATCAGAACATTGCCCAAAGCATCTCACTGCCTATAAAGAATTATAAATGAACATTTTATTTATGGTAAAGTTGATGTGTCCAATTACTTTTGAGCCCCTGAAATGAGGAGGCTTTGTAGAAAAGTGGTTGCAATAACTAAACATTACACAGGATATTTTTGTTGAACCCCTTTGTAATTAAATGTGAAAGTCTACACTTCCTATACATCTCAGTTGTTTCATTTTAAATAAAAAATAGTGGCATACAGAGGCCAAATCAAAGTTTCAGTCACTGTCCAAATATCTCTGGACTTAACTATTGATGTTCTGAATTCACACACAGCAGAACAAAATTGAAGCTGTAAGAACTGTCAAAAGCAATTGAGCTACCGGGAGCAATGAAAGATTCAGTTGATGTGGACTATAATAAATAATAAAAAACAACCAAAACAAAGTAATGTTACAGATTGCCGATGTACAGATCAAATCTGTATAACAGATTTTGCATTGACTTTTACGTTTCTTCACTTGCCTATAGCCGCCTAGTTAGTTTTGTAGATGGTAAGCACACGAGCAGTCAGCTCTCTCACACAGGTGGTTCAGACTGGCCCACGGGAGAACAGGTTTTTCCCCTGGTGGGCCTCTGTGTGCAGATACTCTTAGGGAACATTGCTACTCTGAAGGTCTTTATTTAGTCTGGAACAATATTTAGGTAGGCAGTACATGAATCAATATGAATGCTAAGATCCAAGATTTCAAAGCAGAACATTGCCCAAAGCATCTCACTGTCTCTGTTGGCCTGCCTTCTTTACATTGCTCCTTGAACCATTTGATCCTGTGATCCATTAGAACCATCTCTTCCTAATGTGATCTATTAGACCAGACACCTACTTCTGAGTTACCAGTTCTCAGTTCTAATAGCTCATGTATAAGTGACTTCAGTGGTAAACACAAGTGTGAGCATAGGCACTCAAACTCTTTTGGCTTTTCAGCTCCATACAGAAGAAGCTTAAATACACTATGACCACGCTTCATCAAGACTAGTGATTTACTTGCTGGTTTTGATAAGGGGCATGATGGAGCTCCTAAAGGTACTGCCACACTGAGCTATCCCGCTAGCGATCTCGTTAGCGTTGCATACTAATGAGATCGCTAGCGGGATTGTTCTATATCGCTAATGCTGCCGCATTTAGCGATATAGTTAACGACGCTATCGCCGTTAGCGATCTTTAACGACTTAGCGTACAAAAGTACGCTAAATCGCTAAGAAAAGGTCCACACAGCGATTAGATACTACCCACGGAGCGCAGCGATGAAATAGGGTCCGAGCGATTCCACGACGAGCGAGATCACAGCAGAACTCGTCGCTGAAGCTGCCGCACTGAACAATATCGCTAACGGATCGCTAAATAGTGACGTTTTTAGCGATCCGTTAGCGATATGTTAGTGTGGCATACCTTAAGACGCACACCTCTAGGAGAATCAACCGTGGTGTGCACCTCACTGAGCCAATCCTAAAATCTTACTCCAATTTTCCTCAGTCTACGCCCCAGCTGTGTCCCTGTCCTGCTCTAGTTCTGCCCATTTTTGTAGAGCTGGGAAAACTAGCATGAAAACGCTGAAAATCGCAGCGTTGTTTTGCAACTCAAAGTTACGCAGAAATATTATGACTTTTCAAAGCAATTTACGCCAGAATTGAGGTGAAATTGCTTTAATGAATCAGGGCCTATGTATCTTGAGTCCTGACATCTTTCTATCAGATTAATACCAACGTAAAACTGAGCAATGTGTTATGAATAGTGTTGAGCATTCCGATACCGCAAGTATCGGGTATCGGCCGATATTCGCTGTATCGGAATTCCGATACTTAGTTCCGATATTTTTCCAATATCGTATACCGGAATTGGAAGTTCCCATAATTCTTTGAGAGGCAATGTGATTTTAGTCAGCCAATGAGGAATCTTATGAAGTGTGGGCACATCCTGTAATGCTGCGGTCATCATAACTAATGGCATGGCTGTGATTGGCTGCTGAAATGATGTCAGAATGCACTATAAAAGGCGCCGCCGCCATTTTAGCGTCACTGTGCTGTGAACTCAGTTAGGGACAGAACGCTGCTCTGCTGACTCTGAGGGACAGTTAGAGATTGCGATTTTGTGTACTTTGCTTTAGGCAGGCTAGTTTACCAACCGCTGTGTAAAGCTTCCTTTTGCCTTGCAGTGTTGTTTTAACAGCTCTGTGCAAGGTGTGTGTGTGAGAGTGCAGGTGACGCTGCAGTTTGCTCTGCATCCAACGCTGTCTGTAGGCATCTGCACGTGTCACTCACAGATTCTTTTTTTTTTCTTTAGTGTAATTCTAGCTGCTCCATTCAATAGAAATTATAGTGTGACGCGCTTCCATCCGTATACAATACATTGGTTGCAAACACTATAGAAGTACAGAAAGGAGCCTTTCACAGATAGTGAACAGTTGTGTTTCAGTGTTCACTGCAGTCTGTGAGGTTTTGATTTTTTGAGTGCAGATCACGCTCCAGTTAGTTCTTCAACCACTGCTGGTTGTAGTCTGCTGAGCGTGTGTCACTGCCTCATCCTTCACATTTTTCTCTAATTGGTGCTGCTCCATTATATTTGAAAAAAATCTAATCTTTTAGTGTGACGCGCTTCCATCCGTATACAATACATTGGTTGCAAACACTATAGAAGTACAGAAAGGAGCCTTTCACAGATAGTGAACAGTTGTGTTTCAGTGTTCACTGCAGTCTGTGAGGTTTTGATTTTTTGAGTGCAGATCACGCTCCAGTTAGTTCTTCAACCACTGCTGGTTGTAGTCTGCTGAGCGTGTGTCACTGCCTCATCCTTCACATTTTTCTCTAATTGGTGCTGCTCCATTATATTTGAAAAAAATCTAATCTATTAGTGTGACGCGCTTCCATCCGTATACAATACATTGGTTGCAAACACTATAGAAGTACAGAAAGGAGCCTTTCACAGATAGTGAACAGTTGTGTTTCAGTGTTCACTGCAGTCTGTGAGGTTTTGATTTTTTGAGTGCAGATCACGCTCCAGTTAGTTCTTCAACCACTGCTGGTTGTAGTCTGCTGAGCGTGTGTCACTGCCTCATCCTTCACATTTTTCTCTAATTGGTGCTGCTCCATTATATTTGAAAAAAATCTAATCTATTAGTGTGACGCGCTTCCATCCGTATACAATACATTGGTTGCAAACACTATAGAAGTACACAAAGGGCCTTTCACAGCTACTGAACAGTTGTTCAGTGTTCACTGTAGTCTGTGAGCTTTTATTTTTTGAGTGCAGATTACGCTCCAGTTAGTTCTTCAACACTGCTGTTGTATCTGCTGAGGTGTATGCCTCATCCTTCACATTTCCTAATGGTGCTGCTCATTATATGAAAAAAATCATCTATAGTGTGACGCCTCACCTAACAATACATGTGCAACATGAGTCAAAAGGGCCTTAAGTATGAACAGTGTTCAGTGTTCACTGAGTCGTGATTATTTGAGTGCGATTACGTCTTGTCTAACACTGCGGTTGTAGTCTGCTGAGCGTGTGTCACTGCCTCATCCTTCACATTTTTCTCTAATTGGTGCTGCTCCATTATATTTGAAAAAAAATCTATTAGTGTGACGCGCTTCCATCCGTATACAATACATTGGTTGCAAACACTATAGAAGTACACAAAGGGGCCTTTCACAGCTACTGAACAGTTGTCTGCAGTGTTCACTGTAGTCTGTGAGCTTTTCATTTTTTGAGTGCAGATTACTCTCCAGTTAGTTCTTCAACCACTGCTGGTTGTAGTCTGCTGAGCATGTGTCACTGCCTCATCCTTCACATTTTTCTCTAATTGGTGCTGCTCCATTATATTTGAAAAAAATCTAATCTATTAGTGTGACGCGCTTCCATCCTATACAATACATTGGTTGCAAACACTATAGAAGTACACAAAGGGGCCTTTCACAGCTACTGAACAGTTGTCTGCAGTGTTCACTGCAGTCTCTGAGGAATAACCACACTTAGGCCTTATAACTTTTCTGACTTTCTTTATCAATCTACCAAGATGAAGAAGGCAGGGAGTAAGGCACGTGGTCGTGGCCGTGGAGTTTCAGCAGGGAGAGGACGTGGGGATTCTGTGGCTGCTGCCGCACCCAGTGACACAGCATCCACCAGTTTTCCCCGTGAGCGTTCCTTTATGCGCACTTTTGTAGGAGCTCAGCGTACCCCCCTGCTGCGGGAAGAACAAATTGAAGCCGTTGTTGGTTGGATGGCAGCCAATGCATCGACTTCAATTGCTTCCACCTCCTCTCAGGACCACAGCACTGTTGAACAACCATCTGTCTCTTCACCGCCTGCCAAATTGCCCAGGCAGTCAGAGAGTTCTGAACTGGAGCCAGCTGAGTCTCTGCTTCTGTTCTCAGAATCTGTTGGCTTGAAACAGGGGCCCAGCCAAGCAGCATTCTGGAATGTGAAGAAGAGGCAGTATGCAGTGATGCGCAACAGCTGTGTCTCTCTGAATGTGAAGAGGCGGGTGAGCCAGTGCCGATGGTCAGCACACCGCAGAACGCATCTGATGATGATGAGACTCAGGTGCCAGTTTCTGTTGAGTCATGGTGCTGGCCAGACCACCCAACAGCAGCAGGTGTTGGAAGAGGGTAGTGGAGATGATGAGGTCCAAGACCCAACATGGCGTGAGGAACAGGAAGGTGGTGGTAGCAGCTCTGAGGAAGAGATTGCCCCAACGGTCCAAACAGTAGGGAGAGGTAGGCTGCAGACTCGGTTGCCTGTAGCCTCCAGTTTGGCACCCGTTCGTAGCAGTTCTCTTCCAACAGCCAAAACGGGCGCTCCCAGGACTTGCACTGCCGTGGTCCTTTTTTGACACACTTGCAGATGATATTTGCTATGTCAAATGCAAGCTGTGTAATCAAAAAGTAAAAAGAGGTAAAAGTGTCAGTAACCTTAATACCACAAATATGTGGAAACATGTGCGGTCAAAGCACGTGGTTGAGTTACAAAGACACACTGGAGATGTAGGCCAACCTACAGCAGCACCTACATCTTCAGCTCGTGTTGGAGCCTCTTCCTCCAGCTCACACACAGCTGGTTCGGCTTCCTCACAGGATCGCCATGGAAGAACCTCTGTCACTGTTGTCCAGAGACCCAGTGTTATTCCACCCACAGCTGCAAGTTCCCTGTCATCTCACACTCCCAGGCCACAAAACAGCCATCGGTAGCACAGGCATGGGATAAAAGACGGCCATACTCGGCAAACCATCCACGACACAGGCTCTGAATGCTGGCATTGCAAAACTCCTGTCCCTTGAAATGCTGTCATTCAGGCTGGTGGAGACTGACAGTTTCCATAACTTAATGGCATTGGCAGTCCCACAATACAATGTGCCCAGCCGATTTTATTTCAGCAGGCAAGCCGTCCCTGGTCTGCAAAAGCATGTTGAGGGAAAAATTAAACATGCGCTACTAAACGCCGTCAGTAGCAAGGTCCACCTGACCACCGATGCGTGGACCAGTACCCATGGCCAGGGACGATACCTTTCCCTCACTGCCCATTGGGTCAATGTTGTGGAGCTGGGTACAGATCTTGCGAGTGGCGCTGTACGTGTTCTGCCAACTCCAAGGATTGCAGGAATCAAGTCTGTCCACATTGACTCCTCCTCCTACTCCAGTTCCTCAGAATCATCGCTGCAGGAGCCGTCACGGTCTACCTCCACATGGACCCGTGAACGCTTACCTGATGCGACCGATATGAGCACAGCCGTGGCCAAACGTCAACAGGCCGTCCTGAAATTAATTTCCATGGGGAATCGAAGCCACACAGCGCAGGAGCTCTGGAATGCCATCAAGCAGGAGAGCGACGTGTGGTTTTTGCCAGCGAATCTCCAGCCAGGCTTGGTAGTGTGTGACAATGGCCGAAATCTGGTGGCAGCTCTGGGCCTTGGCAACCTCACTCACATACCATGTCTGGCACATGTGCTCAACTTGGTCGTGCAGAGTTTTTTGAGGGACTATCCGGATCTTGATGCACTGCTGCACAAGGTCCGCCTAGAGTGCGCTCACTTGCGACGTTCCAGCATGGCCAGATCGTTCATTGCAGCTCTGCAACGCAGATTTCGCCTTCCTGAACATCGCATCATATGTGACGTACCCACCAGGTGGAATTCCACGTTACATATGTTGGAGCGGTTGTGTGAGCAGCAGCCAGCAGTAATGGAGTATCAGCTGCATCAGGCGCAATCAACTCGCAATTTGCGCCGTTCACACTTCACCACTACTGAGTGGGCCTCTATGAAGGACATCTGCCACGTTTTGCGTGCGTTTGATGAGTCAACGCGGATGGCGAGTGCAGATGATGCACTAGTCAGCCTGACTGTCCCCCTTATCTGCCTGCTTCAAAAAACACTGCAAGCAATAAGGGATGAGGTTTTGGAAGAGGTGGAGGATGAGGAGTCACAAATTCCATCACCTTCTGGACAGTCAGCGCAACGTGGCTCCTCACAAAGGGCTGGGCAGGGCTCACTTTGTGAGGAGGATGAGGAGGAGTCAATGGAGGAGGAAGACATCGCTCCAGAGGGAGGTACACAACGCTCTAGTCAGTATGTAGAGCGAGGGTGGGTGATGCAGAGCAGGCAGAGATGACGCCTCTTGCAGGGGACAGCGTTTCTTGGCCAGTTGGGAGTCTGCAGCACATGGTTGATTTCATGCTGCAGTGCCTGAGAAACGACCGCGCATCGCCCACATTCTCACCACGTCTGATTATTGGGTGTACACCCTCCTAGACCCTCGCTACCGGGACAACTTACAAAGCCTCATCACACCGTTGAACCGGGAGCGTAAAATGCGGGAGTACCAAGACACACTGGTGCAATCCATAATGTTCTCCATTCCAGCCTAGAGCACTGCTGCTGCTACTGCTTTACAAAGCAGCTCTGTGCGTCGAGGCAGTGGAGACAGCTCTGCAACAAGAGGGAGCACAAGCAGCGCCTCTGCAACAGGGCAAGACCAGTATGTTCCAAATGTGGCGAAGTTTTGTGGCAGCGCCACAAATGTCTACACCATCCGAGACGGCTCCAGTCAGCAGGAGGCAACGTTTCCGTAAGATGGTGACAGACTACATGTCTTTCCCTCTCAGTGTACTCCCAGATGGCTCTTCCCCATTCAAGTTTTGGGTCTCTAAGCTGGATACATGGCCAGAGCTTAGCCAGTATGCATTGGAGGTGCTGGCTTGCCCTGCTGCCAGTGTATTATCGGAGCGCGTCTTTAGTGCTGCAGGTGGTGTACTAACAGACCGTCGCATGCGACTATCCTCCGATAATGTAGACCGGCTTACTTTTCTGAAAATGAACAAGGCATGGATCTCGCCAGAATTTGTCTGTCCGTTTTCAGATTAAATAACTGGTTCGCAACGTTATCCATGTCTCCTGTTATGTTCATCTTTCTACCACCTGAACTCTACTCCCTGGGCTACAACACTGCCAGTTGCTGCTCAGAAGTGTCGTGTCCACAGACCAATACACAAGCTATAGTGTTAGTGGGGTTCAGTAACGCCAGCTGTTCCCCTGCTGTGTGTCCGGCAAGAAGTCTCCTGTTCCCTACACATGCACAGAAAAACCCATGTCGAACATGCTCCAAATAGGGAAGAGCCGTCACCCTGATTGTTATGCTTAAAACAGGAAATTGTGAAGTTTTCCAGGCCTAGAATGATAAATTTTTATTACAAATATGGACAAATAATAATTTGTCATCACAGCGCATATCTGCACATGTCTATTACAAATGGTAACAAAAACTAAAACATAGTCTTCACTTTTTGAAATTAATGCATAAAAGTACATTTCATACTTATCAATTAATGCTTTTTAAGGAACTTTATCTGTACCTGTAAGATAATGCAGTCAATGGATGTACGAATCATAAAATATCATCATCATCATCACGAGTTTTATTTATGACAGACATTATAAAATACACATACTGATGCCAACTGTAACTTCACACACCATATATGAAATGGCCAGCATCTAAACCTTGTAATAATGTGCAATAATAAATTATTACATCTAGAAAGTGCATCATGCATACTGACAATAGGTAGTTATACCTGCAAGTGCTGTTGAAACAACCACAACAGATATAAATTAATAATGGTATATAGGTATCACAGTGCATAGTTACTCATGGACAATGTCGATGTAATACTGTACCTCAATAAAGTCAGCGTCAACCATTATGCTTGTTAGTCTTGTAGATTGTTAACCCCTTCCCGACCATGACGCAGTAGGCGTATGATAACCTGTGCCATCCGCCCATGACGCCTATGTGGCGTCATGAAAGGATCTCGTCCCCTGCGCGGCGGGAGGACGGGGTCACTGAAAAGCTCACCCGACCCGCAGTTACAGGACCCTTTGTGCTTCACCACAGGGGGGTTGGCTTAACCCCCCCGTGGCCACGATCGCTCTGATTGGCTGTAAAAGTGAAACAGCCAATCAGAGCAATGTGTAATATTTCACCAATTTAATTGGTGAAATATTACAATCCAGCCATGGCCGATGCTGCAATAGCATCTGCCATGGCTGGAGACCGAGCCCTGACCCCCCAACCGAGTCACGGCGGTGATCGGCCGCCGCCACCGAAAGATGGCAGCGATCGGTCACCGCCGTCACTTACAGCTCCCCTCCTCTTTTGGTCCACTGCCCCCACTTCCTATCCCCCCCCCCCAGCCTTCCGACCCCCCTACTCACCTCTCCCGATCCACCGATGTCCCACGATCGGGCCCGGCGTCCGCCCGGGCCTCTTCATGGGCGCCGCCATATTGGAAAATGGCGGGCGCATGCGCAGTGCGCCCGCCGGCCGGCGCATGCGCAGTGCGCCCCCCAGTGTTCAAAAATTTATTTTGATCACTGTGATAAACTGTCACAGTGATCAAAATAAAAAAAAGTAAATGAACCCCCCCTTTATCATAGGTAGGGACAAATAAAAAAAATAAAGAATTTTTTTTTTTTTTCCTAGCGGATTTTGCTGCTGATCCGCAGCTGATTTTGCTGCGGATCCGTGGCGGATATCGCTGCTGATCCGCGGCGGATTTCGCTGCTGATCCGCGGCGGACTTCGCTGCTGATCCGCGGCGGACATCGCTGCTGATCCGCGGCGGATTTCGCTACGGATCCGCTGCGGATTTCGCTGCTGATCGGCGGCGGATTTCGCTGCTGATCGGCGGCGGATTTCGCTGCTGATCGGCGGCGGATTTCGCTGCTGATCCGCAGCGGATTTCGCTGCTGATCGGCGGCGGATTTCGCTGCTGATCCGCGGCGGATTTCGCTGCGGATCGGCAGCGGATTTCGCTGCGGATCAGCAGCGGATTTCGCTGCTGATCCGCTGCGGATTTCGCTGCTGATCGCGGCGGATTTCGCTGCTGATCCGCGGCGGATTTCGCTGCTGATCGGCGGCGGATTTCGCTGCTGATCCGCAGCGGATTTTCGCTGCTGATAGGCAGCGGATTTCGCTGCTGATCGGCGGCGGATTCGCTGCTGATCGCGGCGGATTTCGCTGCGTATCCGCGACTGATTTTGCTGCGGATCCGCGACTGATTTCGCTGCGGATCCGCGACTGATTTCGCTGCGGATCCGCGACTGATTTCGCTGCGGATCCGCGACTGATTTCGCTGCGGATCCGCGACTGATTTCGCTGCGGATCCGCGATGATTTCGTTGCTGATCCGCAGCGGATTTCGCTGCTGATCGGCGGCGGATTTCGCTGCTGATCCGCGGCGGATTTCGCTGCGCATCCGCGACTGATTTCGCTGCGATCCGCGACTGATTTAGCTGCGGATCCGCGACTGATTTAGCTGCGGATCCGCGACTGATTTCGCTGCGGATCCGCGACTGATTTCGCTGCGGATTCGCGGCGGATTTCGCTGCTGATCCGCGGCGGATTTCGCTGCTGATCCGCGGCGGATTTCGCTGCGGATCCGCGGCTGATTTCGCTGCTGATCCGCGGCGGATTTTGCTGCTGATCCGCGGCGGATTTCGCTGCTGATCCGCGACTGATTTTGCTGCTGATCCGCAGGTGATTATCTGCTGATTCATCTGCGCTAGCGGGTATAGCATAACGCGATCGCGTTATGCTATACCGTTACCAGCCGGTCAACGCTACGTGTTGAACGGGCTGGTAAAACGCAATATGAACCCAGCCTTAGGGTTAGAACTAGGGTTAGGGTTAGCATTAGGGCTAAGGTTAGAATTACGGTTAGGGTTGGAATTTTGGGTTAGGGTTGGAATTAGGGTTAGGCTTGTAGTTAGGTTTATGGTTAGAGTTGGGATTAGGGGTGTGTTGGGGTTAGGGTTATGATTAGGGTTTGTATTAGGGTTAGGTGTGTGTAGGCGTTAAGGGTGTGTTGGGGTTAGGGTTGGAGTTAGAATTGAGGGGTTTCCACTATTTAGGCACATCAGGGGGTCTCCATACGCGACATGGCGCCACCATTGATTCCTGCAAATTTTGCATTCAAAAAGTCAAACAGTGCTCCCTTTATTCCAAGCCCCGACGTATGCCCAAACAGTGGTTTATCCCCACATATGAGGTATCAGCGTACTCGGGAAAAATTGCACAACAACTTTGGGGGTTCTAATTTCTCCTGTTAACATTGGGGAAAAAAATTGGGGACTAAAAATTATTTTTGTGGAAAAAAAATGATTTTATATTTTCACGGCTCTGCGTTATAAACTTCTGTGAAGGACTTGGAGATTCAAAGTGCTCACCACACATCTAGAGGAGTTCCTTGGGGGATCTAGTTTCCAAAATGGGGTCACTTGTGGGGAGTTTCTACTGTTTAGGCACATCAGTGACTCTGCAAACGTAACATGACGCCCGAAGACCATTCCATCAAGTGGGCATTTCAAAAGGTCACTACTTCCCATCCGAGCCCCGACGTGTGCCCATACAGTAGTTTTCTCCCACATATGGGATATCAGCATACTCAGGAAAATTGGACACAACTTTTGGGGTCTAATTTCTCATGTTACCCTTGCGAAAATAAAAAAATTGGGGACTAAAAGATCCTGATTGTGGAAAAAATATGATTTTTTTATTTTCATGCCCGGGCGTTATAAACTTCTGTGTAGCCCTTGGGGGTTCAAAGTGCTCACCACACATCTAGATAAGTTCTTTGCGGTGTCTAGTTTCCAAAATGGGGTCACTTGTGGGAGTTTCTACTGTTTAGGCGCATCAGGGGCTCTGCAAACGTAACAAGATGCCCGCAGACCATTCCATCAAGTTGGCATTTCAAAGCGTCACTACATCCCTTCCGAGCCCTGACGTGTGCCCAAACAGTGGTTCCCCCCCACATATGGGGTACTAGCGTACTCAGGACAAACTGGACAACAACTTTCGGGGTCCAATTTCTCCTGTAACCATTGTGAAAATAAAAAATAGTGGGCTAAAAAATCATTTTTTGAGAAAAAAAAATGATATTTTATTTTCACGGCTCTGCGTTATAAACTTCTGTAAAGCACCTGGGGGGTTCAAAGTGCTCACTATGCATCTAGATAAGTTCCTTAGGGCGTCTAGTTTCCAAAATGGGGTCACTTGTGGGGGAGCTCCAATGTTTAGGCACAGGAACTCTCCAAATGCGACATGGCAACCGCTAAATATTCCAGCATATTTTCTATTCAAAAAGTCAAATGGCGCTCCTTCCCTTCTGAGCCCTGCCGTGGCCCAAACAGTGGTTTATGATCACAAATGAGGTATCTGTGTACTCAGGAGAAATTGCCCAACAAATTTTAGAATCCAATTTATACTGTTGCCCATGTGAAAATGAAAAAAACTGAGGCTAAAAGAAAATTTTTGTGAAAAAAAAGTACTTTCTTTTTTTTACGGATCAATTTGTGAAGCACCTGGGGGTTCAAAGTGCTCACTATGCATCTAGATAAGTTCCTTAGGGGGTCTAGTTTCCAAAATGGGGTCACTTGTGGGGGAGCTCCAATGTTTAGGCACACAGGGACTCTCCAAATGCGACATGGCAACCCCTAAATATTCCAGCATATTTTCCATTCAAAAAGTCAAATGGCGCTCCTTCCCTTCTGAGCCCTGCCGTGCGCCCAAACAGTGGTTTATGACCACATATGAGGTATCTGTGTACTCAGGAGAAATTGCCCAACAAATTTTAGGATCCAATTTATACTGTTGCCCATGTGAAAATGAAAAAAACTGAGGCTAAAAGAAAATTTTTGTGAAAAAAAGTACTTTCTTTTTTTTACGGATCAATTTGTGAAGCACCTGGGGGTTCAAAGTGCTCACTATGCATCTAGATAAGTTCCTTAGGGGGTTAGTTTCCAAAATGGGGTCACTTGTGGGGGAGCTCCAATGTTTAGGCACACAGGGACTCTCCAATGCGACATGGCAACCGCTAAATATTCCAGCATATTTTCCATTCAAAAAGTCAAATGGCGCTGCTTCCCTTCTGAGCCCTGCCATGCGCCCAAACAGTGGTTTATGACCACATATGAGGTATCTGTGTACTCAGGAGAAATTGCCCAACAAATTTTAGGATCCAATTTATACTGTTGCCCATGTGAAAATGAAAAAACTGAGGCTAAAAGAAAATTTTTGTGAAAAAAAAGTACTTTCTTTTTTTTACAGATCAATTTGTGAAGCACCTGGGGGTTCAAAATGATCACTATGCATCTAGATAAGTTCCTTAGGGGGTCTAGTTTCCAAAATGGGGTCACTTGTGGGGGAGCTCCAATGTTTAGGCACACAGGGACTCTCCAAATGCGACATGGCAACCGCTAATATTCCAGCATATTTTCCATTCAAAAAGTCAAATGGCGCTGCTTCCCTTCTGAGCCCTGCCATGCGCCCAAACAGTGGTTTATGACCACATATGAGGTATCTGTGTACTCAGGAGAAATTGCCCAACAAATTTTAGGATCCAATTTATACTGTTGCCCATGTGAAAATGAAAAAACTGAGGCTAAAAGAAAATTTTTGTGAAAAAAAGTACTTTCTTTTTTTTACAGATCAATTTGTGAAGCACCTGGGGGTTCAAAATGATCACTATGCATCTAGATAAGTTCCTTAGGGGGTCTAGTTTCCAAAATGGGGTCACTTGTGGGGGAGCTCCAATGTTTAGGCACACAGGGACTCTCCAAATGTGACATGGCAACCGCTAAATATTCCAGCATATTTTCCATTCAAAAAGTCAAATGGCGCTCCTTCCCTTCTGAGCCCTGCCGTGCGCCCATACAGTGGTTTATGACCACATATGAGGTATCTGTGTACTCAAAGGAGAAATTGCCCAACAAATTTTAGGATCCATTTTATCCTGATGCCCATGTAAAAATGAAAAAATTTATGCTAAAAGAAAATTTTTGTTGGAAAAATTAAAATGTCCATTTTTTCCTTACACGTTGCTTTAGTTCCTGTGAAGCACCTGAAGGGTTAATAATCTTCTTGAATGTAGTTTTGAGTAGCTTGAGGGGTGCAGTTTTTATAAAGGTGTCACTTTTGGGTATTTTCTGCCATATAGACCCCTCAAAGTGACTTCAAATGTGAGGTGGTCCCTAAAAAAAATGGTTTTGTAAATTTTGCTGTAAAAATGAGAAATCGCTGGTCAACTTTTAACCCTTATAACTTCCTAACAAAAAAAAATGTTGTTCCCAAAATTGTGCTGATGTAAAGTAGACATGTGGGAAATGTTATTTATTAACTATTTTGTGTCACATAACTCTCTAGTTTAACAAATAAAAATTAAAAATTTGAAAATTACAAAATTTTCAAAATTTTCGCCAAATTTCCATTTTTTTCACAAATAAACGCAAAAATTATCACTTAAATTTACCACTAACATGAAGCCCAATATGTCACGAAAAAACATCTCAGAATCGCTAGGAAGTCCGTTGAAGCGTTCACTGATGTTCATTAACCTCATAACAGGGACACATGGTCAGAATTGCAAAAAAATTGGCAAGGTCTTTAAGGTCAAAATAAGGCTGGGTCTTGAAGGGGTTAAAGTAGGGAACGGTCTTTTTTTGTTGGTCATAGGTGGAGTATTAGACAGTAAATGATTACTGCTGTCGTATTTTTGGCTTCCCTAGGGCGCAATAACGCTGCGTAACGTCACATTTTATAGAGTCATTAATTGACACACGCTACCCTACCTACGCGTGACAGTAGGAAGGTAGTGTTGACGGATAAAGCCTTGCGCAACCAGACATGCTTTTACCCTCTTCAACACTGTACAAGCAAAAAATGCATGATTGCAGCCGCAGACTTTATTGACGTACAGTATAACATCGCCATTACCCATCAGAGGCTGTCCACTGTCTGATACAGACATAGAATATACCTTTGCTATCCGTAGCCTTTGTTTCACCTACACTTGCAGGCACACACTTAAATTGTGACAATGCATTATGTTTTTTTAAATGGTTATTTTTTATCGTACATTATTGTGTCATCACATTGATGAGTCCATGCTGGACATGTCATACATGGTGTACAAAGTAACTATTTTATTAACTTAAATAATTGAAATGTCTGTGACTGTCACACCTAAATTGCAATGATGATGATGATGAGTGACTATTACAAAATCCATTGTCTTCACTATGTTATGGTTTAACATAGCGTTCCTTAAGCATTATTCATAAATACAAAAATGGACTTTTATTCTTAAATTTACAACACTATATTTTGTAACCAATTTTTTGGGTGGTGTGTTGTTCCATTTCTTGTTGGCATGTGCATATATGCGTTTATATTTGCAGTGTCTTTATTTTTATTCTTGAAGTTAGGAAACATGTGTATCTTTGTACCGTGTTAGCCAGTAGATAGATAAATATTTAGACTTGAGAGTCCGCAGTGGTTGATACCTTTGAATGGATAACTGAAAAGATGGTAACAAATTGCAAGCTTTCGAGGCTACTCACGTCTCTTCATCAGGCAAAGACTAAAACAAAAAATGAAGCATCACATATTTCTATACACAACAGGACACAGGAATAGTGCAATAGGTAAGACAAGTAAGTGACGTATAGCAGAACTGTCATTATCACAGAGGGATGAACATAAATATTGGAACAGTTCCTAGATAAGATAGAAAGTTTTATTGCCCTCTGATTGGGGTCTGGTTTTGTGTTTTCATGCCCCTGGAAGGGCAGAGACGCAGATTCCTTAATTGATATAGAATGACATAAATCCGTGTGATCTATTCATTCCATCACTAACAGTGTCAAAGGTCATGATGAGCTTATATTCTGAAACCTTTGTATCTTTCTCATATTTGAAGTTATATTTTAATACCAGTAATTCCATATCCATCATGCTATGACCGGGCATACAAAAGTGTTTTGCCACAGGTAAATCCATTATTTTTTCTCTTATTGTGTGGCGCTGATAATTCATCCTTGTTCTCATTTTTTGGCCGGTCTCCCCTCACTTGTCCCTCCCTCACTTGTCTTACATATTCCTGTGTCATGTTGTGTGTAGAAATATGTGATTCTTCATTTTTTGTTTTAGTCTTAGCCTGATGAAGAGACCTGAGTAGTCTGGAAAGCTTGGAATTTGTTACCATTATTTTCAGTTAGCCATTAAACGGTATCAACCACAGCGGACTCTCAAGTATAAATATTTTTCTATTCTTGGAATTGAAATTCATCATTTTATTGTCCTAGTAAAACTTCATTTATTCTTGTTTGAAGTACATACATTTGCAATGGCCACGTAACAAGGCAATAACTCAATATTTTATGCCTACACCCTCCTTGACCCTGGGCTTCAACACCGCCAGTTGCTGCTCAGAAGTGTTAGATGCACAGATGAAAACAATCGCTGATGTGTTTGTGGGGTTCAGTAACGCCTGCTGTTCCCCTGCTGTGTGTCTGGCAAAAATTACTGCTGCTAACTACAACTTCAACTTCAAACATCTCATACTAGGCCTCTGCCTACACCCTCCTTGACCCTGGGCTTCAACACCGCCAGTTGCTGCTCAGAAGTGTTAGATGCACAGATGAAAACAATCGCTGATGTGTTTGTGGGGTTCAGTAACGCCTGCTGTTCCCCTGCTGTGTGTCTGGCAAAAATTACTGCTGCTAACTACAACTTCAACTTCAAACATCTCATACTAGGCCTCTGCCTACACCCTCCTTGACCCTGGGCTTCAACACCGCCAGTTGCTGCTCAGAAGTGTTAGATGCACAGATGAAAACAATCGCTGATGTGTTTGTGGGGTTCAGTAACGCCTGCTGTTCCCCTGCTGTGTGTCTGGCAAAAATTACTGCTGCTAACTACAACTTCAACTTCAAACATCTCATACTAGGCCTCTGCCTACACCCTCCTTGACCCTGGGCTTCAACACCGCCAGTTGCTGCTCAGAAGTGTTAGATGCACAGATGAAAACAATCGCTGATGTGTTTGTGGGGTTCAGTAACGCCTGCTGTTCCCCTGCTGTGTGTCCGGCAAAAATTACTGCTAGCTACCTAATCATGGTTAAAAAAACATGACATGTCAAAGTGTCTAGTGCTACACATAGATATGAGGCTACACCCTGATTTCTAAGCTGTAAACATTTGAAACGTCAACTTTAAAACCATAAAATTATTAGTCTTTGTCACAAATCTGTAACAAAATAATTGTGACATATTATTACAGATATGCACATGTCGAAAACAAATGCAAACACAAAAGCCTACTTATGCTATAGGATACTGATGGTCAACCTTGTCACTCCATAGCTTAGACAAATCCAACTCACATCATGACTCAAATGCTGCAATGTTGTAAGTGCATAATGTGGGTTGAACTTTGACAACTGCTGCAGTGCGAAGGTTATACTTCAGTGTTCTTGCCTTTTAAATAAAAGCATACAAGTAAATATAATAATCCAATGTTGATTAAGGGACGTGATGTACACCTGTAATATTGTGCAAACAATGCATGTAGGAATAGTCATCTTCCACATTACTTATATTTTTGTCATTTTAAAAAATACATATTTAATTAGAAAGTTAACAGCCCATATCATAAAGGTCCTTCATGTAAACATGATAATCGCTAACAAAAATCATGCATTACCTTGGTAAAGTCAATAGTGCATAGTCACAATAGCAAAATATATACCTGTAAGTGGTGCTGAAAGAACGACAACTGATAGAATAGGTGAATGATATCTATTTATCAGACTGAATAGCGACACCTGTACAATGTCGATATAATACTGTACCTTAACAAAACAGCTGTGTCACACCTCACACTCGTTTTTCTTGTAGCTTGTTATGTAATAGGGCACATGCGTGTATGTTTCATCATAGGTGCATGTCTACTGAGTAAAGCAGTCATGACAACGCCTTTGTGTTGTCGGTACGCTTGCGATGATGAACGATGCGCACCGTGAATGTTAGTCTGCGTCATAAGACGTACAGACGCTCCAATACCCAACGCGTCACAGCAGGAAGCCAGTCTGTGCGTCCAAACAAAGGCGCAACCATACATGCACGTAACCTTTTATAAAGCTATATAAAAAAAAGTATGTAGTAGTAACGCACACTTTATTGAGGTACAGTATTACATCGCCATTCACCATCTGTGGCTATGCAGTCTCATCTATATATACCTTATCTATCCGTTGTCAAGCTTGCAAGTCCACAGTCAGGCATAAATATCTGTTTTCACTCTGCACTATGCACTTTTTAAATTTTTTGTTTGTTAATATAAATGATTGGCACATATTATCAGTATTACATGATGGAAATTTTAGATATTTTTTAAAAAATTTTAGTGATATTATTCACCAAATGTAAAGTTTTATGAATGTCAAAGATAACTTGTAATGCTGATTATGTTTTTAAGTCAGCCATTCATTGTCTACACAATAAGAATGGTGTACATACTGTTACTTAGCCATCATTAATGGATTCTGATATGTACTTGTATGCTTTTATTTTAAACCGTATAGCAGATTATTTAACCTATTTTAATTGTGGTTTGCATTGCTTTTCAACATGTTAATGTATGCGTTTATGTTTGTAAATTATTAATTTACATATATTTTTTTAAGTTAAATCATCATCTTATGGTACTAAAGGTTATATTTCTCTTGTTTGGAGTATAGACATTTTTAATTGACACGTAACAAGGAAAATACTTGATATAGTATTTAAACATCCTCCTTGACCCTGGGCTCCAACACCGCCAGTTGTTGCTCGGAAGTGCTGTTAGCACAGTCAACACTTGCTCCTGTGTTACTGGGGTTCAGTAATGTCAGCTGTTCCCTGCTGTGTGAACGGCAAAAAGTCCTGCTGCCTCCACCATGTTCTCTTCTCATCCCTGGGCTACAACACCGCCAGTTGTTGCTCGGAAGTGCTGTTAGCACAGTCTACACTTGCTCCTGTGTTACTGGGGTTCAGTAATGTCAGCTGTTCCCCTGCGGTGTGAACGGCAAAAAGTCCTGCTGCCTCAACCATGTTCTCTTCTCATCCCTGGGCTACAACACCGCCAGTTGTTGCTCGGAAGTGCTGTTAGCACAGTCAACACTTGCTCCTGTGTTACTGGGGTTCAGTAATGTCAGCTATTCCCCTGCTGTGTGTACGGCAAAAAGTCCTGCTGCCTCCACCATGTTCTCTTCTCATCCCTGGGCTACAACACCGCCAGTTGTTGCTCGGAAGTGCTGTTAGCACAGTCTACACTTGCTCCTGTGTTACTGGGGTTCAGTAATGTCAGCTGTTCCCCTGCTGTGTGAACGGCAAAAAGTCCTGCTGCCTCCACCATGTTCTCTTCTCATCCCTGGGCTACCACACCGCCAGTTGTTGCTCAGAAGTGCTGTTAGCACAGTCAACACTTGCTCCTGTGTTACTGGGGTTCAGTAATGTCAGCTGTTCCCCTGCTGTGTGTATGGCAAAAAGTCCTGCTGCCTCCACCATGTTCTCTTCTCATCCCTGGGCTACAACACCGCCAGTTGTTGCTCGGAAGTGCTGTTAGCACAGTCTACACTTGCTCCTGTGTTACTGGGGTTCAGTAATGTCAGCTGTTCCCCTGCTGTGTGAACGGCAAAAAGTCCTGCTGCCTCCACCATGTTCTCTTCTCATCCCTGGGCTACAACACCGCCAGTTGTTGCTCGGAAGTGCTGTTAGCACAGTCTACACTTGCTCCTGTGTTACTGGGGTTCAGTAATGTCAGCTGTTCCCCTGCTGTGTGAACGGCAAAAAGTCCTGCTGCCTCCACCATGTTCTCTTCTTATCCCTGGGCTACAACACCGCCAGTTGTTGCACGGAAGTGCTGTTAGCACAGTCTACACTTGCTCCTGTGTTACTGGGGTTCAGTAATGTCAGCTGTTCCCCTGCTGTGTGAACGGCAAAAAGTCCTGCTGCCTCCACCATGTTCTCTTCTCATTCCTGGGCTACAACACCGCCAGTTGTTGCTCGGAAGTGCTGTTAGCACAGTCAACACTTGCTCCTGTGTTACTGGGGTTCAGTAATGTCAGCTGTTCCCCTGCTGTGTGAACGGCAAAAAGTCATGCTGCCTCCACCCTGTTGTCTTCTCATCCCTGGGCTTCAACACCGCCAGTTGTTGCT
Source organism: Oophaga sylvatica (assembly GCA_033576555.1). NCBI lineage: Eukaryota > Metazoa > Chordata > Amphibia > Anura > Dendrobatidae > Oophaga > Oophaga sylvatica. Next base: position 33,831,458 of record JARQOD010000007.1, on the reverse strand, counting down.
CGGAAGTGTCATTGGCACGGGTACTCACTCCTGCCAAGACTGGTTACAGCACGCCATCTGTTTCCTGTCAGTGTAAAGGTCACTTAGCCTCCAATAAGTTGTCCTGTCGTGTTGCGGTCGGGTTAGCCGACTCTATGGTGCTTGGAGTTTAGGTGCTTCCTATGTGTGCTGTGGGATATGCAAATAAAGGCTGTTTCCGTTGTGACAATAGGACAATCACCCACTGTAGTACTGTGGGATTCGGTAACTGCGGCCGGCTCGCGGCCTGTCAACTTAAATTTCCATGGGTACCTTCTGCTACCCGTCCGGGTTCCAGTACTGTCAGCTGGTTCTCCGCAGTGCCTTTGGCCTAGGTGCCTCCATCTCGGTATCCGAGTTCCAGCAACGTCTGCTGGTCCTTGGTAGTGCTTTGGAGCACAGGTACCTCCTGCTTAGTAACCGTGTCCCAGTAACGTCAGCTGGTCCTCGGTTGTGCCATTGGCTCTTTTCCTTCTGCTGCCCCTCCGGGTTCCAGCACAGTCAGCTGGTCCTCGTTACTTGCATTGGCTCTTGTACCTTCTGCTACCCGTCCGGGTTCCAGTACCATCAGCTGGTTCTCCACAGTGCCTTTGGCCTAGGTGCCTCCATCTCGGTATCCGAGTTCCAGCAACGTCTGCTGGTCCTTGGTAGTGCTTTGGAGCACAGGTACCTCCTGCTTTGTAACCGTGTCCCAGTAACGTCAGCTGGTCCTCGGTTGTGCCATTGGCTCTTTTCCTTCTGCTGCCCCTCCAGGTTCCAGCACAGTCAGCTGGTCCTCGTTACTTGCATTGGCTCTTGTACCTTCTGCTACCCGTCCGGGTTCCAGTACCGTCAGCTGGTTCTCCGCAGTGCCTTTGGCCTAGGTGCCTCCATCTCGGTATCCGAGTTCCAGCAACGTCTGCTGGTCCTTGGTAGTGCTTTGGAGCACAGGTACCTCCTGCTTAGTAACCGTGTCCCAGTAATGTCAGCTGGTCCTCGGTTGTGCCATTGGCTCTTTTCCTTCCGCTGCCCCTCCGGGTTCCAGCACAGTCAGCTGGTCCTCGTTACTTGCATTGACTCTTGTACCTTCTGCTACATTTACAAATTGAAGATTTTTTCAATGCTTTTTTGGGTAATCACTCTGGATCTCCAACAATGAAGACGACGACCCTGATGACCACCCCGAAGAAGATGACGACCACAAGGACGACGAGCATCAAGCCAACCAGCCTAAACACCAGCACAAAGAAGAAATAAAAGATTACCAAACAGGACTAAGAAGGTTAAGACAAACTACAAGATACAGAACAAGAGACTTAAGAACAATAAGCAGAAGATCAAAAAGCAGAAGAACATGAAGTATAAGACCAAAATGAAGAGCAAAATATATGCTCTAAATTATAAGCAGAAGAAGACTAAGCAGTGTATGGGGGTGAGTCCGTTCCTCCTCGTGGTGCCCCTGGAAAATGCCTGCTGCTGCAGGCTAAACTGAACACGGACAAATACTGTTGTAATTTAAATCTTTTGTGACAGCAAGAACGGAAGGATGAAAAATTCATACTTTGACAGATTACAAGTACAGGATTCTCTGTCACAAATAAGAATATGATGAAGAAGATGAAGTACAATATGAATAAGAATAATAGTTTAATAAGAAGAATATGAGTAATGTTAACAAAAAGATGAATAGCAAGAAGTTTAAGAAGAAGATAAAGAAGGTGAAGATGAAGAATAATTTGATGAAAAAGATGATGCTGCTGAAGATTATGAAGGAGAAAGTGTGTCAAAAGTTAAAAAGGTGAAGAGCATGGAAGTTGTGAAATATACATATTTGCCAAAATAGAAAAAACGTTAACAACATTGTAAATTTCTTCGTCAATCCGAACATCTTTAAAAAAAAAAATATTTATGCTATTCCATTTGATTGGGTTAAACATCTATGCCTTTAATGTCTCCTCAACCTTCCCCAATACATTCTACATTACTCTTTGTTGTTTTCCTTCATGTACAATTAACCAACAAGGCAAGAATGGGGTTTTTTTTAATTCCGATATTTTGTTCCCATAGACTTACATTGGATTTCCGGTATCGGTATCGGGTATCGCCGATATTTTTTGGGTATCGGCGATACAATTCCGATTCCGATACTTTTGGATATCGGAAAGTATCGCTCAACTCTAGTTATGAATGTTTTAGAAATTAATTCTGAACAGAAGCTCCCTCTGGTGGTTGCAAACAGTACTGAACCATTCAGTGAGGATTGGCAATCAGGGATCACGGACTGGCTGGATATAAGGGAGGTTTCCCCCATCATGATTGCCGGTGATCAATTGTTCTTGTCTCAACGTTGTTTCCTGGTTCACTTGGGAGCTTGCTGAGTCTTGCCTCTTCTCCTGCTCTCAGATAAGATATTTTCTGTTTTTTGTTTTTGTGCTTGCCATTTGTATATTTCTCTGCATTTCTGTGAGGTTGGCCAGGTTCCCCTCCCCGGGGGGCTTGGTCTCCTCTCGGTTCCTCTGGAGCCATTGTTGTTTGTTCATTTGCCTTTTCCAGTTTTTTTTCTGTGGCTGCGGCTTAGTTTTGTTACACCAGAGAACTGATTTAGGTGGTAGAGGTCGTGTGATCTCAGGTGTTTTTGCAATTAGTAGCGTTGGGTTTTTTTTAGGGTTTTTTTTGGATTGCAGTAAGTATCCTTCCTATCCTTTTCTGTCTAAGTCAGATTGGGCCCCAGCGTTTGCTCATACTATTTTCTGTCTGTGTCTGTATTTCCTCTTGTCTAACCGCCGTTACATGTTTGGGGGCTTCCTATGTTCTTTGGGGATCTGCTCCGGGGCAGATAGCTTTCCTCTTTCTATCTTTAGGTGTAGTTAGCCTCTCAGGCTGTGACGAGGCATCTAGGACCAACGTAGGAACGCTCCACGGTTGCCTTTAGTTGTGGTGGTTAGTCAGGGTACTGCAATCCAGTAGATTCCAACCTCTCTGGTGTATTGCCGTTTTTGCCTGCTCTCCTCAGCTACCAAAACACAACAGTATCACCGGCCAAACTGGAAATTATATGGTAGTCACAGAGGGAAAAATAGTGTGGAAAAAAAAAAAAAAAGTTGTCAGAGATTTTTTTTTTTCTGTTTGTTGCATTTTTTTTCCCCTCTTTTTCTCTGGGTGCTGAGGAGGATTTTTTTTTCTCTCAATGGAGTTTGCACAGTTGTCTGGCCGTGTGGATCAGCTTGCCACTGAAGTTCGGAGTATTGCTACCTATCTTGCAGGGTTGCCGGTTGTGGAACCTAGGATCCCCATGCCAGATTTGTTTTTAGGGGATCGAGCTAAATTTCTGAATTTCAAAAATAACTGTAAGTTGTTTTTTGCCTTAAAACCTAAGTCCTCAGGGAACGCAGCACAGCAGGTTCAAATTGTCATCTCTCTCCTGCGCGGCGATCCTCGAGGGTTGGGCTTTTTCCCTGACACCTGGGGATCCTATTTTGAGTAATGTTGATGCATTTTTTCTGACTCTGGGGTTATTGTATGATGAACCTAATGTCACTGATCAAGCTAAAAAAACCTTGTTGGCATTAAATCAGGGGCTTAAGGACGCTGAGTTGTACTGTCAGAAATTTCGAAAGTGGGCAGTTCTGACCAAATGGAATGATGATGCTTTGGCAGCTCTTTTTCGGAAGGGTCTGTCAGAGAATGTAAAAGATGTTATGGTGGGTTTCCCTGCTCCCTCTGGTCTCAATGATTCTATGTCATTGGCGATTCAAATTGACAGACGTTTGCGTGAGCGTAGAGGTATGCGTGGAATGGTGTTGCCTTGTGAACCAGCTTATGAGCCCATGCAGTGTGATAGAGTGGCTTCTGGGGCACAGCGTCATGAGTTTCGAAAACGCAATGGGTTATGTTTCTACTGTGGTGATGCCTCTCATGCTATTTCAGTCTGCCCTAAGCGGGGAAGACGTTTTGCACGCTCAGTTGTCTTGGGTAGTGTTCAGACTAAATTTCTGTTGACTGTTACCCTGATTTGCTCCCTGTCCACATTTTCTGCTCAGGCTTTTGTTGATTCGGGAGCAGCTATTAACCTGATGGATTTTGATTTTGCTAAACGTTGTGGGTTTCCCTTGATACCCCTGCGGAAGTCTATTCCCCTACTGGGGATTGATTCTACCCCTTTGGCTGAGAATAAACCCCAGTTCTCTACTCAGGTGATAATGAGGGTTGAACCTGATCATCAGGAGAGTTGCAAATTTTTGGTGCTGTATAATCTGCATGACATTATTGTACTAGGTTTCCCTTGGTTGCAGTCTCATAATCCTGTTTTGGATTGGAAATCTGTGTCTGTAACCAGTTGGGGCTGCCAATGTGTTAATGCCAACACTCCTGTTTTTTCTGCCTCTCCCCAGGCTCAAGATGTGCCTGACTTTTTGACTGATTTTTCTGATGAGTTTAGCGAAAGTAAATCTGCATCCTTTCCCCCCCGTAGGAGCTATGACTGCGCTATTGAATTAGTGCCTGGTATTAAATTCCCTAAAGGTCGCCTTTTTAACTTGTCTGTACCTGAACATGACGCTATGCGGTCTTATATCAAGGAGTCATTGGAGAAGGGTCATATCAGACCATCCTCTTCACCCTTGGGTGCCGGTTTTTTCTTTGTGGCCAAAAAGGATGGTTCATTAAGGCAGTGTATTGATTATCGTCTCTTGAACAATATCACTGTGAAATATCAATATTCGTTACCCTTGATTTCTGACCTGTTTTCCAGGGGAAAAGTGCTACTTGGTTTACCAAGCTTGACCTCAGGGGGGCGTATAACCTTATTCGCATTAAGCACGGGGATGAATGGAAGACGGCGTTTAATACCCCAGAGGGGCATTTTGAGTACCTAGTGATGCCCTTTGGGCTCACTAATGCTCCTTCCGTCTTCCAGTCCTTCATGAATGACATTTTCAGGGATTTTGTGGATAAATTTCTGATTGTTTATTTAGATGATATCTTGATTTTTTCCAATGACTGGGACTCTCATGTAAAACATGTTCGGACTGTGTTCCACATTTTGAGAGAGAATGCTCTGTATGTGAAGGGATCAAAGTGTATTTTTGGCGTACAGAGGATCTCATTTCTGGGATTCATTTTGTCCCCATCTGTTATTGAAATGGACCCGGTCAAGGTTCAGGACATCTGTGTTTGGGTCCAACCTACTTCATTAAAGGCTCTTCAGAGATTCTTGGGTTTTGCCAATTTTTATCGTAAATTTATTGGTAATTTCTCTGTTATTGTTAAACCATTGACTGATTTGATCAAAAAGGGTTCTGATGTGGTGAATTGGCCTCCTGAGGCAGTCTCTGCGTTTCAGGAGCTTAAGCGGAGATTCACTTCTGCTCCTGTTCTACGGCAGCCTGATGTTTCTCTGCCATTTCAGGTGGAGGTTGATGCCTCTGAAATTGGGGCAGGTGCCGTTTTGTCCCAAAGAGATCCTGAGACCTCTAAAAGTAACCCTTGTGCTTTTTTCTCTCGAAAATTTTCTCCAACTGAACGTAATTATGACGTGGGTAATCGGGAGTTATTGGCCATGAAGTGGGCTTTTGAAGAGTGGAGACATTGGCTGGAGGGAGCCAAACATCAGGTGGTGGTCCTCACGGACCATAAGAATCTGGTTTATCTGGAATCAGCCAAGCGACTTAATCCTAGACAGGCCAGGTGGGCCTTGTTTTTCACACGTTTTAATTTTGTGGTTTCCTGTCTTCCTGGCACTAAGAATATTAAGGCGGATGCCCTCTCGAGGAGTTTCCTTGCAGACTCTCCTGAGTTATCTGATCCTGCTGTTATTTTGAAAGAGGGTGTAGTTCTTCCCGCCATCTCGCCCAATTTGAGACTGACTCTGGAGGGGTGTCAGGAGGATAAACCCGAGCGCTGCCCTGTTGGGAAATTGTTTGTCCCAGACCAGTGGAAGAAGAGTGTGATGTCTGAGATTCATTGTTCCGCGTTGGCCGGTCATCCTGGAATTTTTGGTACCAGAGACTTGGTGAGTCTGTCTTTTTGGTGGCCTACTTTGTCTCGTGACGTCAGGGAGTTTGTGCAGTCCTGTGGAACTTGCTCTCGCTCCAAGCCTTGCTCTCGCTCTAGTGGTTTGTTGATGCCATTGCCTGTGCCCAAGAGACCATGGACCCATATCTCTATGGATTTTATTTGCTCTTAATAATAGGGCAAGCTCTGCCACTTTGATGTCTCCATTTTTCTGCAATGTTGGGTTTCACCTTCGATTTTCTTCGGGACAGACGGAGGCTTCTGTCTGTCCGGGTGTTGACTCTGTTGTGGAGCGTATGCAGCAGATTTGGGACCAGGTAGTGGAGAGGTTGTCCCTTTCTCAGGAGAAGGCCCAGCGGTTTGCCAACCGGCATAGGACTGATGGTCCTCGGTTTAAAGTGGGGGACTTGGTCTGGTTGTCCTCAAGAAATATCCCTATGAGAGTTGCATCTCCTAAGTTTAAGCCTAGGTTTATTGGACCTTATAAGATCATGGAGATTCTTAATCCTGTTTCCTTTCGTTTACTTCTTCCAGGGACATTTAAGATCCATAACGTGTTCCACAAGTCCTTATTGAAGAGGTTTGTAGAGCCAGTGGTTCCTATGGCTGCGCCCCCTGACCCTGTTTTGGTTGAGGGCAATCTGGAGTATGTGGTTGAGAAAATATTGGATTCTCGTTTTTCTAGACAGAAACTCCAGTATTTGGTTAAGTGGAGAGGTTATGGTCAGGAGGACAATTCTTGGGTGTTTGCTTCGGACATCCATGCTAGGAGACTGATCCGTGCGTATCACAGAGCTCATCTGACCGACCTGGTTGCACTAATGAGGGTTCGGTGACCCCTCCTCAAGGGGGGGTACTGTTATGAATGTTTTAGAAATGAATTCTGAGCAGAAGCTCCCTCTGGTGGTTGCAAACAGTACTGAACCATTAAATGAGGATTGGCAATCAGTGATCACGGACTGGCTGGATATAAGGGAGGTTTCCCCCCATCATGGTTGCCGGTGATCAATTGTTCTTGTCTCAATGTTGTTTCCTGCTTCACTTGGAAGCTTGCTGAGTCTTGCCTCTTCTCCTGCTCTCAGATAAGATATTTTCTGTTTTTTGTTTTTGTGCTTGCCATTTGTATATTTCTCTGCATTTCTGTGAGGTTGGCCAGGTTCCCCTCCCTGGGGGGCTTGGTCTCCTCTCGGTTCCTCTGGAGCCATTGTTGTTTGTTCATTTGCCTTTTCCAGTTTTTTTTCTGTGACTGCGGCTTAGTTTTGATACACCAGAGAACTGATTTAGGTGGTAGAGGTCGTGTGATCTCAGGTGTTTTTGCAATTAGTAGCTTTGGGGTTTTTTTTTAGGGTTTTTTTTTGGATTGCAGTAAGTATCCTTCCTATCCTTTTCTGTCTAAGTCAGATTGGGCCCCAATCTCATACTATTTTCTGTCTGTGTCTGTATTTCCTCTTGTCTAACCGCCATTACATGTTTGGGGGCTTCCTATGTTCTTTGGGGATCTGCTCCGGGGCAGATAGCTTTCCTCTTTCTATCTTTAGGTGTAGTTAGCCTCTCAGGCTGTGACGAGGCATCTAGGACCAACGTAGGAACGCTCCACGGCTGCCTTTAGTTGTGATGGTTAGTCAGGGTACTGCAATCCAGTAGATTCCAACCTCTCTGGTGTATTGCCGTTTTTGCCTGCTCTCCTCAGCTACCAAAACACAACAGCAATGTAAATCAATAAATACTGACACATAATAAATGACTATAAGTACCAACCTAGAAAACATGTGCTATAAAGTCTCATAAATAATGTATTTTACTTAAATATATAAACTAACAACAAAATGTACAAATAGATGCACAGTAACCTTATAAAGGACCACAACAAACATGACATAAAAGTGAGTTAGATATAAGAATCCAAATGTCTGTAAGGTATATCCCTATGCCTTTCAACAGAACAGCATACTGTCAAAGACAAATTGTTTCCAAGGCACCAGAGAGATGATTCTATTTCCTTTATTCATCCAAAATGCACAATAAAAGCAACGTTTCGGCCAGCAAGCAACCTTTTTCAAGCATAAACAAAAATGGCACTTACCGGTACATCAAGTGAAGAGAAAATTGGGATAGGTGCTGTGTGGCCCAGGTGCCCCAACGCACGTTTCACCCTAGCTTTTTCAGGTGATGTGTCAAAAGAGGAACAGACTATGGGTATTTATGGATAAACGTAATAAACATCAGCCAATAGACATTTGGGATGCATTTGCTGAAATAACCAATTACAGACACTGAAACATATTGAATTGAAGCAGCCAATCAATGATGTGTGTTAAATTTGTAAAAAGGGAATAACCAATGAATACATGACATACATGAATGGATGTCAGAGCAGGTTGGCAACCAATGAGGGCATAAAACGTCATGTGCATATGTTCTATGCCAGCCTATAGAAATATCTTTATCAGAGCCAACATTTTTTCAGTAATTTATGCTACGGTAGCCCTTTTGTGACATCACACCACGTAGGGAATCTTTTGCTCCTCACACACATCAATTTATTTGCCTTGGATGTTAAATGGTAGTAATGACTACACACTGGGAATACAGTTTTTGCCATTTGGAGATGCTCTGACCAAGACAATTTGACCACAAAGTCAGATTTTTACATTTATTCTTTTTAGCTTCTGGTACACAATCTTCAATTGACAATTTGCATGAAGACATATGTTAGAAGTGTCATTGTGTTAAATGCATGGTATATTGCCGAATGCCAACCATTGTCTTGTGATGCTTTAATTATTCTTTATTTTCATGTTTTAAACAAAGGTTGTCCACCTATAATGGTGTAGCATCCTCATATACATTGAATGTACAATATGAAGGTTGAAGTTTAGTTTAAGTGTATCAATCAGTCGTAGATTTCATATTTATGATCAATTTATGTAAACTGGAATTATCATCTTATATGTGCCAAGACACATTATTCAGGGACATAGCTTATACACATTCATGGTGTTTACATGTACATGAAGAACCTTTCAGGGGACATTCAACTGGTGAAGAAAACATCATGTTTTTAACAGTATAGTGTATAGGTAAACCACCAACCAACACATAAAAACCACCAACCAAAAGATTCTAAACATTTTACCCTTCTTGAAAACAAAATGTGAACACTTATCATAGTCTGATGGAGAAATGTCACATTTACCTTTAACCACTTCGAAATTGACTAGGCATCTTTGTCATGGTTTTGTGGAGAACATAGCCTACAAAAGATGTATTTTTGAATAGGCTGGTGTTATATTATAATATATTATAAGTTTGCACTTCCTAATTGTCCTGATATTTACTAGTCCTTCATTCTTCTTTTTATCCAGAAAATAACCTTTTGAAAGTAGAACTGCTTGACCTACAGAAAAAAGAATTGTCCTCAAAAGCTTAACATCAAAATATTATTTGAAGGAGAGAGTTATCATCTTCTACAGACGAATTTCATTACTTTATACAATAAATGTTCTTTCAAAACTTCAAAAAAACTAAAAAAAAAAGAAAAAAAACTGCAAGAAAATTGGAGCATGGAATGTTCTTGTGTTGAAGAGGTCATGCAGCAGTTAAGAGGTTAATGAGTACACCCCCATAACTCAGAACAAGCAGGACCTGGTATCCTTTATCAGCAGTTAGAATGGCTTTATATTTCTGGCAAAGAAACCAGTATCCGCCAGGATAATTAGATAACCGGCAGGACTGTGTGAAGCTTCTAATCAGTAGGTTTACTGCTATTGAATTTCTCTAAGAGCTTTTGCCATGGCTCTGGCACAATATGTAAATTATATGTAGTGATTTATTTAATAGAGGATTCATTATAAATCCATTCCCTTTTTTCCTTTTTTTCCCACTGACAAATTGCAATTTTTAGAATGTTCATTAATTTCCATTCATTGTTTCTTTTTCTTTTTTTAACACAATATCTTTAGCACTAGTAATGAAACTTAAGGTGCATTTACACTGCATGATTATTGCGAAATGAGCATCCCAAGGAATGATAATCCTGCAGTGTAAAACAGGCCCTGAACACCTGATGGACCAGCAAACAGTCGTTCATTGGGTAGAAAATCCTTTATTTTGCACAGAACATCTCTTCTCGATAGCTGATCATCTGTGGTTAGACAAGTTCTACAAACATTTTACCCCACTCAACAAGGGCATGCATGATGAGAGCCATGCACAACATTTGGTGCAAATTAGTTGACCAAAGTAAGCAATTAACGGATGGTGTAAATTTAAACTAGACAATTTACAGTGGTTCCAGATTTATCAAACAGCATGAGCCAATGTGATAGATCTGACAGTATTTTCACCAGAAATGTGTCACAAAAATGTTGTTCGAAGAGTAGGGCTACATCACATTTCATTACCAGGCCTTAATGCTGGATAACAAAAAATTTGCTATGCTATGTTACTAATACAACACCAATCTGATAATGTGCCAACGGAGTCTTAAGAGAATTTCCTTATTATGTCACAGACAATTTAAAGAACACCATATACATACCTCCCAACTTTCAAAGAAGACAAAGAAGGATAGAATTTGCAGGACAGATTTAACCATACCTCTAGCCACACCCATTTACCATTTCACTCTAACCTGACCACATAAGGAAAATGTTAAAAAAGGGATTAACAACCCATCTAAAACTCTGTTCACACTACTGCTGAACCCTATCATTGTCCTTTTCCATTATAGGAGACACCCTGACTTTACTCACTGACTATAATGAGCTCCATCAATGTCCTTTCAAGATTCCAATCATATTTCACACATAAGTTCTTGCTCTGATCAGTTCGTGCTCATGTCAGGAGATAGAGAAGTGAGAAGACATATACAGTTAATTCCAGAATACAGAGTGTCTGGAAGCGAACACTGCCATCTGTTGATCAAAAATGATAGAGAAAGGGAAATCACTACACTAGCCACAAAGGAGACTCAAGGTCTCCAAAAATTCAATATAAACAGCACAAAAAGGCAGCAAAACTCACCTGCCCAGATCTCAGAACAAATGCACTACAGGGTGCAGCCAGCCCATAAAGCAAGATGTTAGCAGCACAGGTGCAAAATACCAGATTAAACAGCTACTCTCCACATACCCATTCAAGGAGGGGGTGACTGCTCAGTATACAATTGCACAATAAAGGCCCACATAGGGTGCCGTTCACACAAGGATACTGTACAGTGTCCGGTTCATAGCCTATTAATTACGCCCCTACTATTCGACTAGGCGGGCTGGCCAGTACACTCTCAATGCGCACCAGTGTGAATACCCCTTATGCGAGACCAAACGTGCCTGGGCTCGGCTGCACCCCGAAAAATAAAGTACAAAAAATTCAAAAATAGTGGGGTATTAGTTAATATTTTGGCCAAAATACGTAAGCTTGTAACCTGCGCCAAAGGTCCCCACGCTTACAAGTACCTTCACCACACTAGTCACTAAGGAGACTCAAGGTCTCCAAAAATTCAATATAAACAGCACAAAAAGGCAGCAAAACTCAACTACCCAGATCTCAGAACAAATGCACTACAGGGTGCAGCCAGCCCATAAAGCAAGATGTTAGCAGCACAGGTGCAAAATACCAGATTAAACAGCCACTCTCCACATACCCATTCAAGGAGGGGGTGACTGCTCAGTATACAAATGCACAATAGAGGCCTGCATAGGGTGCCGTACACACAAGTTTAGAAAGGGAAAGCAGAAAGAATTACATGGACAGGAACTCAAGAGTCAAGAACATTTTCCCTCGGGGAAGAGATTGGGTGAGATGCCAGGTCAGGTGACTGTTGGGATGTAGAGAGATGGACAAGAGAGACTGAGTAACTGTAAACAAACTTGGCCATTTGCTGGATCAAACTGAAAGTGACAGTAAAAAAGAGAATTGTGTTAGCAGGAACAAAATTGTGCTGGGAAATTTGCAGAGGGAGTGAATTCACCTGCTGAACTTGATCAGGTGACACACAGGAAGGACTTCCTGATTATAAAAGGCTTGGCCAGGCTGAGAAGAGCTGTTGGCTCCAGTACCTGCACCAGGGCAGGTTGTATGCCTGTGAGGTGGGCTTGCAGCCACCATCGCCACGGCAGAGTCCAAGAGTAGTCAAATGCTAGAGAAGGCCTGAGTTGTGAAGAAGATCCATGGCCCGCTCTAGTGGAAGGCTGTGACCAGAGCCAAACCAAGGCCTGAGGGATGCTGTGGCCGAGTTACTAGGACATGCTTGGAGAGCGAGACAGGCGGGATGTTATGAGCCATTGAGCGAGATTCGGACAACTTCAGTTGAAGCCTGGGATCCGGCCTACGCTGGTCAAGTACCGAAGACCAGAGCAACATCGGTCAAGACCCAGACAACAGCAGTCAAGAGTCATAGACCAGCACCCCCACTTTACCAGATCAAGGAGACGCACATCGGCGGTTAAGAACTTAAGATACCTGAAGAATACACGACCAGACACTCTCACCTCAGGTGATGATCATAGGACGCGAGTGAGCAGGGCTGTTGCTTTCAGCACAGACTCAAGGTACCTGATGTGGGCAAGGGGGAGGCAGCAGATGAAAAGGGGCCTGGCTGATGCTAAAGTGGCTTTGTTAGAACCCGGAAAGCTACAAGGGTGCCCTAGAGCAGTGGTCCCCAACCTTTTTTTGCACGGACCGGCTTCAAGAAAGACCATTCTTCCATGGCCCGGCAGGGCGGGGTTGGAGGTGTGGCAGGGGTGGGGCTTTGGTTATATGGGGGCGGGGCTATGGACGGGGTTGTAGTTTAGTAGTAGTGCATACTCATCATTTAATTATAACATTTATAATGTGAATATGACTCCCTTGTATACAAAGCTCTGCTCCCACCCTTGTATACAAGGCTCCACTCCCACCCTTGTATGCATGGCTCCGCTCCCACCCTTGTTTATATGGCTCCGCTCCCACCCTCCCATCCTGTATACATGGCTCCGCTCCCAACCTTCCATCCTGTATATATGGCTCCGCTCCCACCCTCCTATCCTTGTATACATGGCTCCACTCCCCTCCCATCCTTGTATACATGGCTCCACTCCACCCTCCCATCCTTGTATATATGGCTCCACTCCACACCTCCCATCCTGTATACATGGCTCCGCTCCCACCCTCCCATCCTGTATACATGGCTCCGCTCCCAACCTCCCATCCTGTATATATGGCTCCGCTCCCCCCTCCCATCCTGTATACATGGCTCCGCTCCCACCCTCCCATCCTTGTATATATGGCTCCGCTCCCACCCTCCCATCCTTGTATATATGGCTCCGCTCCACCCTTCCATCCTTGTATGCATGGCTCCCCTCCACCCTCCCATCCTTGTATATATGGCTCCGCTCCCACCCTCCCATCCTGTATACATGGCTCCGCTCCCAACCTCCCATCCTGTATATATGGCTCCGCTCCCAACCTCCCATCCTGTATATATGGCTCCGCTCCCACCCTCCCATCCTGTATACATGGCTCCGCTCCCAACCTCCCATCCTGTATATATGGCTCCGCTCCCCCCTCCCATCCTGTATACATGGCTCCGCTCCTACCCTCCCATCCTTGTATATATAGCTCCGCTCCACCCTCCCATCCTTGTATATATGGCTCCGCTCCCACCCTCCCATCCTGTATACATGGCTCCGTTCCAACCTCCCATCCTGTATATATGGCTCCGCTCCCACCCTCCCATCCTGTATACATGGCTCCGCTCCCAACCTCCCATCCTGTATATATGGCTCCGCTCCCCCCTCCCATCCTGTATACATGGCTCCGCTCCCAGCATCCCATCATTGTTTATATGGCTCCGCTCCCCCCCCTCACATCCTTGTATATATGGCTCCTCTCCACCCTTCCATCCTTGTATGCATGGCTCCCCTCCACCCTCTTATCCTTGTATGCATGGCTCCCCTCCCCCCTCCCATTCTGTATACATGGCTCCGCTGGGCTCCCCCGTCCTCCCCCCCATCATACTTACCCTCCTCCCCATCATACTGACCCTCCTCGCTCCGTCGCTGCAGGTCCCTTGCATCCCTGTCGGCTGCGCAAGCTTCCTCCTGTGCGCAGCGGTGACGTAGTACCGCTCATTAAGGGCATGAATATGGACGCCACGCCTATGGAAGTGCCGTCACGTCCATATTCATTACCTTAATGAGCGGTACTACGTCACCGCACTGCCAGGGGAAGCTGCCGCGGCCGACAGGGATGCAGCGACGGAAGGTAAGTATCGATGTCTTCTTGAAGCCGGCGGCTGTAGCTGTCACTACAGTGCTGCAGCTGCCGGCTCCATGTGTGTACAGCGTTCTGTGCCGTGGCTCCGCTGCCCGGCAACAGAACTGCTACGGCCCGGTAATGGGCCACGGACCGGCGGTTGGGGACCCCTGCCCTAGAGACTGTTCCCTCTAAATGCCCCCTTCCCAGTTAGACCAAGGTTGGACTGTAGACCCCAAACTTATCTCGAGGACATATCTCTTGCAACATGCTAACCAATGTACAGGTGCTTCTCACAAAATTAGAATATCATCAAAAGGTTAATTTATTTCTGTTCTTCAATACAAAAAGGACATAAGGGACATAAGTATTTACATCGGCCATACATTTACATACATTTTTGGGACAAAAGTATTTACATCGATTTTCTGGCTAACACGGTACCACAATATTATTTTGTATTGCACATCAATACAAAAAGTGAAACTCATACAGCTCTGGCAAAAATTAAGACACCACCACATCAAAACCCTGTTACGGGCAGCCCAGTCTCCAGATCTGAACCCTATTGAAAACTTCTGGAATGTAATCAAGAGGATAGTCACAAGCCATCAAACAAAGAAGAACTGCTTAAATTTTTGCGCCAGAAGCAGTATGAAAGACTGATGGCAAGCATGCCAAGACGCATGAAAGCTGTTTTTAAAAATCATGGTTATTGATTTCAGAACTCTTCCTGAGTTAAAACATTAGGCTGGAGTCACACACAACGTCTAAGAAATCGGACCGTTTTAGTTGGTCGATTATCGGACCAAAATGTAAAGAACAGAAATCCGTCTGGCATCCGATTTTCCTGGAAAGATGCGATTTAATCGCATTTGACCATAGTTGTAACATCCGATTTACATCCGACTTGCGAGAATTTCTCGCAGGCTTGCAAAACTGACATATAGTGGATCCAAATGAACAGTATTTAAATCACAAAAGAAATAATAGATATATACACATAGAACACACATATATATATATATATATATATTATACATGTCATTGTGACATGTATATATATATATATATATATATATATATTTATAGTTCATAGACTTCTACATACTGTGATAGCCGCTAATTCAATTGCCGGCTTTTGTGAAAGTACAGACCCGACATGAAATGACACATGGTTTACATACAGTTAACCATGTCATTTCATGTATTTTTATATATGGTTTAAACTTACAATTACATGAGTGTATGTGTGCAAAATTGCAGACATGAAGGAGTTAATTAAAGGTATAAATTTGTTGAAAAAAAATGCGTGGGCTCCCGCTGTATTTTC
Source organism: Oophaga sylvatica (assembly GCA_033576555.1). Lineage (NCBI taxonomy): Eukaryota > Metazoa > Chordata > Amphibia > Anura > Dendrobatidae > Oophaga > Oophaga sylvatica. Next base: position 33,815,881 of record JARQOD010000007.1, on the reverse strand, counting down.
TCCACCAGACAGACAAAGCCAGCAAGTGGGGGCAGATAATAATAGCCTAGGGAGGGTACATTTTTTTTGTGCCCCCCTGGCTACTAACATCTGCCCCCAGACACCCCAGAAAAGGCAAATCTCTAATTACCGTATATACCCATGTATAAGCCGAGATTTTCAGCCCATTTTTTAGGGCTGAAAGTCCCCCTCTCGGCTTATACGCGGGTCATATACGGGGGTCGGCGGGGGAGGGGGAGTGGGGTGTCGGATTATACTCACCTCTCCGTGGCCGCGGTCTCTGCAGCCCCCCTGCTTCTCCCACGATCTCCGGCTCCTTCCTGCAGCGGTCACATGGCACCGCTCATTAAAGTCATGAATATGCACATATTCATGACTTTAATGAGCGGTAGCACGTGACCGCTGCAGGACAGAAGCGCTGCGGAGACCGCCGGGAGAAGAGGAGAGGCTGCAGGGACGCGCGGCGGAGGGGTGAGTATATGCTATATTTACCTTTCCCTCGGTCCACCGCAGCGCACTAATCCCTGGGTCCGACTCCTCTGTGTGTAAATGATCAGGCAGAGGGCGCGATGACGTCATTAGTGTGCGCCCCGCCCCCTGCCTGATCAATCTCACACACAGAGGAGTCGGACCGAGGGATTAGTGCGCTGCGGTGGACCGTGGGACAGGTAAATATCTCAGGTGCCGGGGTCCTGAGCGAGCGTGACACCCCCCGCCTGCTCAGGACACCGGCACCTGGCCCCCAGCGACGAGAGGTGAGTATGTCATTTTTTTTTTCAGCAGCAGCATATGAGGCCTATACTATGGGGCATAATTGTGCAGAATATGGGGCATAATATGGAGCATATGGGGGCATAATATGGAGCATATGGGGGCATAATATGGAGCATATGGGGCATAATATGGAGCATATGGGGCATAATATGGAGCATATGGGGGCATAAGCTGTGGAACATATGGGGCATAATCTGGAGCATATGGGGGCATAATATGGAGCATATGGGGGCATAAGCTGTGGAACATATGGGGCATAATCTGGAGCATATGGGGGCATAAGCTGTGGAACATATGGGGCATAAGCTGTGGAACATATGGGGGCATAATCTGGAGCATATGGGGGCATAATATGGAGCATATGGGGCATAATATCGCCCCTCTCGTTCATGGCAGAGTGCGACGTACCAACAGACAACCCTGGCACAATAACACCACTAAAAAGCTCCGGCAAGTGTCCAGGATTACAGAGCGGCGCTGGAAAAAAACAAATTCGCAAGACGACTTCACTGCATTCAAACAAGCAACACTCTCTTTCAAATCTGCCCTCACCTCTGCTAAACAGGCCTACTTCACAACCCTCGTATCTTCCCTATCCTACAACCCCAAACAGTTATTCAAAACTTTTAACTCCCTCCTCCGCCCACCACTGCCCCCTCCTACCTCCCTCATCTCTGCTGAGGACTTTGCCACACACTTCAAAAATAAGATCGACCTAACAAGGCAAGTCTTCATTGTTCAACCACCTCAACCACTTTGTATACCAGACCAATGCCCTAACCCCATAACCTCCCTCTCCAATATAACTGAAGGGGAGCTTAATTGTCTTCTCTCCAAATCGCACCTCACAACCTGTGCACTTGACCCCATCCCAACCCACCTCCTCCCCAACCTCACCACCACTATTATTCCATCCCTAACCCACCTCTTCAACCTATCACTAACTTCCAGTACCTTCCCTTCTGCTTTCAAGCATGCCACAATCACGCCTATCCTTAAAAAGCCAACCCTCGACCAACCGCTATGTCCAGCTATCGCCCAATATCGCTGCTCCCATTCGCTTCCAAACTCCTGGAGCTGCATGTCCACGCTGAGCTTTCCTACCACTTCTCTTCTAACTTGCTCTTTGACACTCTACAATCTGGTTTCCGCCCCCATCACTCCACTGAGACAGCCCTGACCAAAATTACTAATGACCTACTTACAGCCAAAGCAAACGGACAATACTCTATACTCCTGCTTCTTGACCTGTCCTCTGCTTTTGACACAGTTGACCACTGCCTTCTACTACAGATTCTTTCCTCCTTTGGCGTCAAAGACCTCGCCCTATCTTGGATCTCCTCATACCTTTCCAACCGCACATTCAGCGTCTCCCACTCCCACACTACCTCCTCGTCCCACCCTCTCTCTGTTGGAGTTCCCCAAGGCTCTGTTCTAGGACCCCTACTCTTCTCAATCTATACACTTGGCCTGGGGCAACTCATAAAGTCCCACGGATTCCAGTACCACCTTTACGCTGATGACACTCAGATCTACCTCTCTGGCCCAGACATCACTTCTCTGCTATCCAGAATCCCGGAGTGTCTATCAGCCATATCCTCCTTCTTCTCCTCCCGCTTCCTCAAACTCAATGTGGACAAATCTGAACTCATAATCTTTCCCCCATCCCACAGATCTTCCTTACCTGACCTATCTACCACAATTAACGACATCACGCTTTCCCCCGTACCAGAAGTCCGCTGCCTCGGAGTAACCCTTGACTCTGCCCTGTCCTTCAAACCGCACATCCAAGCTCTTTCTACCTCCTGTCGCCTTCAGCTCAAAAATATTTCAAGAATCCGTCCTTTCCTCAACCCTCAATCTACTAAAATGATTGTGCACGCCCTCATCATCTCCCGCCTCGACTACTGCAACACCCTTTTCTCTGGCCTCCCTGCTAACACCCTCGCACCTCTCCAGTCCATCCTTAACTCTGCTGCACGACTAATTCACCTCTCTCCTCGCTACTCCTCCGCTTCTCCCCTCTGCAAATCTCTTCACTGGCTCCCATTCCCTCAGCGTATCCAGTTCAAATTACTAATACTGACCTACAAGGCCATCTATAATCTGTCTCCTCCATATATCTCTGAACTAATCTCCCGATATCTTCCCTCACGTAATCTCCGATCCTCCCAAGACATCCTTCTCTCCTCCACACTTATTCGCTCCTCACCCAACCGCCTCCAAGACTTCTCCCGAATATCCCCCATCCTCTGGAATTCTTTGCCCCAACACATCCGACTATCAAACTCATTCACATCCTTCAGACGGAACCTGAAAACCCATCTCTTCAGGAAAGCCTACAGCCTGCAATGACCCTGCTGACTCCTCACCACTACCGGAGTTATTGCCTCAACCAGGGCCGGATTAACGTAGGGGCTCATGGAGCTGCAGCTCCAGGCCCCTTGTTAGAAATAGGCCCATCCGCGGCCCAGCCGGCCGCGCCGATGTCTCGGCTGCCGGGCCGTGCTAGTCAGGGCCGCCATCAGGGCATTACAGCCCTGACTGGCGTATGGGGCCCGATCAGCAGAGGGGGCCCGCACCGGGCCCCGTCACCTACCGATCGGGCCCCACAGCCCCGCCCCCAGCGGCAGGATTCTGCCGCTCAAGTAACTGAACCTGCGTCCAGGACGCAGGTTCAGTTACTCTATTACCGTGCGGGCCCGCACAGTAATAGTTAACGCTGCCAGCCAATCGGAGGCTGGCAGCTCACGTCAGCACGCACGTCGCCGGCACCTGACGTCATTGTCAGTTGCCGGCGAGTGCGCGCTTTCTCTTCAGTGTGGATCCCTCGCCGCTGGAACACGGCAAGGTAAGGAGAAAGGTTTTTTTTTTTTTTTTTAATGTTGCAAGCGGCAAAGCTGGAGCCCCGGCAGAATGAAGACGGGGCAGGACTGGGGGTAGAATGAAGACGGGGCAGGACTGGGGGCAGAATGAAGACGGGGCAGGACTGGGGGCAGAATGAACACGGGGCAGGACTGGGGGCAGAATGAACACGGGGCAGGACTGGGGGCAGAATGAACACGGGACAGGACTGGGGGCAGAATGAGGACGGGGCAGGACTGGGGGCAGAATGGACACGGGGCAGGACTGGGGCAGAATGAAGACGAGGCAGGACTGGGGCAGAATGAAGACGGGCAGGACAAAAGGCAGAATGAAGACGGGGCAGGACTGGGGGCAGAATGAAGACGGGGCAGGACTGGGGGCAGAATGAATACGGGGCAGGACTGGGGCAGAATGAACACGGAGCAGGACTGGGGGTAGAATGAAGACGGGGCAGGACTGGGGGCAGAATGAAGACGGGGCAGGACTGGGGGCAGAATGAACACGGGGCAGGACTGGGGGCAGAATGAAGACGAGGCAGGACTGGGGGCAGAATGAAGACGGGGCAGGACTGGGGACAGAATGAAGACGGGGCAGGACTGGGGGCAGAATGAACACGGGGCAGGACTGGGGGCAGAATGAAGACGGGGCAGGACTGGGGGCAGAATGAACACGGGGCAGGACTGGGGGCAGAATGAAGACGAGGCAGGACTGGGGCAGAATGAAGACGGGGCAGGACTGGGGGCAGAATGAACACGGGGCAGGACTGGGGGCAGAATGAACACGGGGCAGGACTGGGGGCAGAATGAACACGGGGCAGGACTGGGGGCAGAATGAAGACGGGGCAGGACTGGGGGCAGAATGAATACGGGGCAGGACTGGGGGCAGAATGAAGATGCGGCAGGACTGGGGGCAGCAGAATGGAGACGGGGCAGAATGAAGACCGGGCTGGACTGGGGCAGAATGGAGATGGGCAGGACTGGGGCAGAATGGAGACGGGGCAGGACTGGGGGCTGACTGAAGATGGGGCAGGACTGGGTAGAATGGAGATGGGCAGGATGAAGACGAGGCAGGACTGGGGGCAGAATGGAGATGGGGCAGGACTGGGGGCAGAATGGAGACTGGATGGGGAAGGATGGAGACTGGGCATGAATTAGAATGGAGACTGGGCAGGAATCAGCATAGAGACGGGGCAGGATAGAGACGGGCAGGACTGGGGCAGAATGGAGATGGGGCAGGACTGGGGGCAGAATGGAGACTGGATGGGGAAGGATGGAGACTGGGCATGAATCAGAATGGAGACTGGGCAGGAATCAGCATGGAGACGGGGCAGGAATCAGGATGGAGACAGGGCAGAATGGAGACTGGGCAGGAATCAGGATGGAGATGGGGCAGAATGGAGACTGGGCAGGAATCAGAATGGACATGGGGCAGAATGGAGACTGGGCAGGAATCAGCACAGAGACGGGGCAGGATGGAGATGGGGCAGGATTGGAGACACTGGGGGCAGGATGGAGACGGGGCAGGATTGGAGACACTGGGGCAGGATTGGACATACAGACAGGGGGCTGAATGAAAGACATGAGGCCAGAATGGAGACACTGAGGGCAGAATGAAAGTCATGGAGGCATTATTGGAGACACTGGGGGCAGGATGGAGAAGGAGCAGGATTGGAGACACTGGGGGCAGGATGGAAAAGGGGCAGGATTGGAGACACTGGGGGCATGATTGGAGACACTGGGGGGCATGATTGGAGACACTGGGGGGCATGATTGGAGACACTGGGGGCATGATTGGAGACACTGGGGGCATGATTGGAAACACTGGGGGCATGATTGGAGACACTGGTGGCAGAATTGGAGACGCTGGGGGCAGGATAAAAGACATGGAGGCAGGGTTGGAGACAGATGGGGCAGGATGGGGAGATCATATGGGGCAGAATGGATACTCATGAGGGCGGGATGGGAGAACATATGGCTGAAGCCAGGAATGAGACACACAGGGCCAGGATGGGGGATATTATTACAATACGGGCTAATTAAGGGATATTATTACTGCAGTGATGTATTTTATTTTTTTTGAGTATACTGTTTTAAATGGGGGAAGGTCCTGTTACTGTGCAGAGTGACACTATGTCACCTTTTTTTTCATCTGGTGTAGTTTAGAAGTTGGGAAAAAAATAAGTAATGTGTTCTGCAATCGGAGCTCTAGATAACTGTGTTATTTCCTGCAGAGACGAGCCCTGGCAGGAAGAAGTGATGGCGGTCTATGCTGGATGAAAGATGAAAAGCAAAGATGAAGGACTTCACCTAGAGACGTCACTGGTGAGTCAGTGTTACTTGTACACTGACACTATACACTGTATACAGAGCTCCTGTGTACAAGGTCACCGGTGATTACTGTATTACCTGTACACAGACACTGCATACTAAGTACAGATCTCCTGTGTAGAATGGCACTTATGGTGATAGTATTGTGTTTTTTTTTTATTACTGATCAGTATTGTAGTATTCAGTCACTATGTGATGGTAATATATGGTCTGGTCATGGTGTGGCGGTATTTGTTCCTTGTATGTGCTATTATTCGGTCACTGTGTGGTGGCAATATGTGGTCTGGTCATGGTGTTGCGGTATTTGTTCCTTGTATGTGATATTATTTGGTCACTTTGTGGTGGTATTATATGGTCTGGTGGTATTTGTTCCTTGTAGGTGATATTATTCGATCACTGTATCACATGTATCATATATTTACTTTGTTTATATCTTTTACGTTACATTTTTGGCCTTTGTGAATTGCCGTGTTTGGCCCCACCCCTTGCCCCGCCCCTTGCCCGCCCCTTCAGCTCCAAGCCCATCATGTTCTTAATCCGGCCCTGGCCTCAACCAACACCGGAACTGCTGCAACCCCCTGACCTACTGTCTCCTGCCTCACAATCCTGTAGAATGTAAGCCCGAAAGGGTAGGGTCCCTCCCCTCTGTATCAGTCTGTCATTGTTAGTTTGTTTACTGTAAGTGATACCTGTAATTTGTATGTAACCCCTTCTCATGTACAGCACCATGGAATCAATGGTGCTATAGAAATAAATATTAATAATAATAATAATAATAATATGGAGCATATGGGGGCATAATCTGTGGATCATACGGGCATAATCTGTGGAATATATGGGGGCATAATCTGGAGCATATGGGGGCATAATCTGTGGAGCATATTGGGCATAATCTGTGGAGCATCATATGGGGGCATAATCATTTTTCACCCTAGGCTTATACGTGAGTCAATAAGTTTTCCCAGTTTTTTGTGGCAAAATTAGGGGGGTCGGCTTATACACGGGTCGGCTTATACATGAGTATATACGGTAGATTAGCCCTTTCTGGCACTTTGCCCGTCTATTCCCATTGCCCTGTAACGTTGACGAATGGGTTAATAAGGGGTTAAAGCCACCTTGCAATTGAAAGTTTAAGCCAGGTTAATAATTGAGAGCTGTCAATTAGACAACTATCAATTATTAATCCTATTGTATAAAAGAAAAATCAAACACACACACTTAAATAAAAAAGAAGTTTAATGAAATAAGCAAACAGTTTTTTTTTACCATATTTTATTTTCCTGTTAAAACCATTTCCTGTAATAAAAATTAAATAAAAAACCAAAATTATTCTTACCTATCCGATACACAGTCAGGTCCCACGCTGTAATCCATCAGAAAGGGTTAACAGGTTACAGCTAGCAGGGAGCTAATGCTGCCTGCTGAACTGTTACCCCCTGAATGAATCAGTTCCTCTCCCGGCGAAAGGAGAGGAAGTGATTAATGAGTGGAGCTTAATTGATTTATTCCCACTTTCACTTCACCTAAAGTGAAAGTGGGACGCAATCAATTAAGCTTCCCACAGTAATCACATCCTCTCCTGTCACTGGGAGAGGAAGTTATTTATTCAGGAGCTTTCAGCTGAGCAGGCAGCATTACTTGCGCTGCTTGGATGAAAGATAGTTAACCCTTTGTGAAGGATTACAGCGTGGGACGTGACAGATCGCCGGATAGGTAAGAATAATGTTGTTTATTATTTTTTCTTTATTATAAGAGATCAAGGGCTTCACAGGGATTAAGAGTTAAATAAAAGATGGTCAAAAAAATGTGTTTTTATTTCATTAAAATTATTTATTCTTAAAGTGTGTGTGTTTTTTTTATTTACTTCAATAGGATTAATAATTGATAGTTGTCTAATTGACAGCTCTCAATTATTAACCTGGCTTAACGTCACCTTTCAATTGCAAGGTGGCTTTAACCCCTTATTAACCCATTCGCCACCACTACAGGGCAATGGGAATAGACGGGCAAAGTGCCAGAAAGGGCTAATCTAATTAGAGATTTTCCTTTTCTGGGGTGTCTGGGGGCAGATGTTAGTAGCCGGGGGGGGGCACAAAAAAAATGTACCCTCCCTAGGCTATTATTATCTGCCCCCACTTGCTGGCTTTGTCTGTCTGGTGGAGAAAATACAGCGGGAGCCCACGCATTTTTTTTCAACGAATTTATACCTTTAATTAACCCCTACATGTCTGCAATTTTGCACACATATACTCATGTAATTGTAAGTTTAAACTATATATAAAAATACATGAAATGACATGGTTAACTGTATGTAAACCATGTGTCATTTCATGTCGGGTTCTGTATTTTCACAAAAGCCGGCAATTGAATTAGCGGCTATTACAGTATGTAGAAGTGTATGAACTATAAATATATGTATATATATATACATGTCACAATGACATGTATATATATATATGTATTCTATGTGTGTATATGTATTGATTTCATTCTTTATTAAACCTGTCAGTGTGATTTTACAGTATAGCCGGGGATGAATTGCCAGCTTTTCTAAAGGACACCGGTGCGATTTAATCGCAAGTCACATGTGCGGTCCGTTTGTAATCCGATTTTTCATCGCTCCCATAGACTTGCATTGGCGACTCTCGGCCGACATACGAGTACAATCGTAGCATGCTGCGATTTCACTCGCACGTACAACATGTCCGATAAAAAATCGGATGATGCGAGCTGACCCATAGATTAACAGGGGGACGAGCACAATGCGATTTTTTATCGCCTCGCGCTCGTCCGTATTAAACGGTAGTGTGACCCCAGCCTTAGTATTGTTGTTTCTAAATGATTATGAACTTGTTTTCTTTGCATTATTTGAGGCCTGAAAGCACTGGTTTTTTTTTTAAAATTTTGACCATTTTTCTTTGTCAGAAAAAAATATACAAAATTTATTGCTTGGAAATTCGGAGACATGTTGTCAGAAGTTTATAGACTATGAGAACAATTTATATTTTACTCAAAACCATACCTATAAAGAGAAAAATCAAACAAACTGAACATTTGAAAGTGGTCTCTTAATTTTGCCAGAGCTGTATTATATAGAGTCATTACACACAGAGTGATCTATTTCAAGTGTTTATTTCTGTTAATGTTGATGATTATGGATTACAGCCAATGAAAACCCAAAAGTCATTATCTCAGTAAATTAGAATACTTTCTAACACCAGCTTGAAAGATGATTTTAAGATCAGAAATGTTGGCTTACTGAAATGTATGTTCAGTAAATGCACTCAATACTTGGTCGGGGCTCCTTTTGCAGCAATTACTGCATCAATGCAGCATGGCATGGAGGAGATCAGCCTGTGGCCCTGCTGAGGTGTTATGGAAGCCCAGGTTGCTTTGATAGCAGCCTTTAGCTTGTCTGCATTGTTGGGTCTGGTGCCTCTCATCTTTCTCTCTATGGGGTTAAGGTCAGGCGAGTTTGCTGGCCAATCAAGCACAGTGATACTGTTGTTTTTAAACCAGGTATTGGTACTTTTGACAGTGTGGACAGGTGCCAAGTCCTGTTGGAGATTGAAATTTCCATCTCCAATAAGCTTGTCGGCAGAGGGAAGCATGAAGTGCTCTACAATTTCCTGGTAGACGGCAGCGCTGACTTTGGTCTTGATAAAACACAGTGGACCTACACCAGCAGATGACATGGCTCCCCAAACCATCACTGATTGTGGAAACTTCACACTAGACCTCAAGCAGCTTGGATTGTGGCCAATACACTCTTCCTCCAGTCTCTGGGACTTTGATTTCCAAATGAAATGCAAAATTTACTTTCATCTAAAAACAACACCTTGTACCACTGATCAGCACTCCAGTCCTTTTTCTACTTGGATCACTACAAAAAAAACATTCAATTTCACATTACATTTACAAGCAATTAAAAAATGCACAAGATACAAGATTCTAGTTCCTGACTACTAATGTTAGATGACCCAAAATTAGAGGAAAAATATGCCTTAGTGAGTAAAATAAAATAAATATACAATACAGACCAAAATTTTGGACACACCTTCTCATTCAAAGATTTTTCTGTATTTCAATGACTATGAAAATTGTAGAATCACACTGAAGGCATCAAAACTATGAATTAACACATGTGGAATTATACATTACACGTTACAAAAAAATGTGAAACAACTGAAACTAGATGTGTATTTCCTGAAGGAACTACAGATTGTGCTTTGAAAAACTGGGTCTGAACTGAAAAAGTAAGTTAATGTGTATGCAAAATGTAAATGCATATCAAACACATGACCATTAAACAGAGAAAACAAAAAACAAGAAACAAATATCCTAAAATAAAACAAAATAAAAAATATATTGCAAAACATGCATGAAGTTGTAATAATAATAATAAGGGTATTTGGTAAACATAATTTTGATCAAAAGAATGTACAAGCCATCCCGCCACGTCAAGGCAACCCTTTGTGGGACAGTCCTACTCTAATATTAAAAACCTTTCCACTTGTCAAGTGACGTAAATGTGAACAAGGCAGAGGGACTGAACCCACCAGTTGAAGCATAGGCCAGACAGGATGGATTTTTCAGCTCAAAAGCAGGGCGGTCACACCCTTATATGCACAAGATGCACTAAGAACTAAATGAAAAACTGGGTCTGAACTGAAAAAGTAAGTTAATGTGTATGCAAAATGTAAATGCATATCAAACACATGACCATTAAACAGAGAAAACAAAAAAACAAGAAACAAATATCCTAAAATAAAACAAAATAAAAAATATATTGCAAAACATGCATGAAGTTGTAATAATAATAATAATAAGGGTATTTGGTAAACATAATTTTGATCAAAAGAATGTACAAGCCATCCCGCCACGTCAAGGCAACCCTTTGTGGGACAGTCCTACTCTAATATTAAAAACCTTTCCACTTGTCAAGTGACGTAAATGTGAACAAGGCAGAGGGACTGAACCCACCAGTTGAAGCATAGGCCAGACAGGATGGATTTTTCAGCTCAAAAGCAGGGCGGTCACACCCTTATATGCACAAGATGCACTAAGAACTAAATGAAAAACTGGGTCTGAACTGAAAAAGTAAGTTAATGTGTATGCAAAATGTAAATGCATATCAAACACATGACCATTAAACAGAGAAAACAAAAAACAAGAAACAAATATCCTAAAATAAAACAAAATAAAAAATATATTGCAAAACATGCATGAAGTTGTAATAATAATAATAAGGGTATTTGGTAAACATAATTTTGATCAAAAGAATGTACAAGCCATCCCGCCACGTCAAGGCAACCCTTTGTGGGACAGTCCTACTCTAATATTAAAAACCTTTCCACTTGTCAAGTGACGTAAATGTGAACAAGGCAGAGGGACTGAACCCACCAGTTGAAGCATAGGCCAGACAGGATGGATTTTTCAGCTCAAAAGCAGGGCGGTCACACCCTTATATGCACAAGATGCACTAAGAACTAAATGAAAAACTGGGTCTGAACTGAAAAAGTAAGTTAATGTGTATGCAAAATGTAAATGCATATCAAACACATGACCATTAAACAGAGAAAACAAAAAACAAGAAACAAATATCCTAAAATAAAACAAAATAAAAAATATATTGCAAAACATGCATGAAGTTGTAATAATAATAATAAGGGTATTTGGTAAACATAATTTTGATCAAAAGAATGTACAAGCCATCCCGCCACGTCAAGGCAACCCTTTGTGGGACAGTCCTACTCTAATATTAAAAACCTTTCCACTTGTCAAGTGACGTAAATGTGAACAAGGCAGAGGGACTGAACCCACCAGTTGAAGCATAGGCCAGACAGGATGGATTGTGCTTTGAATTTGTGCCCGGTAGTGTTGAGCGAACATGCTCGGACATGCTCCGTTAACCCTTGAGCATCGGGGTGCTTGGACATGCTCGGAACTCTGCAGAACACCTCATGTATTCGGGCAGGAAGCTCGGATGCCTGCCCAGCAAGTATGGGAGCCCATTGATTACAATGGGGCCATTAATTCCTATGGCAATTTATTTTTAACGCATTTTTTTACGCACGTTTTGAGGTGGCAAAATTTTTTTTCTACAAAAATGTCCTCAGGGATTAACAGTCGGAGGAAAAATATCATTTTTCGATTTTAAAAAAATTCCAAGCCCGAGACGTACATTTAAGTTCAAAATCAATGCATTCCAATGGGAAGATTTTTTTTTCAAATGTAAAGGGTTAAAAAGCAAAAAATCCGATCGACTCCAAAAATACTTAGCACACCTGTCACGGCAGCTAGCTTCAAAACTTGTTTGAACGGAGTCTGTACACCGAGCGGTTCGGGCTGTATTAATTGCGCAAATCTGGAGAAGAAGAAGAACACGGAAAAAGAATAATGTGAATAACAATATAGTGCTTTTTCCAAAGCACAATAAATATGTCTTATATTCTAGGTTCTTCAAAGTAGCCACCTTTTGCTTTGATTACTGCTTTGCACTCAGAAAAGGTGAACGGCTGGACTCTACATGCCTGGTTCCCACCGTGAAGCATGGAGGAGGTGGTGTGATGGTGTGGGGGTGCTTTGCTGGTGACACTGTTGGGGATTTATTCAAAATTGAAGCGGTGAGCTGTCCAGCTCACCCCAAACCATCTCGATTGGGTTTAGGTCTGGTGACTGTGGAGGCCAGGTCATCTGGTGTAGCACCCCATCACTCTCCTTCTTGGTCAAATAGCCCTATCACAGTCTGGAGGTGTGTTTGGGGTCACTGTCCTGTTGAAAAATAAATGATGGTCCAACTAAACGCCAACAGGATGGAATAGCATGCTGCTGCAAGATGCTGTAGTAGCCATTCTGGTTCACTATCCATTTGGTTTCCATTTGGGCTAACTTAGTACTAATGTTGCCACCACGGATATGTTGCTTGATCATATCAATACCTCTAACTTTCAGTAAATGCGGTAAATGTGTCGCATGTCCAAATATAGAGCGGACACAGACTTTTAGTGATGCAGGTGATGATAAAATTTATACAATTTTATACAATCAGACACTCAATCACATGCACTTCTAAGGCTGTGATTTACTATGCTACGTGTCCCTGCAAATTGATTTATATCGGCCTAACAACGCGTCAGTTGAAAGTAAGAGTTAGAGAGCATGTACTTGGTATTGAAGCTGCGAGGGATATCCAAGAGATATCTGAGTTAAAAACAATACTGAGACACTTTAAAATACAGCATCAATGTGATGCATCTTTACTGAAAGTTAGAGGTATTGATATGATCAAGCAACATATCCGTGGTGGCAACATTAGTACTAAGTTAGCCCAAAATGGAAACCAAATGGATTAGGACCCTTAAGACTGTTTCCCCTTCTGGTCTAAATGAAAATGTGAGCTTTGCCCCCTTCATGTGATCTATAAAGATTTTTTTAGTGTTAAATGTGATTTTTTAGTGAAATTTTATTGTCTTTTTATGGTTTTAATTTATATTTTTATGGTTTTATATTTTATAGTTCTATATATTTTCATCAGCTTTGGATGTATATTATAACATGAAGAAAAATTGAAGTTTTAAATGAAGAGGATAATACTACTGTTAACATCTTTGTGAAGAAATTCTATGAATATTCATAAGAATATGGGAACTTCATATACCTATGGACATTGGCGGCTATAATGTGGATCAAGAATTTTTTATTCTTTATTGTATTGATTCGTATTTATTTATTTAAATTTATTTTGTTTCCATATCTTACTTTATTTATTTATTTATTTCTATTATTTTTTATTATTTTTATTTATTTATTATTTATTATTTTTTCTTTATTTATTTATTATTTTTTCTTTATTTTTATTATTTATTATTTTTTATTATTTTTTTATTTTTATATTTATTTCTATTTATTATGGCTCTTTTGTTTTTTATGTATATGCACTTTTTGTATATATACAGTTCTTGATATGCAATGCATGGTCCTTCTATATAATATGCGGTTGCTGCTATATGTATATATATATGCGTATTTTGTTGGATTGCTTTGATGTATATTTATCTTTCTTTTGATTTTGTTTATGGTCACATGAATGGATGTTTGCTATATACTTTGTGATTCATATGTCTGATCACGTGACTTAATTTTTTTGTGCGTAACATCTATGTCTGTGATTTTTTATATATATATATATATATGTGCTGTAATATATATGGGCCAATATTGTGCTATTTTTAAAATGCTGATGTCTTTTGAGGATATATAATCGTATATCTATCTGGAAGTTCATGTAGCAAGGTCTCAGATGGCCTGAGCTTGAGTGACTTCCGGTCCTGGTCATGTGACCGGGCGCTGTTAGCTATGGATTATTAGGTATACTGACTGCCTGGATATTCATTATGAGCTTATATATTATGATCTATATACCCCTTGTATGGGACCTTTCATCCTCATATTGCTGTGATCAGGATGCTACGCTTGCGCGATCGTGTTTGCTGGCCTTGTCCTGGTCTTCTGGCGTCTCTATGTTACCATGGCGCCGGGTCACTGTCACGTGACCTGACGTCACTGGTCTCATGACGCCGAGACTATGGACGGCTGGGGATCCCCTTCGCGCATGCGCCGTTGATATTGTGGTCACACCAATCACTATAGACCTATGGATATAATTAGTTCCGGTTTTCACTATGAACACACCCCCTGATGAAGGAAAGATTTCCGAAACGTGCGTTGTGGAAGTGCCACGCCACCACTGACTAGGTATTATAACTTTCTTTGAATTTGAAGCCATTATTTTTGGGAATATCTTGGCAATTGTTTATGAAGGGTCACTGCACACTGTTTCCAATTATTTGTCTTTGCACTTTTGCACTTTAAATTGATATTTTGCAATTTGCACATTCTCTATATGATTTTTGGATAGAGATTTATTTTTGCATTTTTCACTGAATATATCTATTATGTATACACCTATGTATAATCACTTGTTTCACAAGTATTATTATGTGTCCCTAAATATGCAAATGAAGGTTTTTTATTAAATCACTATTTTTTGTTCCTAAATGTTTTAAAAAATTTTGGTTTCACAAAAAATCATTTGGAAAGTCTAATATTGTTGTGGCTTTATACACTCCTAGATGGCAGTGTCTTCATAAGTATTTTATTCTTCATTTTATATGGTATTTTATGATATTCAATAAAGATAATTATAATTGTGTACCCTCTTGTCACGTATATTTTTAGATCCATTTTTTCCAGTATTTGTTTTTATAGTACTTCTTCCGAATGGTCTGCCATTCATTTTTGTCACAACTACTGCTGTATAATTAACTATTCAGTATGGATTAGACCAGAATATAAAAAGTAGAAAAAGGGTAAATTATCAGAAGCGTACAGCTGTATACAGTGTTGGGGTAATTTTAAATCTCCGTATATATTTCCAGAGTCAGACACAGACTCTCACAGGCTCAGTATGGATTGCACCAAAATATAAAAAGCAAAAATGTGTACTGTATCAGAAACGTACAGCCGTATACAGTGCTGGGGTAAATTTTAATCTCCGTATATATTTCCAGAGTCACACACAGACGCTCACAGGCTCAGTATGGAGTAGACCAGAATATAAAAAGTTTAAAAAGTGTAATGTATTAGAAGCGTACAGCTGTATACAGTGTTGGAGTAATTTTAAATCTCCGTATATATTTCAGGAGTAACACAGACGCTCACAGGCTCAGTATGGAGTAGACCAGAATATGAAAAGCAGAAAAAGTGTACTGTATCAGTACCATACAGCTGTATACAGTGTTGGGGTAATTTTAAATCTCCGTATATATTTCAGGAGTAACATACAGACGCTCACAGGCTCAGTATGGAGTAGACCAGATTATATAAGACATATTTTCTTTTATATCACACTTTTTTGTAAAGTGTAATATATAATTCCACATGTGTTAATTCATAGTTTTGATGCCTTCAGTGTGATTCTACAATTTTCATAGTCATGAAAATACAGAAAAGTCGTTAACTGAGAAGGTGTGTCCAAACTTTTGGTCTGTACTGTATATTTCAGGAGTAACACACAGATGCTCACAGCTCAGTATGGAGTAGACCAGAATATGAAAAGCAGAAAAAGTGTACTGTATCAGTAGCGTACAGCTGTATACAGTGTTGGGGTGATTTTAAATCTCCATATATATTTCCGGAGTCACACACAGACGCTTTCTCAGTATGGATTTGACCGTAATACAGAAGGCAGAAAACGGTACTGTATCAGAAGATACCAGCTGTATACGGTTTTGGTGAAAAATTAAATGTCCGTATATATTTCCGGAGTCACACACAGACGCTCTCTCAGTATGGATTTGACCGTAATACGGAAGGCAGAAAAACGGTACTGTATCAGAAGATACCAGCTGTATACGGTTTGGGGGAAAATTTTAATCTCCGTATATATTTCCGGAGTCACACACAGATAGTCAGCATGTATTTGTCCGTGATACCAGCCGGTGCACGGTAGTGTGTGAGGAGCGTACAGATCTATACAGTGTGGGGAAAAATGAACGCTCGTTAACTGTGCAGAAAAAAAGAATAAAAGTATTAGTGCTGTGTTAAAAAGCACCCACAGCAATACAGCTAGCAGGCAGCCTAATAATCAGCTCTGCTGCTGCACACAAGAAATTCCTCCCCTGTCACTGGCAGGCAGCCTAATAATCAGCTCTGCTGCTGCACACAAGAAATTCCTCCCCTGTCACTGGCAAGCAGCCTAAGAACCAGCGCTGCTGCACACAACAAAATCTTCCCCTGTCACTGCACACTAACTGTACTGCTAATCGCTATCAGCACAAGCACAGAATAACTTTTTTTTTCCTGCCTAATGCTCTCCCTACTGAGAAACAGCGGCAGCAACCTCTCCCTATGCTAAGATCGGCAGAAGTAAAATGGCGGTCGGCGGTGAGGGCTTTTATAGGCACTGTGATGCCACACAAAGCAAGCCAATCACTGCAATGCCCTTCTCTAAGATAGTGGTGGCCGCTGCTCATGTCATCCCGTTGCCCACCATGTACATCCTTGCTCATTGGCTGAGAAAAGGCGCCTGCAAGCATTATGGGAAAACCGACTTTGGCTCTCGGGTCGCCAAACGCATGGCCGACCTCACGCTATGGTCGGGTTTTGCTCGGCGAAACCCGACTTTGGCGAAAGTCGGTGTTTTTTAATCTGACCGACCTGTTTCGCTCAACTCTACTCACCACCATCACCTTTAACATCCTAACTGCCCTGGGACACAGCTCTACCCGTAGAGAGCTTAACCACCTCTGCTACCCTATCATCATCCCAGAGGATCTGCATTGCAGCGTCGGTCCCCAGACCAAATACCACGGGTGGCGTCACGAACACTTTATTACAAACTTTATTATCCCTTTTTCACTATCCCCTTTATTGGACGCCCAGGGCCATGGACCGGGTCACTGCTGCCGTGACACTGCCCCTTTAAGAAGCGGTCCGGTACCGGGTATCCCAACTGCCTGGTGGGCGCTACACCATTCACTTTCTTATGTGTATGATTGCTGGCTACTGATTTTGAGTTGTGTGTAGGAAGGTGGATGTGTGCCCACTTCATATATTAGCTTAATTGGTTTACAGTATTTTTCGGACTATTAGATACACCGGACCATAAAACGCACCTAGGTTTTAAAGGGAAGCAAAAAATGTGGTCATGATGCACTTTTATGGGGGAAGGGAATCTGCTGTTCACACTGTTACAGGAGTAATGTCCTCCAATTCTGTACTAATACCCCCATCCTGGTATATATATGACCCGACCCAGGTATATATGGCCCCCAATACAGGTATACATGGCCCCCATCCCTAATTCTGTACTAATATCCCATATCCTGGTGTATATATATGTCCCCACCTAGGTATATGTGGCCCCCAATACAGGTATATATGGCCCCCAATACTGGTTACATGGCCTCCATCCCCATCCTGACATACATGGCCCCCATCCCCATCTCCATCCTGGTATCCATGGCCCACATCACCAGTGAATATTCAATTCCTTTAACAGCGGGCACACGTGTTAGCTGCAGCAGTTGACTCCTGTGACCCAATACTCCGCTGCTGCCGCTCCAATCCTCCCTCATTCACAGCCCCAGCATAAGGTACATCCAGCCTATAAGATGCACCCCCCACTTTCTTCCAAAATTTTGGAGGACTAAAGTGTGTCTTAGGGTATGTTTCCACTAAGCGCGTTGCCTGTGCTTTGGACGGAGCGGAAAGCCCGCTCTGCCCAAGCCCCGCCCCTTCTGTATGCGCGGTGATTCCGGATGTGTTCATTGAACACTTGTGGAATCACCGCATCGCATACACAGACAGGGCTTTTTACCTTGTGGAGACTGAATGTCTCCGCAAGGTAAACAGACATGCTGCTTTCTAAAAAGACGTGCCGCATGTCTGGTTTTGTGGGTGTGTCACCCGCGTATTAGGACGCATAGTGGAGACGGGATTTCATAAAATCCCCTCCACTATGCGGTAACATCTGGACTCTGCGGATTAAACGCTGCGGCTGTACGCAGCGTTCAATCCGCAGCAAATCGAGATGTAATACGGCCCGTGGAAACATACCCTCATAGTCCAAAAAATATGGTAAATGTGCTTATCTAATACTGCAATACAGTGCAAAAAAAATAATTAGGGCCCAATTCTTCAAAAGCTTTTATGTCAGTATTCTGAAGTACAAAGCTTTGCAAAGTCACAAAATTATGGTGCAACTTGTGGCTGCGCTAAAATTTTGTGACCTCTCATGTCATTTTCACCCTGCTCCGTCAAAGTGTGTGGAGCTTGGGTTGGACTGGACTGAGGTGTATTAAGCCCTACTCATGAAAGTTATGATGAGCAGCAGTGGCGTTACCTGTGCCACAAGTTTTATTCCAACATGGGCTGGAGTAGTATATGGGGCAAGACGCACACAGAGGTGTACACTTGCTTGTCTGCTGCTCCTGAATCAAGAAGAGATGTACGCCTCTTCAAAAATCAGGAGCATTTAACTATAGAACATTTCCTCAAGACTGGTGTGTCACGGGTGTGTCAGGTGTGACAGTCATTCTGGATCCAGCTGTAGCTTGGCTCTGTTTATCTCTGTTGTATAGTGATATACTTTTCCCTCTAGGACCTAGCAGTGACCTCCACCTTCTGCAGCTGATACACACACCATTGCTGGATGTTTATATACGTTTGAGTCTGTTCAGAAATTTGCTGGTGATAGCTCTATCTTCCTCTGTCCAGATTTGAAATGCTAGTAGTCGACTAGTGTTCTTGGAGTTCTCTGGGAGAATTGTTTGCATGATCTCTCTCGTGTCTTCTCAAGTTAAGTGTGTTCTCTCGTTTGTGTACCCGTGTTGTCTTTAGTTGTAGTGGGGGCTGACAAGTTCTACCCTGTCCCCCCTATCTAGGGCCTATCGCTAGGGGCTGTCAGGGATTAGGCTCCTGCTCAGCGATAGGTGTGGAACCTATTTAGGGATGTTAGGGGAGTCTGGGAGTTGTCAAATCTGCCTAGGGGTCTGCCATTCCCCCTTGCATCGTGTTTGGGCTTCCTCTTCCTGTTGTGGTGCACTTAGTTCTTCCCTCACACTGCGTGACAATGTGAACAATGCCAGTCTTGATGAATCAGGCATTTAATATATATATTGTTTAAAGGGAATCTTTCAGCTTGTTGTGTACTTTGTATAGTGATGAAGTGCTAATCAGTGCTGTGGGCGAGGCTGGAATACCCTGCACATGCCAAATTGTCCTGTAATGATAATCTGTGGCTGATAAAACACTAATTGTATTGAATGGCAAAACAAAGCCCAGTGAGTGATCCATCACTGAAATCTGGGTCTTTGTGTCTACCTAATGCTACTTTCAGATTACATGGTAAAAACCTACTAACGAAATTCTATTTAAATATCGTTCATAACCCAAGGGTACTTCTATATTTATCGATATATAAAAATATTGTATTGCAATTTGTTATATATTTTGGATTAGTTAGACATATAGTATAGAGCAACATTCCTTACCCTCTTTTTATTGCTGTAACCTGTGATTAGATAGAAAAAAAAAGTACTCCGTGTATTACTAAATATGAATTCTGGCACACCTGATATATAATAGTTTCCATTCATTTTTTTTTTCGGATAATCCCTCAGAATTGACGAACTTGGGATATTGAAGTGCTTAATGAATGTATCTATTTAGCCTTTTACAGAAGTTTTTTAGAACACAAATTATAATGTACTGAATGTGGCAGACAATGCACTCGCTGCGAGCGGCCGATAATAAGAGCCGAAAATGAGGGTCCCCTGCAGGTCTCTGTATTGATGACTGGGCAAGAGATCACTGTGCAGACACAAGCACCAGTTACAAGGAGAAAGATTAAGAAAGATTAGCTAATGTCCTTTCACCTTCATAGAATAGTCTTCATTATATCTTCCCATGCAGCTTCTGGGCAGAAGTGCCAGATGTATAAGATCTTGTTCTTGCTGTGCAAGGTGCTGTACTGTGATATGCTGAAGTCGATTGGATGTTTGGAGCTGGGAAGACAGCCTGAGATTATTATCGTCTCAGCATTCAGGTTATCTAAGGATATGTCTGTGCAGGTATTCAGAGCATCCCCCACTGTTACACACACATAAAAACCCAATTCTTCAAGCATTATTCTCTTGTGAATGGAATCATATTATCTAACGCAATGCTTATTTCATTATCCTTGGCTGATTTAAATAGGTTACTGCAGAAAAAGAATTTAGCCAAGGTTAAGGAATCTATCGCATTTTTCTCCCCTTTAAAATATAAATAGGAAAGTGATTGGGTTCTTTATAGCATAGTGATAAAACTTGTGTAAGGAAATTGTTCTTACCGTCCATTCCAATAAATATATCATCAACTGGTATCTTGCTAACGGCATGGCAAATAATGTTCTATTCTTCTCATGTAATTATCAGAAACTGAAATGACGCTTTAAAGGGAATCTGTGCTGAGACACTGGTTTCCGTGATGTGTCACTTATTAGGCTGTGAGCAGTTGTTTCAATACAATGAGTGTTTTATGAGCAGTAGATTATCACTAGAGGACTACAGCTCATGAGCCTCCTAGTCCAACCCTGCCCCCCAGCACTGATTAGCAGCTTACTGTCAACATACAAATCACACAGAAAGCTTCCAATTAGTGGTATGGGTGGGGTCAGCTTTCTGAGCTCTGCTACATAATACATCTAAAAACTCTGATTGTATTGTAGAGCCCAGCTGTGCCTGGATTCTTACTTCCCAGAGGGATGCACCGAAGGTAATGACCACTAGAGGACCCAATATGCATACACACATCTTCACCAATCCCTAGAGCCACCAGAGGGAGCCTTTTGAGTGTATATAAGGATGGTGAAGACACAGAGGTAGAGATTAGTTCTCTTTGAGGGAAGAGAGTGTGTGCAGTCTAGTACACAGAGCAGAGCTCAGGAGAGAGAGTTCAGCTTTTGGAGAAGGAATCTGAAGTCTGCAGCTCCAAGCTTAGTTCAAACGTGTGGAGGCTAGTACAAGTGGAAAGAAAGCCACTCCAACCTAGTCAGAACTGAGTCAACCGAGTGCAGTTCAGTGAGCAAGCATGCTGACGCTTTGAGAGCGGTGAAGAAAGAGAAGAAGCAGTCCACCATCTGCTAGTGTGTGATAGTGTGAGGGTCGAGTAGGACGAAAGGCGAGTGGATAAGAAGAGAGTGACAGAGGTGGAAATAGCATTGATAGCTTACCTCTACTCTGATTTACCGGACACCGGGTCCGAGCTTGCTGGATCCTTCACGACTAGCAGGAGATACCAGAGACCCTGCGGGACTACAAGTCGCAGGGGCCCATAAGTGTTGATACGTAACTGGGTCAGGAGGACAGGAGTCTGGTCGGCCAACCATTGGAGACTGTGTTCTTTCCAATAGAAGCCCCTACACAAAGTCAGCCGGGTGTAGAGTTGAAGACAGAGTTAGGCCTCGTTTCATACAGGTCAGAGACTCACATTACAGGAGTAAGGAGACCCTACACCTACTCAGTGGGAAGAACTGGACGTGCATCCTTCACCCTGCCAGTTTCCCGAGATGTGCCTGCAATTCCATCAGTAAAGGTACAGAAAGAGACTTTTGTGTATGTGTTCACGTTATTACTCCTACGGCCGAACTCCCCTCCTCCATCCTGCACCCCTACACAACTTAACTACCCTGAAGGTCCCCAGCCTTACCTGTGGAAGACTTAACACCTTGCTGCCTAATACCAACCCTTCAGTGGACCTATACAGCAGCGCTGGTCAACCTGACCAGGAACCACAGGTGGCGTCACGAACATTCTACAAACACTTTAATCCCCTGTAAATATCCCACATTTAAGGTGGGCCACGGACCGAGCTGCAGCTACCGTGACATCCCCCATAGAAGTGAACGGGCTCGGTGCCGAGTACCCCACTGCCCTGGCGGGCGGCTCATCTATCTTGGTGTCACAAACAGGATCTCATGCCCTGCAGCAACAGAGGGATTCGTGCCCGTTGCCACCGGGTACTGTGTGCCTCACTAAAAGACTGTCCTATTTGTGGTGAAGATTTCCCGCCATTGTCCGCCATTGCCTGCCAAATTGCAGCGTTATGGCGCGAAGAGAAGGAGGCGTACCTGTAGAAAGTGCGCTGAATTGTGGACACGCCCCCAGCGCTGACGTGGCGGCAGGTCCTGTGAAGAATTGGAGTGAGCGCTCTGACGTCAGAGCGCCGGTGACGCAGGTCCTTCTACACTTCTGTGCCCTGCGGAGCTGCGGCCTTCAGAGAAGGTAGGCCACGTTTTACTAGGGGGTGCCAAGATGTCGCAGCAACAGGCCGACGGCGTGGGCCAGGCCGATAGCCCCAATGATGTACCAGCAGGCGCTGGAGTGCAGGCTGGAATCGCAGCTCCCCCACCAGGACCTGTGGCCCCAATAATACCGATAACATTACCGTATATGCCCGGAGCAAAGTGGCTTCCCCAGTACAGCGGTAAGCCAGACACCCTGTCAGGGTTTAAGCGCAAAATATGAAGCATAATGGACATGTACCCTATGTCAGAGAAACAAAGAGCTGCAGTGGTAGTGGGACAACTGACTGGTGCTGCAGAGGGAAGTAGAGACTTGGACAGCTGCAGATCAGGAGTCAGTACCTGCAATTTTCTTAAAGCTACAGACTATCTTTGACGACCGCACTGAAACAGATCTCCGGATGAGGTTTTACCAATGCTCCCAGAAACCAGATGATAGCATTAGGGACTACGCCTGCCGACTACAGGGGGCCCTGCGAGCTCTCAGACAGGTTAACCCCATAAGTGTCACCAATGAAAATAAAATGTTAAAAGAACAATTTGTACGGGGACTGAGGTCCCAAGCTGAAAGCAGAACTGTGCATTGGTGGTCCTTGGATCATCCTGACGCTACCTTTGATGCCCTTAAGGATATGGCTATAAAAGGACTGCGACCCCTGGAAACGCCCGAGATGGCAACCCAGTGTCACCCGGGTGAAGCCACTCTAAAGCCAGCAGCATCCATCTTTTCCCCGCTGGTTGCGGAAGCCAAAACGCAGGTGGCGCCCCCTACTGAGCTGGACTGTCTGCGCTCAGAAGTGCGCCAGCTGACCAAAAACCTGGCCACTGTAATGAGTGCCCTGCAACTGCGGAAGGAGGAAGAAGGAAAGATCCTGCTAGCTGACTGCCCAGAGGATGTCCCTTGGATGAGCCAGAGGAGAAGGAGGACGTCGCCCCACCGGAGGAGGACAACGCCACCCCCAGGAGCGACCCACGACCAACACCATCCTCGCCGAGAGATCATCTGCTACCGTTGCCACAGAGAAGGTCACCCAGCACGTCGGTGTCCTTTAAACGAGCAGATCCTGGTCCGAGGGCCAACATCCAGGACTAGACTCTTCAGGCCCTTCAGACTGGAACCGCAGGTTTGTGGGAGGAAGACCTTTCCTGTCCATCATCCTGGACGGAATCGCCATACCTGCGCTACTGGACACTGGATCTCAGGTAACCATCATACCTGATATCCTGTATAATAGATTTTGGCCCATGGACAGTCTCCAGCCCCCGAGCCCTGACTTTGCAGTATACGCCTCCAATGGCCTCCCTGTTGATATACTCAGAGCCAAAAACGTGGACGTAAAAGTGGGTAGAGTGGGGCTGAAGGACCAGGGACTCTTAGTAGTAAAAACTGTAAATGAGGAAAATGGCTTAAATGTGGTTTTAGGTACCAACATTATCAGTAACTGTTTGGAGGAAGTTGTGTTTTTGCTCCAACAGCTCACCGATGTTGCCAGACCAAAGCAAAAGGGAGTGATCCAGAAGGAGATCCGGGCCCTGATGTGCCAGCAGCAAGTGAAACTGACCGGTGGTGAGATTGGTAATGTACGGGTGACAGACCCGAACCCCATTGTGATACCCCCAATGAGTGAAATGCTTATTTGATGTAGAGCAGCAATAAATCTGAGAGGACAGAACTACCAAGCAGTAGTAGAGCCCCATCGTTCAGAACATAGACCTACACTATTGACTGCTAGAGGGTAGTGGAGGTACGAAATGAGAGAGTGCCAGTACGTCTTCTCAACTGGGGAGAAGATGAAGTGAACTTACCACGATATGCCACTGTTGCTAAATTACATGCAGTAGATACAGTAAAGATGACCTTAAAGAAAGACCTTTTTAAATCAGGGCTACCATCCAAGAACAATTGAAAACCAAATTACAAGAGCCACCAGATTATCAAGGAATCACCTGCTACATTACAAAACTAAAGAAGAAAATAACCGGGTGCCTCTAGTGGTCACCTACAATCCAAATCTGGAGGTGCTAAGGGGAGCTGCACGGAAACTGCAACCTTTACTACAAAAAGATGCCCGATTACAATCCATATTTCCAGACCCCCCACTACTGTGTTTTAGGCAGCCCCGGCACATTAACCCCTGGCACACCGCGATCAAACATGATCGCGGTGTAAAAGTGGCACAGGGGAGCATCGTGCAGGGAGGGGGCTCCCTGCGCGCTCCCCTGAGACCCTCAGAACAGCGCGATGTGTCGCGCTGTTCTGAGGGACTCTCCTCACTGCAGGACCCCGGATCCAAGATGGCCGCCGGGTCCTGCAGGCAGCAGGCACTGAGAAGCCTGCAGCACTGCCAGAGCGATCGCTGGTGTGACAGAGTGCTGTGCACACTGTCGTACCAGCTATCTCACCCTCCACAGTGATGTCCCACCATGGGACAAAGTAATAAAGTGAAAAAAAATAAAAATAAACATGTTTTGAAAAAAATTCCAAAATAAATAAAAAAAATATATATATTCCCCCAAAAATTCATTTTTTCCTGTAAATAAAAAAACAAAATAAAAAAGTACACATATTTGGTATCACCGCGTCCGTAACGACCCCCCTATTAAACTGTCCCACTAGTTAACCCCTTTAGTGAACCCCTTAAAAAGAAAAAGAAAAAAACAAAGCAAAAAATCAATGCTTCATCATCATAACGCCGAACAAAAAGTGGAATAACACGTGATCAAAAAGACCGATATAAATAAACATGATACCGCTCAAAACGTCATCTTGTCCCGCAAAAAACGAGCTGCCATACAGCATCATCAGTGAAAAAATAAAAAAGTTATAGTTCGCAGAATAAAGCGATGCAAAAATAATTATTTTTTATATAAAATTGTTTTTATTCTATAAAAGCGCCAAAACATAAAAAAATTATATAAATGAGGTATTGCCGTAATTGTACTGACCCTAAGAATAAAACTGCTTTAGCAATTTTACCACACGCAGAACGGTATAAACGCCTCCCCCAAAAGAAATTCATGAATTGCTGAATTTTGTTCATTCTAACCTCCCAAAAATCGAAATAAAAAGCGATCAAAAAATGTCACGTGCTCAAAAATAGTACCAATAAAAACGTCAACTTGTACCGCAAAAAATAAGACCTCACATGACTCTGTGGGCCAAAATATGTAAAAATTATAGCTCTCAAAATGTGGTGATGCAAAAACTATTTTTTGCAATAAAAAGCGTCTTTTAGCGTGACAGCTGCCAATCATAAAAACCCGCTATAAATAGTAAATCAAACCCCCCCTTTATAAACCCCTTAGATAGGGAAAATAATAAAATTTAAAAAATGTATTTATTTCCATTTTCCCGTTAGGGTTAGGGTTGCGGCTAAAGTTAGGGTTAGGGTTGGCGTTAAAGTTAGGATTAGGGTTAGGGTTGGGATTAGGGTTAGGGGTGTGTTTGGGTTAGGTTTGTGGTTAGGGTTGGGACTAGGGTTAGGGGTGTGTTTTGGGTTAGGGTTGGAGTTAGAATTGGGGGTTTCCGCTGTTTAGGCACATCAGGGGCTCTCCAAATGTGACATGGTGTCTGATCTCAATTCCAGCCAATTCTGCGTTGAAAAAGTCAAACGGTGCTCCTTCACTTCTGAGCTCTGCCATGCGCCCAAACAGTAGTTTACCCCCACATATGGGGTATCAGCGTACTCTGGACCCCAAGAGTTATTGTGCAATTTGTCCTATTTCTTCTGTTACTCTTGGGAAAATAAAAAACTGGGGGCGAAAATATCATTTTTGTAGAAAAGAAAAATGATTTTTTTGTTTTTACGGCTGTACGTTATAAACTTCTGTGAAGCATTTGGGGCTTCATAGCGCTCACCACACATCTAGATAAGTTCCTTGTGGGGTCTATTTTCCAAAATAGGGTCACTTGTGGGGGGTTTCCACTGTTTAGGCGCATCAGGGGCTCTCCAAATGTGACATGACGCCCCCAGACCATTCCATCAAAGTCTGCAATCCAAAACGTCACACTTCCCTTCCGAGCCCTGACGTGCACCCATACAGTAGTTTTCTCCCACATATTGGATATCAGCGTACTCAGGACAAATTGGACAACAACTTTTGGGGTCCAATTTCTCCTGTTACCCTTTTGAAAATAAAATATTGGGGGCAAAAAAATCATTTTTGTAAAAAAAAAAAGGATTTTTTATTTTTACGGCTGTACGCTATAAACTTCTGTGAAGCACTTCGGGGTTCAAAGTGCTCACCACACATCTAGATAAGTTCCTTGTGGGGTCTATTTTCCAAAATGGGGTCACGTGTGGGGGGTTTCCACTGTTTAGGCGCATTAGGGGCTCTCCAAATGCGACATGACGCCCCCAGACCATTCCATCAAAGTCTGCAATCCAAACGTCACTACTTCCCTTCCGAGCCCCAACGTGTGCCCACACAGTAGTTTTCTCCCACATATTGGGTATCAGCGTACTCAGGACAAATTGGACAACAACTTTTGGGGTCCAATTTCTCCAGTTACCCTTGTGAAAATAAAATATTGGGGGCAAAAAATCATTTTTGAAAAAAAAAAAAGGATTTTTTATTTTTACGGCTGTACGTTATAAGCTTCTGTGAAGCACTTCGGGGTTCAAAGTGCTCACCACATATCTAGATAAGTTCCTTGAGGGTCTAGTTTCCAAAATGGTTGCATTTGTCGGGGGTTTCCACTGTTTAGGCAGATCAGGAGCTCTCCAAACACGACATGGCATCCAGCCAATTCTGCTTTGAAAAAGTCAAACGGCTCTCCTTCCCTTCCAAACTCTACCATGCACCCAAACAGTGGTTTACCCCCACATATGGGGTATACAGCGTACTCAGGACAAATTGCACAATACCTTTTGGAGTCTTGTTACCCTTGGGAAAATAAAAATTGGGGCGAAAAGATCATTTTTGTGGAAAAAATATGATTTTTTAATTTTACGGCTCTACGTTATAAACTTGTGTGGAGCACTTGGGGGTTCAAATTGCTCACCAAAGATCTAGATAAGTTCCTTAGGGGGTCTAGTTTCCCAAATGGGGTCACTTGTGGGGGGTTTCCACTGTTTAGGCACATCAGGGGCTCTCCAAATGCAGCATGGCGTCCAATCTCAATTCCAGCCAATTTTGGTTGGAAAAAGTCAAATGGCGCTCCTTCCATTCAGAGCTCTGCCGTGCGCCAAAACAGTGGTTTCCTCCCACATATGGGGTATCAGCGTACTCAGGACAAATTGGACAACAACTTTTGTGGTCCAATTTCTCCTGTTACCCATGGGAAAATAAAAAATTAGTGACTAAGAGATAATTTTTGTGGGAAAAAAATAGTATTTTTTATTTACATGCCGGGCATTATAAACTTGTGTGAAGCACTTGTTCAAAGTGCTCACCAAAGATCTAGATAAGTTCCTTAGGGGGTCTAGTTTCCAAAATGTGGTCACTTGTGGGGGGTTTCCACTGTTTAGGCTCATCTGGGGCACTGCAAATGGAACATGACCCCCATCAACGTCTGCATTCCAAAACGTTACTACTTCCTTTCCAAGCCCTGCCGTGCACCCAAACAGTTCCCCCCACATATGGGGTATCAGCGTACTCAGGACAAATTGGACAACAACTTTTGGGGTCCAATTTCCTTGGGAAAAATCAAAAATTGGGACTAGAGTTGAGCGATACTTTCCGATATCCAAAAGTATCGGAATCGGAATGGTATCGCCGATACCCAAAAAATATCGGCGATACCCGATACCGGAAATCCAATGTAAGTCTATGGGAACAAAATATCGGAATTAAAAAAACCCCATTCTTGCCTTGTTGGTTAATTGTACATGAAGGAAAACAACAAAGAGTAATGTAGAATGTATTGGGGAAGGTTGAGGAGACATTAAAGGCATAGATGTTTAACCCAATCAAATGGAATAGCATAAATATATTTTTTTTTAAAGATGTTCGGAATGACGAAGAAATTTACAGTGTTGTTAACGTTTTTTCTATTTTGGCAAATATGTATATTTCACAACTTCCATGCTCTTCACCTTTTTAACTTTTGACACACTTTCTCCTTCATAATCTTCAGCAGCATCATCTTTTTCATAAAATTATTCTTCATCTTCACCTTCTTTATCTTCTTCTTAAACTTCTTGCTATTCATCTTTTTGTTAACATTACTCATATTCTTCTTATTAAACTATTATTCTTATTCATATTGTACTTCATCTTCTTCATCATATTCTTATTTGTGACAGAGAATCCTGTACTTGTAATCTGTCAAAGTATGAATTTTTCATCCTTCCGTTCTTGCTGTCACAAAAGATTTAAATTACAACAGTATTTGTCCGTGTTCAGTTTAGCCTGCAGCAGCAGGCATTTTCCAGGGGCACCACGAGGAGGAACGGACTCACCCCCATACACTGCTTAGTCTTCTTCTGCTTATAATTTAGAGCATATATTTTGCTCTTCATTTTGGTCTTATACTTCATGTTCTTCTGCTTTTTGATCTTCTGCTTATTGTTCTTAAGTCTCTTGTTCTGTATCTTGTAGTTTGTCTTAACCTTCTTAGTCCTGTTTGGTAATCTTTTATTTCTTCTTTGTGCTGGTGTTTAGGCTGGTTGGCTTGATGCTCGTCGTCCTTGTGGTCGTCATCTTCTTCGGGGTGGTCATCAGGGTCGTCGTCTTCATTGTTGGAGATCCAGAGTGATTACTCAAAAAAGCATTGAAAAAATCTTCAATTTGTAAATGTAGCAGAATGTACAAGAGTCATTGCAAGTAACGAGGACCAGCTGACTGTGCTGGAACCCGGAGGGGCAGCAGAAGGAAAAGAGCCAATGGCACAACCGAGGACCAGCTGACGTTACTGGGACACGGTTACTAAGCAGGAGGTACCTGTGCTCCAAAGCACTACCAAGGACCAGCAGACGTTGCTGGAACTCGGATACCGAGATGGAGGCACCTAGGCCAAAGGCACTGCGGAGAACCAGCTGACGGTACTGGAACCCGGACGGGTAGCAGAAGGTACAAGAGCCAATGCAATAACGAGGACCAGCTGACTGTGCTGGAACCCGGAGGGGCAGCAGAAGGAAAAGAGCCAATGGCACAACCGAGGACCAGCTGACGTTACTGGGACACGGTTACTAAGCAGGAGGTACCTGTGCTCCAAAGCACTACCAAGGACCAGCAGACGTTGCTGGAACTCGGATACCGAGATGGAGGCACCTAGGCCAAAGGCACTGCGGAGAACCAGCTGACGGTACTGGAACCCGGACGGGTAGCAGAAGGTACAAGAGCCAATGCAATAACGAGGACCAGCTGACTGTGCTGGAACCCGGAGGGGCAGCAGAAGGAAAAGAGCCAATGGCACAACCGAGGACCAGCTGACGTTACTGGGACACGGTTACTAAGCAGGAGGTACCTGTGCTCCAAAGCACTACCAAGGACCAGCAGACGTTGCTGGAACTCGGATACCGAGATGGAGGCACCTAGGCCAAAGGCACTGTGGAGAACCAGCTGACGGTACTGGAACCCGGACGGGTAGCAGAAGGTACAAGAGCCAATGCAATAACGAGGACCAGCTGACTGTGCTGGAACCCGGAGGGGCAGCAGAAGGAAAAGAGCCAATGGCACAACCGAGGACCAGCTGACGTTACTGGGACACGGTTACTAAGCAGGAGGTACCTGTGCTCCAAAGCACTACCAAGGACCAGCAGACGTTGCTGGAACTCGGATACCGAGATGGAGGCACCTAGGCCAAAGGCACTGTGGAGAACCAGCTGACGGTACTGGAACCCGGACGGGTAGCAGAAGGTACAAGAGCCAATGCAATAACGAGGACCAGCTGACTGTGCTGGAACCCGGAGGGGCAGCAGAAGTAAAAGAGCCAATGGCACAACCGAGGACCAGCTGACGTTACTGGACACGGTTACTAAGCAGGAGGTACCTGTGCTCCAAAGCACTACCAAGGACCAGCAGACGTTGCTGGAACTCGGATACCGAGATGGAGGCACCTAGGCCAAAGGCACTGCGGAGAACCAGCTGACGGTACTGGAACCCGGACGGGTAGCAGAAGGTACAAGAGCCAATGCAAGTAACGAGGACCAGCTGACTGTGCTGGAACCCGGAGGGGCAGCAGAAGGAAAAGAGCCAATGGCACAACCGAGGACCAGCTGACGTTACTGGGACACGGTTACTAAGCAGGAGGTACCTGTGCTCCAAAGCACTACCAAGGACCAGCAGACGTTGCTGGAACTCGGATACCGAGATGGAGGCACCTAGGCCAAAGGCACTGTGGAGAACCAGCTGACGGTACTGGAACCCGGACGGGTAGCAGAAGGTACCCATGGAAATTTAAGTTGACAGGCCGCGAGCCGGCCGCAGTTACCGAATCCCACAGTCCTACAGTGGGTGATTGTCCTATTGTCAAAACGGAAACAGCCTTTATTTACATATCCCGCAGCACATATAGGAAGCACCTAAACTGCAGGCACCATAGAGTCGGCTAACCCGACCGCAACACGACAGGACAACTTATTGGAGGCTAAGTGACGTTTACACTGACAGGAAACAGCTGGCGTGCTGTAACCAGTCTGGGCAGGAGTGAGTACCCGTGCCAATGACACTTCCGAGCAACAACTGGCGGTGTTGAAGCCCAGGGATGAGAAGACAACAGGGTGGAGGCAGCAGGACTTTTTGCCGTACACACAGCAGGGGAACAGCTGACATTACTGAACCCCAGTAACACAGGAGCAAGTGTTGACTGTGCTAACAGCACTTCCGAGCAACAACTGGCGGTGTTGTAGCCCAGGAATGAAAGAGAACATGGTGGAGGCAGCAGGACTTTTTGCCGTACACACAGCAGGGGAACAGCTGACATTACTGAACCCCAGTAACACAGGAGCAAGTGTTCACTGTGCTAACAGCACTTCCAAGCAACAACTGGCAGTGTTGGAGCCCAGGAATGAGAAGAGAACATGGTGGAGGCAGCAGGACTTTTTGCCGTTCACACAGCAGGGAACAGCTGACATTACTGAACCCCAGTAACACAGGAGCAAGTGTTGACTGTGCTAACAGCACTTCCGAGCAACAACTGGCGGTGTTGTAGCCCAGGGATGAGAAGAGAACATGGTGGAGGCAGCAGGACTTTTTGCCGTACACACAGCAGGGGAACAGCTGACATTACTGAACCCCAGTAACACAGGAGCAAGTGTTCACTGTGCTAACAGCACTTCCGAGCAACAACTGGCGGTGTTGGAGCCCAGGAATGAGAAGAGAACATGGTGGAGGCAGCAGGACTTTTTGCCGTACACACAGCAGGGGAACAGCTGACATTACTGAACCCCAGTAACACAGGAGCAAGTGTTGACTGTGCTAACAGCACTTCCGAGCAACAACTGGCGGTGTTGGAGCCCAGGGTCAAGGAGGATGTTTAAATACTATATCAAGTATTTTCCTTGTTACGTGTCAATTAAAAATGTCTATACTCCAAACAAGAGAAATATAACCTTTAGTACCATAAGATGATGATTTTACTTAAAAAAATATATGTAAATTAATAATTTACAAACATAAACGCATACATTAACATGTTGAAAAGCAATGCAAACCACAATTAAAATAGGTTAAATAATCTGCTATACGGTTTAAAATAAAAGCATACAAGTACATATCAGAATCCATTAATGATGGCTAAGTAACAGTATGTACACCATTTTTATTGTGTAGACAATGAATGGCTGACTTAAAAACATAATCAGCATTACAAGTTATCTTTGACATTCATAAAACTTTACATTTGGTGAATAATATCACTAAAATTTTTTTAAAAATATCTAAAATTTCCATCATGTAATACTGATAATATGTGCCAATCATTTATATTAACAAACAAAAAATTTAAAAAGTGCATAGTGCAGAGTGAAAACAGATATTTATGCCTGACTGTGGACTTGCAAGCATGACAACGGATAGATAAGGTATATATAGATGAGACTGCATAGCCACAGATGGTGAATGGCGATGTAATACTGTACCTCAATAAAGTGTGCGTTACTACTACATTCTTTTTTTTATATAGCTTTATAAAAGGTTACGTGCATGTATGGTTGCGCCTTTGTTTGGACGCACAGACTGGCTTCCTGCTGTGACGCGTTGGGTATTGGAGCGTCTGTACGTCTTATGACGCAGACTAACATTCACGGTGCGCATCGTTCATCATCGCAAGCGTACCGACAACACAAA
This sequence comes from Oophaga sylvatica, assembly GCA_033576555.1. Lineage (NCBI taxonomy): Eukaryota > Metazoa > Chordata > Amphibia > Anura > Dendrobatidae > Oophaga > Oophaga sylvatica. The sequence goes on along the minus strand of JARQOD010000007.1, from coordinate 33,782,833 downwards.
GGCGTTGTCATGACTGCTTTACTCAGTAAACATGCACCTATGATGAAACATACACGCATGTGCCCTATTACATAACAAGCTACAAGAAAAACGAGTGTGAGGTGTGACACAGCTGTTTTGTTAAGGTACAGTATTATATCGACATCGTACAGGTGTCGCTATTCAGTCTGATAAATAGATATCATTCACCTATTCTATCAGTTGTCGTTCTTTCAGCACCACTTACAGGTATATTTTTGCTATTGGGTCATTCCATGTCAAGTGGACCAGTGGTCCCCACTCGACCTTCTCCGATTTTGTTGAAAATTTATAAGGATGTACATGTATGTTTGAAAAGAGGTTCTGTAAATTTTTAGGGCCAGATCTCAAATACATTGGGCACTGTTGACCTTTCACTGGAGGTTCCCCCAAGCCTGCGGCTTCAGCTAAGAGGATTTTGCAAACTTTGGCACATAGCCATTAGAGTTCTATACTGGCTATGATGCTGAAATTTGGCATACTAGCTCAACTTTTGCTGCTAAACACAATAAAATTATTACCGGCTATGACAAAACAATATTTTGGCCGCAATTTTGTGTCAAAGTAGCTTGTAAAACGCGTCGCATAAAATTTATGCCAAACTTTGCCCATATATAACTCAAGACCAAAAACCAATAGTAACTGGTGCTTTGCCCTGTACACCAAACATCTACATGACTTTGCATTGCTGCAATATCACGGTCAAACTATATGTATTTGTGGAAATATTCACACCCACATATGATGAAAAACTTAAAAAAACTGAATTTTACCTATTTTTAGGTCAAATTTCTCAAAAAGGGTACCCTAAAATATATTAATTCTGATATCATTAGAAAGAGCACATTTTTCTCTTCAAGGATCATTGTTTTGTTTTTTGGAGTCTCTCAGTTTAAGAAAAGAAAAATGCACTGAACATGGTGTTATTTATTAATAAGCAATGAATGGTAACTGCACCATTCAAACCCTTGCGTTGGTCCATGGTGGTTATACCACAACCAATTCCCTAAGAATTGGTATTATAATCCTATTAAGAATTGTAATAATGCTGTCTTTCGAGAATTGGCAGCCCCATCGCCTAGGAGCCATGGCCGATAGTCGTGCAAGGCCAGGCGCGGGCGGTGTCTTTATCGCAGGTTCCGAAGCCTGAGGGTGGGTGTCTTTGCCTAGGATCCCAAGCCTAATATTGGGTATCTTTTGTTGGTTCCCAAGCCATAATGTTCAGTCTAAGTGGTCTGGAATTGTTGCTGAATTTGCAACATAATCGGTTCAGAGAAGCTGTATTGTCGGCCCATTGCTGTTGCAGCTGGTGCTGGAATTATTGCAATGATTGACTGCTCGGGAATCCAGCATGTATCATTTCTCACAGGCCAGTGAAAGAAGCTAGCTGGTCCATGAGGATGCATAAAATTTATTAATGCATCATGGTCGTCGACTGAAATTTCAGAAATATTTCCAATCCACCAGTTCCTATTGTAAATGCAGGCAATGTATTGCCCTGGCTGGAGGTTTGCAATTGGCACAAAAGGCATTTCTGATCTGACAGATCTATCTACATGGGCAATGAAAGATGATGGGTCATTTGACACCCTTGAAATGCGAATCTTTTTGTCATCAATTGGCACAAACTGGTGATTGTCTCTTGTTCCAGCAATTGTATGTCCAACTTTGAACCTTTCCTCTTGAACTACCCGTATTTCGTCAATTTTTTCTTTTGGAACAAAAAAAAAATTTGATTCCATGCAGTTGCTCATTGCAAAAGTTGAATAAATCCACCGGGGTCAGTATTTGGTTTTCAGTTGGGCGTTGAAGACTGGCACGAGCTGCCAACCTCTTTGCTGTCCCTCCAATCCCATCACAGGGCGACTTTCCATGACTGGTACCAAAAAAATTCCATTCAGCGCTGATATTGAAATCAGCATTGTGGTGGCACAAGTTGAGAATATTTTTGAAATTTTTGTACTGGGCTGCAGATCCATCGCTGAAGTAGTGGATATGACGAATCCCATAGATGAGAGTCTTGAGATACTCCACAATTACTGTTAAGAAAGTGTGGACTGCAACTGTGTTATGTCGTGAGCAATCACTGATTATGCACAAGCTGATGTTCTGCGCAGCTTCACCATTTATCTCCTTGAAGTAAATTACAAATGGGTGTACTGTAGCTTGACTATTTTCCCAGTGGAAACCTTGAATGGCATCTTGAACAATAAATGAGTAATTTTCAGCACAGTCCATAAGGATCACAAGCTCTCCAGGTCTCAGATTTTCCTTCAACGATTTCAAATAGCTACTTTGATGCTTGGCGATGTAATGATGGCTACAAAGTTTAGAAATTTTCAAAACCAATTCTTCAATGAAATCTTCTATAGTCAGTTGTTTGGTATCAAGCGTGTCTCGATCAGTGTGAATCCATTGTTTGAACTCAATAATATCTTCAGGGTCACTGTTGACAAACACATTTACTAGAAATTCTTTTAAAACTTCAGGACCCGGGCATTTATCACAACGGCCAAGCATACAGTCCTTGGATTCAATTCCACAGACCATTTTGCATATGAGCTCTTTGTAGTCATCATTGATTGGGCATGCTGCAAGCATTAGTTTGACATTTTGGTGAATGGTACACACACAAACGGAATGTGTTCCAGCAGATCCAACGGTTACGCACCACTTTGGCCGAAGCTCACAAAACTTGGAAAATCCAATTTCAGGGCCATTCCGATCCCGATAGGCAACAAACATTTCCCTCATGTTGCTCAGTAATAGTCGCTTTTGCATCTGCTTTTTTTCTCCTGCTATTCGCACTGATACATAGTCTTTTTTACCAGGGCACATTCGACTGAATTCATCATCCTCAAAAAATGCCTGCACCTTTTTCTTCACTTCCTCAGAAACTTTCTTGCCACACTTGATTCTAGGTAAGGCTAAGATCCCATGTTCACATTTAAGCTTTCGAGCTTGTTTGACCATTCGTTCAGAGACACCGAATTCGTCTGATATAGCCTTAATGCACCAACTTTTAGGTGCCAATGTCAAGATTTGGACCTTTTCGGCCCGACTGGACACCTGCAGCTTTTGCTTCAAATCTGCCAAAAGGTGATTGTAATCCAGACACATTTTGCACTGTGCTGTTTTTGTTTGCTCAATGTCTTTCGGCTCAAGCCCTCCAATTGAGGCAATCTTGCTAGAAAATGCATTTTGTACCTGGCTTATCTTTCTCCTTGCATATCCAAGTGAATCCCGCTGGCTTACCCGTGGATATTTCAGAGGAGAGATGCCAATGGATGTTAAGCTTGAATTTAGACTTTCAGGAGAACATTCCATTCCATCTGGATCTGATTCAGAGGAAACTGGATCAGCTGATTTTTTCCTGTTAGCAAATTCTTTCCGACATGATGCACACATCTTCTGGCCAGGCTTCACATCACTCTTTGTAAATTCGTTCAACTGGTCAGCTGCTAACAAATTGATAGCTCGCAAATTCTTTTTGGTGTTATGACCTTTCTTCCCAAAAGGATTGCAACACGATTTTTGCAAATGCTCATATTTGGTCAAGAATGAAGCTTCATGGTGTAAACAGATTTGTGAATGTTCGTCAAAATTTAGTCCCACTCGTCGACACAGTAATTTCTGTTCATCCAATCCAAAGCTTGTAAACAATTTCAACTCATCCTTGCTATGGGTGAATGTCTTAAGGTGGCACTTCGAATTGTTCACAAGGCCGATAGAGCACTGGGCCGATTCTTCATCAATTTCATTCTCCATCGCTAAAAAATAAATAATATATTGTAGAGTGGCAAAGGGTTGTGTTGTAGACGGGAGGTATTTGGCCCAGAAATGCCTTATGTAGCCCAGTACACATTAGCCCTGGGTAGTGGCATCACTATAGCAGTGTTTGTGGTAAAAGGACCTGTGATGATGTCACTACCACATGACCAGTCATGTGATCTAGGGAAGCTACGTATCTGGGATATAAATTAAGGGTATGCCACACTAAACAACATCGCTAACGGGATCGCTAAAAAACGTCACTATTTAGCGATCCTGTTAGCGATGTTGTTGTGTGCGGCATCTACCAGCGACGTGGCCCCTGCTGAGATCATGCTGTGATCTCACTCGTCGCTGACATCGTTCGGGACCCTATTTTTATCGCCGGCGTCCCGCTGGTAAGTATATATCGCTGAGTGTGGCACCTTTTTTTTAGCGATTTAGCGGTACTTTGTACCGCTAAAGTCGTTAAGGAGATCGCTAACCGCGATAGCGTCCTTAACGACATCGCTAAATTAGGCCACTACTAGCGATATTAAAACGATCCCGCTAGCAATCTCATTAGTATGCGACGCTAACGAGATCGTTAGCGGATCGTGTAGTGTGGCAGTACCTTTAGGCTCAGGCTGACAACAGGTGTGAGTGGCTGGAGGTGTGGAGACCTCCAGTGTGTGTGCTCTGAGGATACTACTCTGCTAGAGTACCAGGACTGTATATATGCCTTTTTGTTACTTTGTGCCAGAGAAGGCTGTTTTTTGTTTTATGTTATAAGCAGTTTATGAAGTTTGAATAAACTTGCTTGAAGAATCGAGTGAAGTCGCCCTCCTGCTTACCTCCGGTCGCACTCAAGCGAGGCCTAGTCCTTACAATATGCATTAAAATGTAACAATAGTCAATAACTTTTCATAACCAGAAAGGTTTATAGGTTTTTGGTTATAATAGACATTGCTAGCAACAATACAACTCTGTAACATGTGATAAGAATCTGAAAATCAAACACAAAATCAATGCATTACGCGCATAAATAACACCATGTTCAGTGGCATTTTTCTGAGAGACTCCAAAAAAAAAACCAATGATCCTTGTAGAGAAAAATGTGCTCTTTCTAATGATATCAGAATTAATATATTTTAGGGGTACCATTTTTGAGAAATTTGACCAAAAATTAGGTAAAATTCGGTTTTTTTAAGTTTTTCATCATATGTGGGTGTGAATATTTCCACAAATACATATGGTTTGACCGTGATATTGCAGCAATGCAAAGTCATGTAGATGTTTGGTGTACAGGGCAAAGCACCAGTTACTATTGGTTTTTGGTCTTGAGTTATATATGGGCAAAGTTTGGCATAAATTTTATGCGACGCGTTTTACAAGCTACTTTGACACAAAATTGCGGCCGAAATATTGTTTTGTCATAGCCGGTAATAATCTTATCGTGTTTAGCAGCAAAAGTTGAGCTAGTATGCCAAATTTCAGCATCATAGCCAGTATAGAACTCTAATGGCTATGTGCCAAAGTTTGCAAAATCCTCTTAGCTGAAACCGCAGGCTTGGGGGAACCTCCAGTGAAAGGTCAACAGTGCCCAATGTATTTGAGATCTGGCCCTAAAAATTTACAGAACCTCTTTTCAAACATACATGTACATCCTTATAAATTTTCAGCAAAATCGGAGAAGGTTGAGTGGGGACGATTTTTAAAACTGGTCCACTTGACATGGAATGACTAGTGTTGAGCGATATTGCTCGATATCTAAAAATATCGTATCGAAATTGTATCGCCGATAGCACTAAATATCGTTGATATCCGATTTTGATAGCGGAAGTCCCATGTAAGTCTATGGGAACAAAATATCGAAATTAAAAAAAACCTTTATTTCCTTGTAAACACTAAATATACACACATAGAATACATATATATATATATATAACATGTCATTGTGACATATATATAACATATATGTATAGTTTATACACTTCTACATAGTAAAATATCCTCTGATTCAATTGCCGGTAAAGCCGGCTTCTGTGAAAAGACAGAAGCACCCGACATGAAATGACACTTGGTGTACATAGGGTTAACCATGTCTTTTCATGTCGTTTGCAATCTGATTTGCACAAACAATTACATCAGTCTATGTGTGCAAAATTTCACACCTGTAGGGGTTAATTAAAGGTGTAAATTCGTTGTAAAAAAAATGGACTTTTTTGCTACGAATTTACACCTTTAATTAACCCCTACAGGTGTGAAATTTTGCACACTTAAGGTACTGCCACACTACACAATCCCGCTAGCGATCTCGTTAGCGTCGCATACTAATGAGATCGCTAGCGGGATTGTTTCTATATCGCTAGTAGCTACCTAACTTAGCGATGTCGTTAAGGACGCTATCTCGGTTAGCGATCTCCTTAACGACTTTAGCGGTACAAAAGTACCGCTAAATCGCTAAGAAAAGGTGCTACACTTAGCGATTATACTTACCCAGCGGGAGCGCCGGTGATAAAATAGGGTCCGGAACGATTCCAGCGACGAGCGAGATCACAGCAGGAAGCTCGTCGCTGGCAGCTGCCGCACACAACAACATCGCTAACGGGATCGCTAAATAGTGACGTTTTTTAGCGATCCCTTTAGCGATGTTGTTTAGTGTGGCATACCCTTTACACTCATGTAATTGTTTGTGCAAATCAGATATCAAACTACATGAAAAGACATGGTTAACTCTATGTAAACCAAGTGTCATTTCATGTCGGGTTCTGCATTTTCACAAAAGCCGGCAATTGAATTAGCGGCTATTATACTATGTAGAAGTGTATGAACTATAAATATAAATATATATATATGTGTCACAAATTCAATGACATGTATATATATATATATATATGAGGTGTAAAATTGCTGAAAAAAAATGCGTGGGCTCCCGCCCTATTTTCGCAACCAGACAGACAAAGCCAGTGAGTGGGGGCAGATAATAATAGCCCAGAGAGGGACCATTATTTTTGGCCCCCCCGGCTACTAAAATCTGCCCCCAGACACCCCAGAAAAGACAAATCTATAATTAGATTCGCCCTTTCTGGCACTTTGCCCGTCTATTCCCATTGCCCTGTAGCGGTGGCGAATGGGTTAATAAGGTGTTAAAATGACCTTGCAATTGAAAGGTCACTTTAAGCCAGGTTAATAATTGAGAGCTGTCAATCAGACAACTATCAATTATTAATCCTATTGTATGAAAGAAAAATCAAACACACACACTTTAATAAAAAAGAAGTTTAATGAAATAATCACACAGTTTTTGACCATATTTTATTTACCTGCTAAAACCATTTCCTGTAATAAAAATAAAATAATAAAGCAAAATTATTCTTACCAATCCGATGTACAGTCAGGTCCCACGGTGTAATCCATCAGAAAGGGTTAATGTTTACTGCAGGGACCGCAGCTAATGCTGCAGCCTCACAGTAAACCCCCAAATGAATGAGTTCCTCTCCTGGCTGACAGGAGAGGAAGTGGAAAGCTTAATTGATTGCTTTCCACTTTCACTTCAGGTCAGCCAGGGACACAATCAGTGACGTCAGAGGGAACTGGTTAACAAAAATAGGGGATCCCCTCGAAAAAAAATGGCGTGGGGTCCCCCCTATTTTTGTTAACCAGCCAGATGAAGCAGACCGCTGAGGCCTGGATTTTCAGGCTGTTAAGGAGCCAAGATCCATGGACCTTGCCAGCCTGATAATACCAGGCCACAGCAGTCTGCTTAGCTTGGCTGGTTAACAAAAATAGGGGATCCCCTCGAAAAAAAAAACGGCGTAGGGGTCCCCCTATTTTTGTTAACCAGCCAAGTAAAATGCAGACTGCTGCGGCCTGGTATTAAAAGACTGTCAAGGCCCATGGATTTTGGCCCTCAACAGCCTGATAATACCAGGCTACAGCAGCCCCACATTTGGCGCATCAAAAGATGTGCCAATTGTGGCACTTTACCCGGCTCTTCCCACTTGCCCTGTAGCGGTGGCAAGCGGGGTAATAAGGGGTTAATGTCACCGTTGATTGCACGGTGACAATAAGCCCGGTTAATAATGGAGAGGCGTCAATAAGACACCGATCCATTATTAATCCCAAAGTTATTAAATGCATAAAAAAAAAGACAAAAGCAAGAAAAAAGTATTTTAATGAAATAAAAGAGACAACACAGTTTTCATTTCTTTTATTGTACTCTCATTCCTGCAACGCCATCGATCTCCTGTAAAAAAAGAAAAAAAAAAAACCAACAGTATACCACCTGTCCGACGCAGTCCATAACGACAGTCCCACGACGATCCAGCTCTGCTACATCGCAATGACAGGCAGAGTCTGTCATCGCGACGCAGCACAGCTGATTACCTGCTTCCCCGGCGGTGACGTCATCGGACTGACTGCTTTACGGCCGGGATTACCCAGCAGTCACTGCAGTTATCGCGAGAAACTGCATGTGACCGCCGGGGAGAAGAGGATGGCGGCCATGAAGCAGTCCAGGACGTGACCGCCGGAGATCTTCTGCCAGGTAAGTGCCGCTGACTCCTGACAGACCCGACCGACGGACACTGACAGTGACAGACCCGACCGACGGACACAGACAGTGACAGTGACAAATCCGATTCCGGTATTCGATAAGACGAAAATATCGAAACGAATTATCGAAAGGCCGATAGAGCTAATATCGACCGATAGCCGATATTTGCATTATCGTATCGCTCAACACTAGGAATGACCCTATTGTGACTATGCACTATTGACTTTACCAAGGTAATGCATGATTTTTGTTAGCGATTATCATGTTTACATGAAGGACCTTTATGATATGGGCTGTTAACTTTCTAATTAAATATGTATTTTTTAAAATGACACAAATATAAGTAATGTTGAAGAGGACTATTCCTACATGCATTGTTTGCACAATATTACAGGTGTACATCACGTCCCTTAATCAACATTGGATTATTATATTTACTTGTATGCTTTTATTTAAAAGGCAAGAACACTGAAGTATAACCTTCGCACTGCAGCAGTTGTCAAAGTTCAACCCACATTATGCACTTCCAACATTGCAGCATTTGAGTCATGATGTGAGTTGGATTTGTCTAAGCTATGGAGTGACAAGGTTGACCATCAGTATCCTATAGCATAAGTAGGCTTTTGTGTTTGCATTTGTTTTCGACATGTGCATATCTGTAATAATATGTCACAATTATTTTGTTACAGATTTGTGACAAAGACTAATCATTTTATGGTTTTAAAGTTGACGTTTCAAATGTTTACAGCTTAGAAATCAGGGTGTAGCCTCATATCTATGTGTAGCACTAGACACTTTGACATGTCATGTTTTTTTCACCATGATTAGGTAGCTAGCAGTAATTTTTGCCGGACACACAGCAGGGGAACAGCAGGCGTTACTGAACCCCACAAACACATCAGCGATTGTTTTCATCTGTGCATCTAACACTTCTGAGCAGCAACTGGCGGTGTTGAAGCCCAGGGTCAAGGAGGGTGTAGGCAGAGGCCTAGTATGAGATGTTTGAAGTTGAAGTTGTAGTTAGCAGCAGTAATTTTTGCCAGACACACAGCAGGGGAACAGCAGGCTTACTGAACCCCACAAACACATCAGCGATTGTTTTCATCTGTGCATCTAACACTTCTGAGCAGCAACTGGCGGTGTTGAAGCCCAGGGTCAAGGAGGGTGTAGGCAGAGGCCTAGTATGAGATGTTTGAAGTTGAAGTTGTAGTTAGCAGCATTAATTTTTGCGAGACACACAGCAGGGGAACAGCAGGCGTTACTGAACCCCACAAACACATCAGCGATTGTTTTCATCTGTGCATCTAACACTTCTGAGCAGCAACTGGCGGTGTTGAAGCCCAGGGTCAAGGAGGGTGTAGGCATAAAATATTGAGTTATTGCCTTGTTACGTGGCCATTGCAAATGTATGTACTTCAAACAAGAATAAATGAAGTTTTACTAGGACAATAAAATGATGAATTTCAATTACAAGAATAGAAAAATATTTATACTTGAGAGTCCGCTGTGGTTGATACCTTTTAATGGCTAACTGAAAATATGGTAACAAATTCCAAGCTTTCGAGACTACTCAGGTCTCTTCATCAGGCTAAGACTAAAACAAAAAATGAAGAATCACATATTTCTACACACAACAGGACACAGGAATAGGTAAGACAAGTGAGGGAGGGACAAGTGAGGGAGACCGGCCAAAAAATGAGAACAAGGATGAATTATCAGCGCCACACAATAAGAGAAAAAATAATGGATTTACCTGTGGCAAAACACTTTTGTATGCCCGGTCATAGCATGATGGATATGGAATTACTGGTATTAAAATATAACTTCAAATATGAGAAAGATACAAAGGTTTCAGAATATAAGCTCATCATGACCTTTGACACTGTTAGTGATGGAATGAATAGATCACACGGATTTATGTCATTCTATATCAATTAAGGAATCTGCGTCTCTGCCCTTCCAGGGCATGAAAACACAAAACCAGACCCCAATCAGAGGGCAATAAAACTTTCTATCCTTATCTAGGAACTGTTCCAATATTTATGTTCATCCCTCTGTGATAATGACAGTTCTGCTACACGTCACTTACTTGTCTTACCTATTGCACTATTCCTGTGTCCTGTTGTGTATAGAAATATGTGATGCTTCATTTTTTGTTTTAGTCTTTGCCTGATGAAGAGACGTGAGTAGCCTCGAAAGCTTGCAATTTGTTACCATCTTTTCAGTTATCCATTCAAAGGTATCAACCACTGCGGACTCTCAAGTCTAAATATTTTTCTATCTACTGGCTAACACGGTACGAAGATACACATGTTTCCTAACTTCAAGAATAAAAATAAAGACACTGCAAATATAAACGCATATATGCACATGCCAACAAGAAATGGAACAACACACCACCCAAAAAATTGGTTACAAAATATAGTGTTGTAAATTTAAGAATAAAAGTCCATTTTTGTATTTATGAATAATGCTTAAGGAACGCTATGTTAAACCATAACATAGTGAAGACAATGGATTTTGTAATAGTCACTCATCATCATCATCATTGCAATTTAGATGTGACAGTCACAGACATTTCAATTATTTAAGTTAATAAAATCGTTACTTAGTACAGCATGTATGACATGTCCAGCATGGACTCATCAATGTGATGACACAATAATGTACGATAAAAAATAACCATTTAAAAAAACATAATGCATTGTCACAATTTAAGTGTGTGCCTGCAAGTGTAGGTGAAACAAAGGCTACGGATAGCAAAGGTATATTCTATGTCTGTATCAGACAGTGGACAGCCTCTGATGGGTAATGGCGATGTTATACTGTACGTCAATAAAGTCTGCGGCTGCAATCATGCATTTTTTGCTTGTACAGTGTTGAAGAGGGTAAAAGCATGTCTGGTTGCGCAAGGCTTTATCCGTCAACACTACCTTCCTACTGTCACGCGTAGGGTAGGGTAGCGTGTGTCAATTAGATGACTCTATAAAATGTGACTTTACGCAGCGTTATTGCGCCCTAGGGAGCCAAAAATACGACAGCAGTAATCATTTACTGTCTAATACTCCACCTATGACCAACAAAAAAAGACCGTTCCCTCTTTAACCCCTTCCCGACCTTTGACACAGCGTATGCGTCATGAAAGTCGGTGCCAATCCGACCTATGACGCATACCCTGTGTCATGAAAGGATCGCGTTCCTGCGGGCCGGGAGACCGGGGTCACTCAAAGGTCACCCGACCCGCAGTTACAGGACCCTTTGTGCTTCACCACAGGGGGGTTGGCTTAAACCCCCCCTGGGCCACGATCGCTCTGATTGGCTGTTAAAAGTGAAACAGCCAATCAGAGCAATCTGTAATATTTCACCAATTTAATTGTGAAATATTACAATCCAGCCATGGCCGATGCTGCAATAGCATCTGCCATGGCTGGACACCGAGACCTGACCCCCCCACACGTAGTCACGGCGGCGATCGGCCGCCGCCACCGAAAGATGGCAGCGATCGGTCACCGCCGTCACTAACAGCTCCCCTCCTCCTTTGCTCCGGTGCCCCCACCTTCCGATCCCCCCCCTAACCTTCCGACCACCCTACTCACCTCTCCCGATCCACCGATGTCCCTGGATCGGTCCCGGCGTCCGCCCGGGCCTCTTCATGGGCGCCGCCATCTTGGAAAATGGCGGGCGCATGCGCAGTGCGCCCGCCGGCCGGCGCATGCGCAGTGCGCCCCCCAGTGTCCGAAAATTTATTTTGATCACTGTGATAAACTGTCACAGTGATCAAAATAAAAAAAAGTAAATGAACCCCCCCTTTATCATAGGTAGGGACAAATAAAAAAAAATAAAGATTTTTTTTTTTTTTCCTATTAGGCCCTGTGCACACGTTGCGGATTTTGCTGCGGATCCGCGGCGTATTTTGCTGCGGATCCGCGCGGATTTCGCTGCTGATCCGCAGCGGATCAGCAGCGAAATCAGCCGCGGATGCGCAGCGATATCCGCCGCAGATCAGCAGCGAAATCCGCCGCGGATCCGCAGCAAAATACGCCGCGGATCCGCAGCAAAATCCGCAACGTGTGGCGGATTTCGCTGCGGATCCGCGGCGGATTTCACTGCAGATCCGCGGCGGATTTCGCTGCTGATCCGCGGCGGATTTCGCTGCTGATCCGCGGCTGATTTCGCTGCTGATCCGCGGCTGATTTCGTTGCTGATCCGCAGCGGATTTCGCTGCGGATCCACGGCGTATTTCGCTGCTGATCCGCGGCGGATTTCGCTGCGGATCCGCAACTGATTTCGCTGCGGATCCGTGACTGATTTCGCTGCAGATCCGCGACTGATTTCGCTGCAGATCCGCGACTGATTTCGCTGAGAATCCACAGCGGATTTTGCTGCTGATCCGCGGCGGATTTCGCTGCTGATCCGCGGCGGATCCGCGGCTGATTTCGCTGCTGATTCGCGGCGGATTTCGCTGCTGATCCGCTGCGGATTTCGCTGCTGATCCGCTGCGGATTTCGCTGCGGATCCGCGGCGGATTTCGCTGCTGATCCACGACTGATTTTGCTGCTGATTCGCTGCGGATCCGCAGCGGATTTCGCTGCTGATCCGCGGCTGATTTTGCTGCTGATTCGCTGCGGATCCGCGGCTGATTTTGCTGCTGATTCGCTGCGGATCCGCAGCGGATTTCGCTGCTGATCCGCGGCTGATTTCGCTGCTGATCCGCGGCTGATTTTGCTGCTGATCCGCTGCTGATTTCGCTGCTGATCCGCGGCGGATTTCGCTGCTGATTCGCGGCGGATTTCGCTGCTGATCCCCGACTGATTTTGCTGCTGATTCGCTGCGAATCCGCAGCGGATTTCGCTGCTGATCCGCGGCTGATTTCGCTGCTGATCCGCGGCTGATTTCGCTGCTGATCCGCGGCTGATTTCGCTGCTGATCCCCGACTGATTTTGCTGCTGATTCGCTGCGAATCCGCAGCGGATTTCGCTGCTGATCCGCGGCTGATTTCGCTGCTGATCCGCTGCTGATTTCGCTGCTGATCCGCGCGGATTTCGCTGCTGATTCGCGGCGGATTTCGCTGCTGATCCCCGACTGATTTTGCTGCTGATTCGCTGCGAATCCGCAGCGGATTTCGCTGCTGATCCGCGGCTGATTTCGCTGCTGATCCACGGCTGATTTCGCTGCTGATCCGCGGCTGATTTCGCTGCTGATCCCCGACTGATTTTGCTGCTGATTCGCTGCGAATCCGCAGCGGATTTCGCTGCTGATCCGCGGCTGATTTCGCTGCTGATCCGCTGCGATCCGCAGCGGATTTCGCTGCTGATCCGCGGCTGATTTCGCTGCTGATCCGCGGCTGATTTCGCTGCTGATCCGCGGCTGATTTCGCTGCTGATCCGCAGCGGATTTCGCTGCTGATCCGCGGCGCATTTCGCTGCTGATTCGCTGCGGATCCGCGGCTGATTTTGCTGCTGATCCACGGCGGATTTCGCTGCTGATCCGCGACTGATTTTGCTGCTGATTCGCTGCGGATCCGCAGCGGATTTCGCTGCTGATCCGCGGCTGATTTCGCTACTGATCCGCGGCTGATTTAGCTGCTGATCCGCGGCTGATTTCGCTGCTGATCCGCGGCTGATTTCGCTGCTGATCCGCAGCGGATTTCGCTGCTGATCCGCGGCGCATTTCGCTGCTGATTCGCTGCGGATCCGCGGCTGATTTTGCTGCTGATCCACGGCGGATTTCGCTGCTGATCCGCGACTGATTTTGCGCTGTTCGCACTGATTCGCTGCTGATCCGCGCGGATTTCGCTGCTGATCCGCGCTGATTCGCGCTGATCCGGCTGATTTTGCTACTGATTCGCTGCGGATCCGCAGCGGATTTCGCTGCTGATCCGCGGCTGATTTCGCTACTGATCCGCGGCTGATTTAGCTGCTGATCCGCGGCTGATTTCGCTGCTGATCCGCAGCTGATTTCGCTGCTGATCCGCGGCGGATTTCGCTGCTGATTCGCTGCAGATCCGCGGCGGATTTTGCTGCGGATCCGCGGCTGATTATCTGCTGATTCATCTGCGCTAGCGGGTTATAGCATAACGCGATCGCGTTATGCTATACCGTTACCAGCCGGTCACCGCTACGTGTTGAACGGGCTGGTAAAACGCAATATGAACCCAGCCTTAGGGTTAGAACTAGGGTTAGGGTTAGCATTAGGGTTAAGGTTAGAATTAGGGTTAGGGTTGGAATTTGGGTTAGGGTTGGAATTAGGGTTAGGGTTGGAATTAGGGTTAGGGTTGGGAATTAGGGTTAGGCTTGTAGTTAGGTTTATGGTTAGAGTTGGGATTAGGGTTAGGGTGTGTTGGGGTTAGGGTTATGATTAGGGTTTGTATTAGGGTTAGGTGTGTGTAGGGGTTAGGGTTGGGGTTAGGGGTGTGTTGGGGTTAGGGTTGGAGTTAGAATTGAGGGTTTCCACTATTTAGGCACATCAGGGGTCTCCATACGCGACATGGAGCCACCATTGATTCCTGCAAATTTTGCGTTCAAAAAGTCAAACAGTGCTCCTTTATTCCAAGCCCCGACATATGCCCAAACAGTGGTTTATGCCCACATATGGGGTATCAGCGTACTCGGGAAAAATTGCACAACAACTTTGGGGTTCTAATTTCTCCTGTTAACATTGGGAAAAAAAATTGGGGACTAAAAATATTTTTGTGGAAAAAAAATGATTTTATATTTTCACGCTCTGCGTTATAAACTTCTGTGAAGGACTTGGAGATTCAAAGTGCTTATCACACATCTATAGGAGTTCTTGGGGGATCTAGTTTCCAAAATGGGGTCACTTGTGGGGAGTTTCTACTGTTTAGGCACATCAGGGACTCTGCAAACGTAACATGACGCCCGAAGACCATTCCATCAAGTGGGCATTTCAAAACGTCGCTACTTCCCATCCGAGCCCCGACGTGTGCCCATACAGTAGTTTTCTCCCACATATGGGATATCAGCATACTCAGGAAAATTGGACAACAACTTTTGGGTCTAATTTCTCATGTACCCTTGGAAAATAAAAAAATTGGGGACTAAAAGATCCTGATTGTGGAAAAAATATGATTTTTTTATTTTCATGCCCGGGCGTTATAAACTTCTGTGTAGCCCTTGGGGGTTCAAAGTGCTCACCACCATCTAGATAAGTTCTTTGCTGGGTCTAGTTTCCAAAATGGGGTCACTTGTGGGGAGTTTCTACTGTTTAGGCACATCAGGGGCTCTGCAAACGTAACAAGATGCCCGCAGACCATTCCATCAAGTCGGCATTTCAAAGCGTCACTACATCCCTTCCGAGCCCTGACGTGTGCCCAAACAGTGGTTCCCCCCACATATGGGTGTACTAGCGTACTCAGGAGAAACTGACAACAACTTTTGGGTCCAATTTCTCCTGTAACCATTGTGAAAATAAAAAACAGTGGGCTAAAAAATCATTTTTTGAGAAAAAAAAAATTTTTTATTTTCGCGGCTCTGCGTTATAAACTTCTGTGAAGCACCTGGGGTTCAAAGTGCTCACTATGCATCTAGATAAGTTCCTTAGGGGGTCTAGTTTCCAAAATGGGGTCACTTGTGGGGGAGCTCCAATGTTTAGGCACACAGGGACTCTCCAAATGCGACATAGCAACCGCTAAATATTCCAGCATATTTTCCATTCAAAAAGTCAAATGGCGCTCCTTCCCTTCTGAGCCCTGCCGTGCGCCCAAACAGTGGTTTATGACCACATATGAGGTATCTGTGTACTCAGGAGAAATTGCCCAACAAATTTTAGGATCCAATTTATACTGTTGCCCATGTGAAAATGAAAAACACTGAGGCTAAAAGAAAATTTTTGTGAAAAAAAAGTACTTTCTTTTTTTACGGATCAATTTGTGAAGCACCGTGGGTTCAAAGTGCTCACTATGCATCTAGATAAGTTCCTTAGGGGGTCTAGTTTCCAAAATGGGGTCACTTGTGGGGAGCTCCAATGTTTAGGCACACAGGGACTCTCCAAATGCGACATAGCAACCGCTAAATATTCCAGCATATTTTCCATTCAAAAAGTCAAATGGCGCTCCTTCCCTTCTGAGCTCTGCCGTGCGCCCAAACAGTGGTTTATGACCACATATGAGGTATCTGTGTACTCAGGAGAAATTGCCCAACAAATTTTAGGATCCAATTTATACTGTTGCCCATGTGAAAATGAAAATAACTGAGGCTAAAAGAAATTTTGTGAAAAAAAGTACTTTCTTTTATTTACGGATCAATTTGTGAAGCACCTGGGAGTTCAAAGTGCTCACTATGCATCTAGATAAGTTCCTTAGGGGGTCTAGTTTCCAAAATGGGGTCACTTGTGGGGAGCTCAATGTTTAGGCACACAGGGACTCTCCAAATGCGACATGGCAACCGATAAATATTCCAGCATATTTTCTATTCAAAAAGTCAAATGGCGCTCCTTCCCTTCTGAGCCCTGCCGTGCGCCCAAACAGTGGTTTATGACCACATATGAGGTATCTGTGTACTCAGGAGAAATTGCCCAACAAATTTTAGGATCCAATTTATACTGTTGCCCATGTGAAAATGAAAAAAACTGAGGCTAAAAGAAATTTTTGTGAAAAAAAAGTACTTTCTTTTTTTTACGATCAATTTGTGAAGCACCTGGGGGTTCAAAGTGCTCACTATGCATCTAGATAAGTTCCTTAGGGGGTCTAGTTTCCAAAATGGGGTCACTTGTGGGGGAGCTACAATGTTTAGGCACACAGGACTCTCCAAATGCGACATGGCAACCGCTAAATATTCCAGCATATTTTCCATTCAAAAAGTCAAATGGCGCTCCTTCCCTTCTGAGCCCTGCCGTGCGCCCAAACAGTGGTTTATGACCACATATGAGGTATCTGTGTACTCAGGAGAAATTGCTCAACAAATTTTAGATCCAATTTATACTGTTGCCCATGTGAAAATGAAAAAACTGAGGCTAAAAGAAAATTTTTGTGAAAAAAAAGTACTTTCTTTTTTTTACAGATCAATTTGTGAAGCACCTGGGGGTTCAAAGTGATCACTATGCATCTAGATAAGTTCCTTAGAGGGTCTAGTTTCCAAAATGGGGTCACTTGTGGGGGAGCTCCAATGTTTAGGCACACAGGAACTCTCCAAATGCGACATGGCAACCGCTAAATATTCCAGCATATTTTCCATTCAAAAAGTCAAATGGCGCTCCTTCCCTTCTGAGCCCTGCCGTGCGCCCAAACAGTGGTTTATGACCACATATGAGGTATCTGTGTACTCAGGAGAAATTGCCCAACAAATTTTAGGATCCATTTTATCCTGATGCCCATGTAAAAATGAAAAAATTGATGCTAAAAGAAAATTTTTGTTGGAAAAATTAAAATGTCCATTTTTTCCTTCCACGTTGCTTTAGTTCCTGTGTCGCACCTGAAGGGTTAATAATCTTCTTGAATGTAGTTTTGAGTAGCTTGAGGGGTGCAGTTTTTATAAAGGTGTCACTTTTGGGTATTTTCTGCCATATAGACCCCTCAAAGTGACTTCAAATGTGAGGTGGTCCCTAAAAAAAATGGTTTTGTAAATTTTGCTGTAAAAATGAGAAATCGCTGGTCAACTTTTAACCCTTATAACTTCCTAACAAAAAAAAATGTTGTTCCCAAAATTGTGCTGATGTAAAGTAGACATGTGGGAAATGTTATTTATTAACTATTTTGTGCCACATAACTCTCTGGTTTAACAGAATAAAAATTAAAAATTTGAAAATTACAAAATTTTCAGAATTTTCGCCAAATTTCCATTTTTTTCACAAATAAACGCAAAAATGATCGACCTAAATTTACCACTAACATGAAGCCCAATATGTCACGAAAAAACAGTCTCAGAATCGCTAGGATCCGTTGAAGCGTTCCTGAGTTATTACCTCATAAAGGGACACTGGTCAGAATTGCAAAAAATGGCAAGGTCTTTGAGGTCAAAATAGGCTGGGTCTTGAAGGGGTTAACAATCTACAAGACTAAGGCTGGAGTCACACACAACCACAAAAATCGGTCCGTTTTAGACGGTCGACAATCGGATCAAAATAAAAACATCACACAGCCTTCTGGCATCCGATTTTCCTTCAAAGATGCGATTTAATCGCATGTGTGTGTACCTTGTAACATCCGATTTTCATCCGAACTTGCGAGATTTTCTCGCAGGCTTGCAAAACTGACATATAATGGATCCAAAAGAATAGTATTTAAATGCCAAAAGAAAGAATAGATATATACACATAGAGCACATATATAATATATATGTCATTGTGACATATATATATATACATATATTTATAATTCTTACACTTCTACATACTGTTATAGCCGCTAATTCAATTGCCGACTTCAGTGAAATCACAGAAGCCGACATGAAATGATACATTGTTTCCACACATTTAACCATGTAATTTCATGTATTTTTATATATGTTTGAAACATACAATTACATGAGTATATGTGTACTAAATTTCAGACATGTAGGGGTTAATTAAAGGTGTAAATTCGTTGAAAAAAAATGCGTGGGCTCCCGCTGTATTTTCTCCACCAGACAGACAAAGCAAGCGAGTGGGGGCAGATAATAATAGCCTAGGGAGGGTACATTTTTTTGTGCCCCCCCTGGCTACTAACATCTGCCCTCAGACACCCCAGAAAGGGCAAATCTATAATTAGATTCGCCCTTTCTGGCACTTTGCCCGTCTATTCCCATTGCCCTGTAGCGGTGGCGAATGGGTTAATAAGGGGTTAAAATGACCTTGCAATTGAAAGGTCACTTTAAGCCAGGTTAATAATTGAGAGCTGTCAATCAGACAACTATCAATTATTAATCCTATTGTATGAAAGAAAAATCAAACACACACAGTTTAATAAAAAATAAGTTTAATTAAATAATCACACAGTTTTTGACCATATTTTATTTTCCTGCTAAACCATTTCCTGTAATAAAAATAAAATAAAAAAGCAAAATTATACTTACCAATCCGATGTACAGTCAGGTCCCACGGTGTAATCCATCAGAAAGGGTTAACAGGTTACAGGTCGCAGAGAGCTAATAATGCTGTCTCAGACCTGTATTCCCCTGAATGAATAAGTTCCTCTCCCAGCGAAAGTAGAGGAATAGATTCATGAATGGAGCTTAATTGATTTATTGCCAATTTAACTGTAGTGACCTGACCTAAAGGGAAAGTGGACACAATCAATTAAGCTTCATTCATGAAACACATCCTCTCCTGTCGCCAGGAGAGGAACTTATTCATTCAGGAGCTTTGAGCTGAGCATGCAGGATTACTTGCAGTGCTTGGCTCAAAGCTAGTTAACCCTTTGTGAAGGATTACAGCGTGGGACGTGACAGATCAGCGGAATAGGTAAGAATAATGTTGTTTTATTTTTTTTTCTTTATTTTAGGAGATCAATGGCTTCGCACGGATTAAGTGTAAAATATAATATGGTCAAAAAAATGTGTTTTTATTTCATTAAAATTATTTATTCTTAAAGTGTGTGTGTTTTTTTATTTACTTCAATAGGATTAATAATTGATAGTTGTCTAATTGACAGCTATCAATTATTAACCTGCCTTAAGGTCACCTTTCAATAGCAAGGTGACAGTAAGGTGAGATTAACCCATTCGCCACCGCTACAGGGCAATGGGAATAGACGGGCAAAGTGCCAGAAAGGGCGAATCTAATTATAGATTTGCCCTTTCTGGGGTGTCTGGGGGCAAATGTTAGTAGCCAGGGGGGGCACAAAAAAAATGTACCCTCCCTGGGCTATTATTATCTGCCCCCACTCGCTTTGCTTTGTCTGTCTGGTGGAGAAAATACAGCGGGAGCCCACACATTTTTTTTCAACGAAATTACACCTTTAATTAACCCCTACATGTCTGAAATTTTGCACAAATACACTCATGTAATTGTATGTTTCAAACATATATAAAAATACATGAAATTACATGGTTAAATGTGTGGAAACAATGTATCATTTCATGTCGGCTTCTGTGATTTCACAAAACCCGGCAATTGAATTAGCGGCTATTACAGTATGTAGAAGTCTAGGAACTATAAATATATGTATATGTACATGTCACAATGACATGTATATATATATATATATATGTGTTCTATGTGTATATATCTATTCTTTCTAGTCTTTATTAAAGCTGTCAGTGTGCTTTTACAGTATAGCCGGGGATGAATTGCCGGCTTTTCTAAAGGACACCGATGCGATTTCATCGCAAGTCACACAGTGTGGCCCGTTTGTAATCAGATTTTTCATCGCTCCCATAGACTTGCATTGGCGATCGTCGACCGACAATCGGTGACAATCGCAGCATGCTGCGATTGCACACGGACGTTTAAAACGGACCACAAAAAATCTGATACTGGGAGCTGCTCCATAGATTAACATAGGTCCGACTGCAATGCGATTTTTCATCGCATTGCAGTCGTCCGATTCTGTCGCCAGTGTGACTCCGGCCTAACAAGCATAATGGTTGACGCTGACTTTATTGAGGTACAGTATTACATCGACATTGTCCATGAGTAACTATGCACTGTGATACCTATATACCATTATTAATTTATATCTGTTGTGGTTGTTTCAACAGCACTTGCAGGTATAACTACCTATTGTCAGTATGCATGATGCACTTTCTAGATGTAATAATTTATTATTGCACATTATTACCAGGTTTAGATGCTGGCCATTTCATATATGGTGTGTGAAGTTACAGTTGACATCAGTATGTGTATTTTATAATGTCTGTCATAAATAAAACTCGTGATGATGATGATGAGGATTTTATGATTCGTACATCCATTGACTGCATTATCTTACAGGTACAGATAAAGTTCCTTAAAAAGCATTAATTGATAAGTATGAAATGTACTTTTATGCATTAATTTCAAAAAGTGAAGACTATGTTTTAGTTTTTGTTACCATTTGTAATAGGCATGTGCAGATATGCGCTGTGATGACAAATTATTATTTGTCCATATTTGTCATAAAAATTATCATTCTAGGCCTGGAAAACTTCACAATTTCCTGTTTTAAGCATAACAATCAGGGTGACGGCTCTTCCCTATTTGGAGCATGTTCGACATGGGTTTTTCTGTGCATGTGTAGGGAACAGGAGACTTCTTGCCGGACACACAGCAGGGGAACAGCTGGCGTTACTGAACCCCACTAACACTATAGCTTGTGTATTGGTCTGTGGACACGACACTTCTGAGCAGCAACTGGCAGTGTTGTAGCCCAGGGAGTAGAGTTCAGGTGGTAGAAAGATGAACATAACAGGAGACATGGATAACGTTGCGAACCAGTTATTTAATCTGAAAACGGACAGACAAATTCTGGCGAGATCCATGCCTTGTTCATTTTCAGAAAAGTAAGCCGGTCTACATTATCGGAGGATAGTCGCATGCGACGGTCTGTTAGTACACCACCTGCAGCACTAAAGACGCGCTCCGATAATACACTGGCAGCAGGGCAAGCCAGCACCTCCAATGCATACTGGCTAAGCTCTGGCCATGTATCCAGCTTAGAGACCCAAAACTTGAATGGGGAAGAGCCATCTGGGAGTACACTGAGAGGGAAAGACATGTAGTCTGTCACCATCTTACGGAAACGTTTTCCTCCTGCTGACTGGAGCCGTCTCGGATGGTGTAGACATTTGTGGCGCTGCCACAAAACTTCGCCACATTTGGAACATACTGGTCTTGCCCTGTGCAGAGGCGCTGCTTGTGCTCCCTCTTGTTGCAGAGCTGTCTCCACTGCCTCGACGCACAGAGCTGCTTTGTAAAGCAGTAGCAGCAGCAGTGCTCTCGGCTGGAATGGAGAACATTATGGATTGCACCAGTGTGTCTTGGTACTCCCGCATTTTACGCTCCCGGTTCAACGGTGTGATGAGGCTTTGTAAGTTGTCCCGGTAGCGAGGGTCTAGGAGGGTGTACACCCAATAATCAGACTGGTGAGAATGTGGGCGATGCGACGGTCGTTTCTCAGGCACTGCAGCATGAAATCAACCATGTGCTGCAGACTCCCAACTGGCCAATAAACGCTGTCACCTGCAAGAGGCGTCATCTCTGCCTGCTCTGCATCACCCCACCCTCGCTCTACATACTGACTAGAGCGTTGTGTACCTCCCTCTGGAGCGATGTCTTCCTCCTCCATTGACTCCTCCTCATCCTCCTCACAAAGTGAGCCCTGCCCAGCCCTTTGTGAGGAACCACGTTGCGCTGACTGTCCAGAAGGTGATGGAATTTGTGACTCCTCATCCTCCACCTCTTCCAAAACCTCATCCCTTATTGCTTGCAGTGTTTTTTGAAGCAGGCAGATAAGGGGGACAGTCAGGCTGACTAGTGCATCATCTGCACTCGCCATCCGCGTTGACTCATCAAACGCACGCAAAACGTGGCAGATGTCCTTCATAGAGGCCCACTCAGTAGTGGTGAAGTGTGAACGGCGCAAATTGCGAGTTGATCGCGCCTGATGCAGCTGATACTCCATTACTGCTGGCTGCTGCTCACACAACCGCTCCAACATATGTAACGTGGAATTCCACCTGGTGGGTACGTCACATATGATGCGATGTTCAGGAAGGCGAAATCTGCGTTGCAGAGCTGCAATGCGCGATCTGGCCATGCTGGAACGTCGCAAGTGAGCGCACTCTAGGCGGACCTTGTGCAGCAGTGCATCAAGATCCGGATAGTCCCTCAAAAAACTCTGCACGACCAAGTTGAGCACATGTGCCAGACATGGTATGTGAGTGAGGTTGCCAAGGCCCAGAGCTGCCACCAGATTTCGGCCATTGTCACACACTACCAAGCCTGGCTGGAGATTCGCTGGCAAAAACCACACGTCGCTCTCCTGCTTGATGGCATTCCAGAGCTCCTGCGCTGTGTGGCTTCGATTCCCCATGGAAATTAATTTCAGGACGGCCTGTTGACGTTTGGCCACGGCTGTGCTCATATCGGTCGCATCAGGTAAGCGTTCACGGGTCCATGTGGAGGTAGACCGTGAACGCTCCTGCAGCGATGATTCTGAGGAACTGGAGTAGGAGGAGGAGTCAATGTGGACAGACTTGATTCCTGCAATCCTTGGAGTTGGCAGAACACGTACAGCGCCACTCGCAAGATCTGTACCCGGCTCCACAACATTGACCCAATGGGCAGTGAGGGAAAGGTATCGTCCCTGGCCATGGGTACTGGTCCACGCATCGGTGGTCAGGTGGACCTTGCTACTGACGGCGTTTAGTAGCGCATGTTTAATTTTTCCCTCAACATGCTTTTGCAGACCAGGGACGGCTTGCCTGCTGAAATAAAATCGGCTGGGCACATTGTATTGTGGGACTGCCAATGCCATTAAGTTACGGAAACTGTCAGTCTCCACCAGCCTGAATGACAGCATTTCAAGGGACAGGAGTTTTGCAATGCCAGCATTCAGAGCCTGTGCTCGTGGATGGTTTGCCGAGTATGGCCGTCTTTTATCCCATGCCTGTGCTACCGATGGCTGTTTTGTGGCCTGGGAGTGTGAGGATGACAGGGAACTTGCAGCTGTGGGTGGAATAACACTGGGTCTCTGGACAACAGTGACAGAGGTTCTTCCATGGCGATTCTGTGAGGAAGCCGAACCAGCTGTGTGTGAGCTGGAGGAAGAGGCTCCAACACGAGCTGAAGATGTAGGTGCTGCTGTAGGTTGGCCTACATCTCCAGTGTGTCTTTGTAACTCAACCACGTGCTTTGACCGCACATGTTTCCACATATTTGTGGTATTAAGGTTACTGACACTTTTACCTCTTTTTACTTTTTGATTACACAGCTTGCATTTGACATAGCAAATATCATCTGCAAGTGTGTCAAAAAAGGACCACGCAGTGCAAGTCCTGGGAGCTCCCGTTTTGGCTGTTGGAAGAGAACTGCTACGAACGGGTGCCAAACTGGAGGCTACAGGCAACCGAGTCTGCAGCCTACCTCTCCCTACTGTTTGGACCGTTGGGGCAATCTCTTCCTCAGAGCTGCTACCACCACCTTCCTGTTCCTCATGCCATGTTGGGTCTTGGACCTCATCATCTCCACTACCCTCTTCCAACACCTGCTGCTGTTGGGTGGTCTGGTCAGCACCATGCTCAACAGAAACTGGCACCTGAGTCTCATCATCATCAGATGCGTTCTGCGGTGTGCTGACCATCGGCACTGGCTCACCCGCCTCTTCAGATTCAGAGAGACACAGCTGTTGCGCATCACTGCATACTGCCTCTTCTTCACATTCCAGAATGCTGCTTGGCTGGGCCCCTGTTTGCAAGCCAACAGATTCTGATAACAGAAGCAGAGACTCAGCTGGCTCCAGTTCAGAACTCTCTGACTGCCTGGGCAATTTGGCAGGCGGTGAAGAGACAGATGGTTGTTCAACAGTGCTGTGGTCCTGAGAGGAGGTGGAAGCAATTGAAGTCGATGCATTGGCTGCCATCCAACCAACAACGGCTTCAATTTGTTCTTCCCGCAGCAGGGGGTAAGCTGAGCTCCTACAAAAGTGCGCATAAAGGAACGCTCACGGGGAAAACTGGTGGATGCTGTGTCACTGGGTGCGGCAGCAGCCACAGAATCCCCACGTCCTCTCCCTGCTGAAACTCCACGGCCACGACCACGTGCCTTACTCCCTGCCTTCTTCATCTTGGTAGATTGATAAAGAAAGTCAGAAAAGTTATAAGGCCTAAGTGTGGTTATTCCTCAGAGACTGCAGTGAACACTGCAGACAACTGTTCAGTAGCTGTGAAAGGCCCCTTTGTGTACTTCTATAGTGTTTGCAACCAATGTATTGTATACGGATGGAAGCGCGTCACACTAATAGATTAGATTTTTTTCAAATATAATGGAGCAGCACCAATTAGAGAAAAATGTGAAGGATGAGGCAGTGACACACGCTCAGCAGACTACAACCAGCAGTGGTTGAAGAACTAACTGGAGCGTGATCTGCACTCAAAAAATCAAAACTCACAGACTGCAGTGAACACTGAAACACAACTGTTCAGTAGCTGTGAAAGGCCCCTTTGTGTACTTCTATAGTGTTTGCAACCAATGTATTGTATACGGATGGAAGCGCGTCACACTAATAGATTAGATTTTTTTCAAATATAATGGAGCAGCACCAATTAGAGAAAAATGTGAAGGATGAGGCAGTGACACACGCTCAGCAGACTACAACCAGCAGTGGTTGAAGAACTAACTGGAGCGTGATCTGCACTCAAAAAATCAAAACCTCACAGACTGCAGTGAACACTGAAACACAACTGTTCACTATCTGTGAAAGGCTCCTTTCTGTACTTCTATAGTGTTTGCAACCAATGTATTGTATACGGATGGAAGCGCGTCACACTAATAGATTAGATTTTTTTCAAATATCATGGAGCAGCACCAATTAGAGAAAAATGTGAAGGATGAGGCAGTGACACACGCTCAGCAGACTACAACCAGCAGTGGTTGAAGAACTAACTGGAGCGTGATCTGCACTCAAAAAATCAAAACCTCACAGACTGCAGTGAACACTGAAACACAACTGTTCACTATCTGTGAAAGGCTCCTTTCTGTACTTCTATAGTGTTTGCAACCAATGTATTTTATACGGATGGAAGCGCGTCACACTAATAGATTAGATTTTTTTCAAATATAATGGAGCAGCACCAATTAGAGAAAAATGTGAAGGATGAGGCAGTGACACACGCTCAGCAGACTACAACCAGCAGTGGTTGAAGAACTAACTGGAGCGTGATCTGCACTCAAAAATCAAAACCTCACAGACTGCAGTGAACACTGAAACACAACTGTTCACTATCTGTGAAAGGCTCCTTTCTGTACTTCTATAGTGTTTGCAACCAATGTATTGTATACGGATGGAAGCGCGTCACACTAATAGATTAGATTTTTTTCAAATATAATGGAGCAGCACCAATTAGAGAAAAATGTGAAGGATGAGGCAGTGACACACGCTCAGCAGACTACAACCAGCAGTGGTTGAAGAACTAACTGGAGCGTGATCTGCACTCAAAAAATCAAAACCTCACAGACTGCAGTGAACACTGAAACACAACTGTTCACTATCTGTGAAAGGCTCCTTTCTGTACTTCTATAGTGTTTGCAACCAATGTATTGTGTACGGATGGAAGCGCGTCACACTAATAGATTAGATTTTTTTCAAATATAATGGAGCTGCACCAATTCCACAAAATAAAATAAAAAAAGAGTCAGTGAGTGACACGTGCAGATGCCTACAAACAGCGGTGGATGCAGAGCAAACTGCAGCGTCACCTGCACTCTCACACACACCTTGCACAGAGCTGTTAAAACAACACTGCAAGGCAAAAGGAAGCTTTACACAGCGGTTGGTAAACTAGCCTGCCTAAAGCACAGTACACAAAATCGCAATGTCTAACTGTCCCTCAAAGTCAGCAGAACAGCGTTCTGTCCCTAACTGAGTTCACAGCACAGTGACGCTAAAATGGCGGCGGCGCCTTTTATAGTGCATTCTGACATCATTTCAGCAGCCAATCACAGCCATGCCATTAGTTAAGATGACCGCAGCATTACAGGATGTGCCCACACTTCATAAGATTCCTCATTGGCTGACTAAAATCACATTGCCTCTCAAAGAATTATGGGAACTTCCGATTCCGGTATACGATATTGGAAAAATATCGGAACTAAGTATCGGAATTCCGATACAGCGAATATCGGCCGATACCCGATACTTGCGGTATCGGAATGCTCAACACTATTGGGATGGGGACTAAAAAATCATTTTTGTGGAAAATTGTTTTTTGTTTTTTTTTCACACCCAGGCATTATAAACTTTTGTGAAACACTTGGGGTTCAAAGTGCTCACAACAGATCTAGATAAGTTTCTTAGGGGGTCTAGTTTCCAAAATGGTGTCACTTGTGGGGGGGTTTCCACTGTTTAGGCGCATCAGGGGCTCTCCAAACGCGACATGGCGTCCAATCTCAATTCCAGCCAGTTTTAGTTTGAAAAAGTCAAACGGCGCTCCTTCCCTTACAAGCTGTGCCGTGTGCCCAAACAGTGGTTTTCCCCACATATGGGGTATTGGCATACTCAGGGGAAATTGTACAACAACTTTATCTGTCCATTTTCTCCTTTTACCCTTGTGAAAATAAAAAAAAGTTTGTAAAAGATCATTTTTGTGGCTAAAAAGTTAAATATTCATTTTTTCCTTCCACGTTGCTTCAGCTCCTGTGAAGCAATTGAAGGGTTAATAAAATTCTTGAATGTGGTTTTGAGTACCTTGAGGGGTGCAGTTTTTAGAATGGTTTCACTTTTTGGTATTTTCTGCTATATAGACCCCTCAAAGTGACTTCAGATGTGAGGTGGTCCCTAAAAAAAATGGCTTTGTAAATTTTGTTGTAAAAATGAGAAATCGCTGGTCAACTTTTATCCCTTATAATTTCCTATCAAAAAAAATTTTGGTTTCAAAATTGTGCTGATGTAAAGTAGACATGTGGGAAATGTTATTTATTAACTATTTTGTGTGACATATTTCTCTGTTTTAAGGGAATAAAAATTAAAAGTTTGAAAATTGCAAAATTTTCAAAATTTTCACCATATTTGCGTTTTTTTCAAAAATAAACGCAAGTTATATTGAAGAAATTTTACCACTAACGTGAAGTACAATATGTCACGAGAAAACATTCTCAGAATCGCGAAGATCCGTTGAAGCGTTCCAGAGTTATAACCTCATAAAGAGACAGTGGTCAGAATTGTAAAAATTGGCCCGGTCATTAACGTGCAAACCACCTTTGGGGGTGAAGGGGTTAATGCTGGAATGAATCTGTCACACGGATTTATGACGTTTTACATCAATTAAGGAATTTACTCCAAGGACCTTGTGAAAACATCACAAAACATTACCAGACCCCAATCAGAGGGCAATAAAACTTTCACACTCCTTATCTATGAACTGTTCCAATATTTATGTTCATCTCTATCTCCCATAATGACAGTTCTGCTTTATGTCACTTGTCTTACCTATTGCATTTTTTCTGTGCTATGTGGTGTATAAATATGTGATTCTTCAGATTTTGTATTAGTTTAGCCTGATGAAGAGACCTAAGTAGTCTCGAAAGTTTGCAATTTGTTACCATCTTTTCAGTTAGCCATTAAAAGGTATCAACCACTGAGGACTCTCAACTCTAAATATTTTTCTATGCAGTAGATAACAACTCCATTCACACGACGGAGTCCTTAACCTCCCCACAACCAGCGGAGGATAACGGCCCAACAACTCAGGTGGAGGATTGGTGTCAGCAGCTCCATGTCGGAACAGACACCACTCCAGCCCACCAGAAACAGGGAGTACGTTCGAGTGGTACAGGAGTACACACAGGTATTTAGCAAACACCCACTTGACTTTGGGACAATTAAGGGAGTGCAACACCATATCCCTACAGGCAACCACCCCCCCCATTAAAGAACGTTACAGGCCTATACCACCAGCATACTACCAGAAAGCCAAGGAGATGTTGCGTGACATGAAGGAAGCAGGGCTGATAAGGGATAGTTGTAGTCCCTGGGCAGCACCTCTAGTCCTAGTCAGGAAAAAGGATGGAAGCATGAGAATGTGTGTAGATTACAGACAAGTAAATTGCATTACCCATAAAGATGCATACCCTTTACCACGCATTGAGGAATCCTTAGCTGCATTAAAGACTGCTAATTACTTTTCCACCCTTGACCTCACTAGTGGGTACTGGCAAGTAGCTGTGGCTGAGGAGGATCGGGAGAAGACGGCTTTCACCGCCCCGATGGGACTCTGTGAGTTTGACAGAATGCCGTTTGGACTCAGCAGTGCCCCTGGAACGTTCCGGAGAGTGATGGAGAGCTGCCTGGGACATCTCAACTTTGAAACTGTGTTGCTGTACCTGGACAACGTAATAGTGTACTCCAAGACGTATGAAGATCACTTGAAGCACCTGGCGGAGGTATTCGAGTCACTGTCCAAGTATGGGATGAAACTGAAGCCTTCAAAGTGCATCTGCTCAAACAAAAGGTACAGTATCTGGGACATATTGTCAGCTCAGAAGGAGTAGCGCCAGACCCTGAGAAGGTCACCGCCATCCAGAAATGTCCGGAGCCGAAGAATCTCAAGGAGTTGCGACAGTTCCTGGGACTGACAGGATACTACCGAAGGTTTGTAAAGGACTACACCAAAAAAACAGCGCCTCTGCAAGACCTCCTGGTGGGACAGTCCCTCAAGAGCAGAAATTCTCCATTCCACTGGGGTAAAGAACAGGCTGAGGCA
Source organism: Oophaga sylvatica (assembly GCA_033576555.1). Classification (NCBI taxonomy): domain Eukaryota; kingdom Metazoa; phylum Chordata; class Amphibia; order Anura; family Dendrobatidae; genus Oophaga; species Oophaga sylvatica. The sequence goes on along the minus strand of JARQOD010000007.1, from coordinate 33,753,178 downwards.
TTTAAGGAGATGAAGGAGATCCTGACAGGCGACGAGATCTTAGCCTACCCTGACTTCAGCCAGCCATTCCTGCTGTACACTGATGCCAGCAACGAAGGATTGGGAGCTGTCCTCAGTCAGAAGCAAAATGGCCTAGAAAAAGTCATCGCATATGCAAGCAGGTAGCTCCGCCCGACCGAGAGGAACCCAGAAAACTACAGCAGCTTCAAGTTGGAGTTCCTGGCACTGGTCTGGGCCATTACTGAAAGATTCAAGCATTACCTAGCCTCCAGAAAATTCACGGCCTACACTGACAATAACCCCTTGACACATCTTGAAACAGCTAAGCTGGGAGCCATGGAGCAACGTTGGATGGCTCGGCTGTCTAACTATCAATTTACAGTCAAGTACAGGGCGGGCCGCAAGAACGCCAACGCTGATGCCCTGTCCAGAATGCCTCATAAGTCCGACACGGAAGAGGAATTGGATGACCTAGAAGAGATTGAACTACCTGCCTTTCACAGAAATGGGATGATCCACGAGCAACGAGCCTGCAGGAGGCAGCGTGGTAAGACGTTAAATCCTTTACCTCACCACAGCTGGAAGGAGACCCAGAACAGTGACCCGGTTGTCAGCCGTATCAAGGAGCTGATAACTCAAGAAGGTTCCTCCTTGGAGAAGGATGCATCCCAACAAGCAAAGCAGCTGTGGAATGTTATGCGTACTGACCTACGTGGTGTTGCGTTAGGTGAGGTAGCATAAGCCGGCTGTTTATCTACCGTGAGAAGTTGTGGCGGAGGTCCATCAACCCAAGGACCCATGAGATGGTAAGGCAGATAGTAGTCCCCAGAACGGACGTCCAGATGGTGTTGGAAGCCTACCACGATCAAGCGGGGCACTTTGGCTGGAAAAAGCTGGAGACCCTGTTGAAGTGTCGTTTCTACTGGGTGGAAATGCGCAGTTCCATCGAGAAATGGTGTAAAAACTGTGGACCCTGTAGTCTCCGAAGAAAAGACTACAGCAGCCAGAAGGCACCCCTGCAACCCATCAAGACAACTCGTCCCATAGAGATCGTGGCCCTGGACCATGTCAAGTTGTCACCCAGCCGGTCGGGATACTCATGCCCTGACAATGGTGGATCACTACTCTAGGTTCCTGGTGGTCGCCCCTGTCAAAGATCTAACGACAAAAACAGCAGCAAAGACGTTCCAAGCGTATTTCTGCAGGCCCCATGGATATCCTGAGCAAGTGTTAACTGACCAAGGCCCAGCCTTTGAAGCCGAATTATTCCAGGAATTCTGTAATTTGTACGGATGCTAAAAGATAAGAACCACACCGTACCACCCCAAACAAATGGTCTCTGTGAAAAGATGAATCACATTGTCATTGATCTGCTGAAGACGGTACCACTTGAGGAGAGGAATCGGTGGCCAGACCTACTACCTGATCTGGTAGATCTGTACAATCACATACCTGTGAGTTCCACCAATTGTACCCCAGTCTATCTTATCCGGGCAAGACCAGGAAAGCTGCCCATGGATCTGGAACTTGGTGTTGTGGAACCAGAAGCAGATGTTACTACTGAAGATTGAGACACAAACAGACAGGAACAGTACAGGAGAGTACAAGCCTGCGTGGAAGATAGTCTCAATAAAGTAAGGGAAAAACAAGAGGATAACTACAACAAAAGTGTGCCAGCTGAACCTTTTGTGCCTGGAGAAATTGTGCTGAAAAGAAAAAGGAGAATGCACAAATTAGATGATCAATGGGAAAGAGAGCCCTATGTCGTGCAAAATTCAAAGTTTGACAACAGGAAAACGTGTATCATCAGTAGAGATGGAGGAAAAACGACTACAACTGTATCCAGAGATCACCTAAAACTATGTCCAGATCTATTAAAGCTTCAAGAAGAAGAACCTGTCATTGACAAAGAGAAGCAAGGTGGAGTCATACATATGGACTTAGGAGATTTTCCCGCAGATTGGCCTCGTATTGGAGAAGCTGTAATCATTCCCGTACTCCAATTCTATCAACCGCAAGAAGCACTCCAACGTCAAGTTGAGCCAGTTGTTGCAGAAGAAATAGTTCAAGAGGAACCTGCTCCAGCAGAATCTCAAGACTTGGAATCTCAAGATGTTGGGTCTCAGGAAGAAGAATCCCCTGGCGAGACAGAACCGCATAACCCAGCTGCAAGTATACTTGCCAGATCCCTAGAGAGGTTAAGGCAGTACTACGATTTACCTGCACGTACGACAGACAGGTCAAATGCTACCTCACCTAACGCAACACCATGTAGGTCAGTACGCATAACAAAGGGACAGTTACCTGTTAGGTACAGAGAGTAGGCCTAACAAATATAAGCAGTTAACTAGAGTCACAGTGTATATAAATGTAATATAAATTATTGTGTAAATATATGTATATATGTTACCTGTTAGCAACTGTTAAAGATTCTTGCCTCCCGTAAGGGAAGAGTTCACTTGTTATTTAATGTTAACGTTGATTCAAAAATGTCTTTCAGCCCGGGAGTGCTGATGTTTACTAGGGGGGAATGTAGAGCCCAGCTGTGCCTGGATTCTTACTTCCCAGAGGGATGCACCGAAGGTAATGACCACTAGAGGACCCAATATGCATACACACATCTTCACCAATCCCTAGAGCCACCAGAGGGAGCCTTTTGAGTGTATATAAGGATGGTGAAGACACAGAGGTAGAGATTAGTTCTCTCAGAGGGAAGAGAGTGTGTGCAGTCTAGTACACAGAGCAGAGCTCAGGAGAGAGAGTTCAGCTTTTGGAGAAGGAATCTGAAGTCTGCAGCTCCAAGCTTAGTTCAAACGTGTGGAGGCTAGTACAAGTGGAAAGAAAGCCACTCCAGCCTAGTCAGAACTGAGTCAACCGAGTGCAGTTCAGTGAGCAAGCATGCCGATGCTTTGAGAGCGGTGAAGAAAGAGAAGAAGCAGTCCACCATCTGCTAGTGTGTGATAGTGTGAGGGTCGAGTAGGACGAAAGGCGAGTGGATAAGAAGAGAGTGACAGAGGTGGAAATAGCATTGATAGCTTACCTCTACTCTGATTTACCGGACACCGGGTCCGAGCTTGCTGGATCCTTCACGACTAGCAGGAGATACCAGAGACCCTGCGGGACTACAAGTCGCAGAGGACCATAAGTGTTGATACGTAACTGGGTCAGGAGGACAGGAGTCTGGTCGGCCAACCATTAGAGACTGTGTTCTTTCCAATAGAAGGCCCTACACAAAGTCAGCCGGGTGTAGAGTTGAAGACAGAGTTAGGCTTCGTTTCATACAGGTCAGAGACTCACATTACAGGAGTAAGGAGGCCCTACACCTACTCAGTGGGAAGAACTGGACGTGCATCCTTCACCCTGCCAGTATCCCGGGATGTGCCTGCAATTCCATCAGTAAAGGTACAGAAAGAGACTTTTGTGTGTGTGTTCACGTTATTACTCCTACGGCCGAACTCCCCTCCTCCATCCTGCACCCCTACACAGCTTAACTACCCTGAAGGTCCCCAGCCTTACCTGTGGAAGGCTTAACACCTTGCTGCCTAATACCAACCCTTCAGTGGACCTATACAGCAGCGCTGGTCACCCTGACCAGGAACCAAAGGTGGCGTCACGAACATTCTACAAACACTTTAATCCCCTGTAAATATCCCACATTTAAGGTGAGCCACGGACCGAGCTGCAGCTACCGTGACATCCCCCATAGAAGTGAACGGGCTCGGTGCCGAGTACCCCACTGCCCTGGCGGGCGGCTCAGTATTACAACTGATGCACCCAGTTAAGTAAGTGACACATCGCTGGAATCAGGGTCTCTTTCTCTACATCATCCGGTTCTCAGATGAGGTAGCAAAAACTTGGTGCCAGATTCCCTTTAAAGGAATTAGTCATGTGCAAAAACACTATTTACTTGCAATTAAAGGGTCAATCTGCAGGTAAAAAGTGATAAAATGCTCTCTGAACAGCTTATTGAAAGCCGGGCTACCAAAAAAATATTAAAGGGGTTGTGCGGTCCAAATCAATAAGTCAGCAGTCAATCTGTGTGACTGCAGACTTATGAATCCCCCAGTGCACGCACTGTGAGCTGTGGGGATTTGACAGTTTCTGAGCTGGGACTAGAGGGTATGTACTCATTATCCAGTTGGCATGGCCTCGTTCCATACACTTGTATGTGGGGATACACTTGCTGGGGGGATTCATAATTCTGCTGTCATACAGAGTGACTGCAGACTTATCAGTTTGGACAAGACACTAATAACCTCTCGGGAGCTGCTCGTGGTCAGTCATAGGAGTGTGTATTGTGTGGTTACCGTCACTGCTAACTATACTGTGAGCGGCTCATTCCCTGGCACTATGATTGACAGCTTGGCAGGGAATGGAAGCATTTAAAGTGAGTCTATCATCCCCAGTACACAGTGTACACTGAGCACATACTGACATGGGAAACATAGCACCTATAAAAGTCACACCTTTATCATAGAGATCTGTCCCTTCATTTTTACTCTTTTTACTCTCATGGTGCACCCTTGGTCTGGCCAAACAGCTTTAGTGCCTCGTTCCACCAATGATTTTGGATACTCCACCTATCTCACCTAGTAATGGACATTGCTGCCTTGCCCATAGCAAGCACGGTCCCAAAAGAAACCTGATGTTTCCCGCTCTGGTGGTTGACAACGCTGGCTGGCCCACAGCTAATGCAGTCTCGGGTGAAAACTATGGCCTGCGCTCACTCAGGGTTTACTAAGTACCAGAGGCGTAGCTAGGGTTTTGGTTCTGGGGGCGGCGAAACTTCTGAGTGGGCCCCCAACCAGGTAACATTGATTACAACTCAGTGACGCACACTAATAGTGGATGTAGGAGATGACTGCGCTGTTACTGAAAATAATCTATATATAAAGACCAACATGGATATTACCATATGGTCAGTGGTAAATACCAGTCCTACAAAACATATAAGTGATTACTGCACAGTTATAGATGACTTACCGCTGATGTTCTTTCTGATGGAGTCGTTCACTTTTCCCGTCTTTTCCATCTCGCTCAGACCGACATGACAAATTCTCTAGCCAGGACTCGGCTGGAGAGATTACAGCACAGACACATTTCACTTCTCATATTTTCAGCACTGTCACCATCTATCCCCAAGCTGCACAAACTTCTCATCCTGCTGATACCCAATGCTGAGCCGCTGCTGCCTTATGTGTCCCTATTACTGAACCTGCTGGGTGGTTCTATGTGCCCTTTAAATTCTAAAGCAACCATCTTTAATATAGTAATGCCGGGTGCAAGTGCCCTAGATCACAGTGCCCACATTTTGTCCCCTAGAATGTAATAATGCCCTCTGTGTGCCCCTTTGACAGTCACAGTACCCTGAATTCCCCTCTAAGTGCCCACTTTACATTTAATAATGTCCAGTGTCTCCCCCCTGTACAGCTCCCCTATACACAGCATGATGCTCTCTTATAGACAGCATAATGCTCCCTCACTGCATACATATTGACCCCTTAGTATCACCCAAACTGTTTGATGGCTTCAACACTGTATGATGGCCCCTAGATAGTCCTCAATATAGTATAATGCACTCTCCATAGGCAGACTCTATATTGTATTATTCAGCTCCCCCATAGGCAGACTCTATAGTATAATGCAACCCCCCATAAGCAGACTGTAATATAAGGCATCCCCCCATAGGCAGACTGTAATATAAGACAGCCCCCCCATAGGCAAACTCTAATATAATGCACCCCCATAGGCAGACGCTAATGTAATGCAGCCCCCAGGCAGACTCTAATATAAGGCAGCCCCCATAGGCAGACACTAATATAAAACAGCCCCCAGGCAGACGCTAATATAATGCAGCTGTAAGGGAGGGCCCGGACTGTAGTTGTGACCTGGATTACCGTAACACCTAAGTCCAGCCCTTCCCTTACATGAAACGGTGTTCTTCCCTCTGGCGTACCTGCATCTCCAGATTCCACTTCCCTGGGCGCTTCCCAGGCACCGACGGTCCCTCTTCCAGGCGACCCCCAGTAATGGAGACATAGTCCAGAACAACTTGAACACTTTCTTTACTGAACTCTTCACACGTTACATCCACAGTTGGCACATAATGGGTTTCACTTGTTTCCTTTGCTCTCCCTGCCTTGCTGTCACTTCTGTGCAGTACACACCCGGACCGGACCGTCCCAGACTGCTCCCCAGTTCTTTCTAGGCCTGACCTCGCCATAATGACATCTCTTCCAGCCTGCTTCGCCTCAGAACTGAATTCATCAATCACTAGGTTTGGTGGCCCCCGGTGAAGCATCTGCCCATCTGCACTGAACTCATCGAAGCTCCAGCTCCCCTCAGTTCCTTGGTCCAGCCAACTTCTGCCCTAAAAGCATTGCCCCAGGCAGTAAGACCCCACATCTTTCTTCTTCTGTCTAGGCCCACTGCGAGACTATGCAGCGGCTGTGGGTAACGTGTGTTGCTATACTTGGAATGTTGCATGGCTGCCGGTTGTTCGGGCCTAAGCCCTTGTGGACACTTGGGCATGCTGGCCCGTCTGAGCTAACTTCCTAAAGGCCTTATACTACTATCCGGCAGCCCCTCCTACACTTAACCCTATAGGAAACTACCTAGCAACTATAGTTAACAAGGCCCACTAGTATGCCCCCACCTAGTGGCCCGCAACAGTACTACACTTACCCAGATGTAGAAACTATGCTAAAGTGTCCTCCTCTAATTTCCCAACAGGATGCACTTAACTTTCCCAAAGCTATACATATGTCAAGAACATCACATAATACAATGTTATACAAAGGAACACAAGACATAGGCAAAACATATGTACATATATATATACAATGGTAACATATCGTGAATGTGGCAGTACCATTACTGTTGTGAATGCTTTGGATTCTGAGTTGGGGCTCCCTCTGTTGGCTGTTGATATTAATGAAGCTGCCTTGACGGACAGAGGCCCTACAGCTGAGGATTCAGCTGCGGACGCTTGGCAATTTGAGAGTGATGACTGGGGAGATTTAAGGGAGTAACCTTCCCATGATCCTCGCCGGTGATTAGTTCTCTCTTCCTGGTCCAGTTTGGAAGTCAGCTTGCTGCGGTCTCCTGCAACTTTCAGATAAGCTATTTCTTGCTTGTTTCTGTGTTTTTGTTTTCTTTTGTTTTTCTGTCTTCTGAGTGAGGTCAGCCTGGTCCCCCTGCTGGGGCCTGCGCTGGTCTCTGTTTCTCATTTATCTCGGTTCATTTGTTCAGTCCCTGTTATTTCAGTGGCTGCTGGGTAGCTACCTGTTCACACCAGAGTTCTGATATAGCGGGGAAAGATCGTGTGGTCTCAGTATTTTTTGGAATCAGAAGTGTTGTAATTTTTCCTAGGGTTTTGCTGGATTGCAGAAAGTATTCTTTTCTGTCCTGTCCTATCTAGACAGTTTTGGGCCCCAGCGTTTGCTTACTCTATTTTCTGCCTGCGTTTGTATTTCATCTTGTCTCACCGCCAATATATGTGTGGGGGCTACCTATTCCTTTGGGGCGCTACTCCTGGCAGTTAGCTTTCCTCTTTCTATCTCTAGGCTTAGCTAACTCTCCTGCTGTGTCGAGGCGTCTAGGTCATCGTAGGTACGTCCCACGGCTGCTTCTAGTTGTGCGGTTAGTTTTGGGGTCTGCAATCCATTAGTTACCAACCTCTCTGGGTGACTTGCTGCCTTTGCTATTTTTGTTACTGTCCTCCAGATTTATATACCAAAGGTATAGTTTGTAACGGGGCTAAATCCCCTATGTGTTTAGCTTAAATTGTGCTTTGGAGGTGACATTCTCCTTTTAAAGAGTAACTGAATGTTTTCTTCAATTTATTGCAAAGCTATGGTTTTTTGTAATATGCTTCAATGCAGTGCTGTTTCAATGTATTCTGACTCTATAACTAAGCTGCGAGCATAGGGTGCTTGAGACACCGTTTTTATGGCTCTCTTTATGTACCAGTACTCACACAAATTTATGTCATCAGATAGCTTGAACTCAACTGTAGAGGCCCGTGGCTGCTTTTTTTAAATCAGATAAATTTTTATTGAACATATTTTGGTCAAACAGTATTATTCAACACAACTGAATATCCTGGACAAAATAAAAATCTCAGTCATCCCTTCAATCCCTCTTCCCACTCCCCCACCCCTTCCGACAGTATTCCCATCTCCACCTCTATTTTAAGACGGAAACTGCAGATAAGAAAATATTATTCTATTACTCTTAATGACAAGGATCAAAGATCAAAAAAAAGGGAAAAGTATCACATACAAAGGATGGTGTATAAAATACAATACAGGTTAGAGACCTTTCTCTTACAGTCCTTTATATTGTATCCAAGGCACCATATTTTTTCCCACATATTCATTTTCCCTCTTTTTTCATAAATACCCTTTTCCAATTGTATAATATGCTTTACTCTTTCAGACTATTCCTCCCCCGATGGAGGTTCAAGCCCAGTCCAATTTCTTGCGATTAATTTCCTAGCACAATAAAGCAATCTAGCAATAGCTATTTTATTATTATTATCAACAAATACGTCTTCCATATAGCCCAATAAACACGTAATAGGATCTCCAGAGACCTCTCATCCATACACCCCTTCAATCATAGCGATTACTCCAGACCAAAACGTTGAAAACCTAGGGCACTCCCACATCATATGGAATATACCCGCCATATCCATTTTGCATCTTGGGCATTCCGAGTTCACCCTCAACCCCATTTTGTGCATTATTAACGGTGACCTATATACTCTATGAATTACATAAATGTGTGACAATCTTGCAGGTTCGCTCATAGAGAGCTTGGGTATATACTCCAATATATTTTCCCATATATCATTTCTTATACTTCCCACTTCTTCCTCCTATTTATGCTTAGCTTTCAGCGGGAACCCCAGAAGAAACGTATGCATCAAATCTCTGTACATACTTGAAATTACTCCCCTAGTGGTTCCTTCTTGACAGATGTATTCTAGAACCAGATCAGTCTCCACTACCAGTCTCTGTTGTGTTCTCTGGGTTCTAATTGCATGTTTAACCTGCCCGTAATGATACCATTCAGTGTTTGGCAATAGGAACTCATTTTGTAACTGCGAAAAAGGTTTAATTTCTTACCCTTCCATTATTTGAAACATATACCTTATTCCTCTTCCTGTCCATTCTTTTATAGTACCTATTTTCTGTATTTCTGGTAGGTTGCTATTATTCCATATGGGTGTAAATTTAGTAAGTCCTTTTACCCCTCTCACCTTTTTTATAGTGTTCCAGATTTTGTTTATGAGTTCTAACGTAGGCATTTCCCCACTCAATCTTTTAACGTTACCTCCTTCCAATCCCTCTAGTATCGGCCTATCCCTCATACAGTGTTCCAACATTCTTTTAACAGATCCGCCGGACCCAGATCCTGACCACCCTCTAAAGCAGACCCGGGCAAGGGGCGGCCCGCGGGCCGCATCCGGCCCGCCGGCTGTCCGTGACCGGCCCGCGGAGGCGCTCCGGCATTCTCAGGGCCCCGGCATCAGCTGGCACAATACTTACCTCTCCCGTGCCTCCGCTGCTGCAGCTCCGGGCTCCACCGGCGCTTCCTCTCACAGCCGGCCGCTGAATGACGTCATCATTCAGCGGCCGGCTGTGTCAGAGAGCGGGGACGCTGAACAGGTAAGACGTGTCTCTGTGTGTGTCTGTGTCTATGTAGTGCGGTGCTGTGTGTGTGTGTGTGTGTGTGTGTATGTATGTGAGAGAGTGCTTATGTGCTGTCTGTGTGTGATGATGGGCAGGCATTGCTGATAATGGGGAGGCATTGATGATGATGGGGAGAAGATGATGATGGGCAGGCATTGCTGATAATGGGCAGGCATTGATGATAATGGGCAGGCATTGCTGATAATGGGGAGGCATTGATGATGATGATGATGATGATGGGGAGAAGATGATGATAATGGGCAGGCATTGCTGATAATGGGCAGGCATTGATGATGGGGAGAAGATGATGATGGGCAGGCATTGCTGATAATGGGGAGGCATTGATGATGATGGGGAGAAGATGATGATAATGGGCAGGCATTGATGATAATGGGCAGGCATTGATGATGGGGAGAAGATGATGATGGGCAGGCATTGCTAATAATGGGGAGGCATTGATGATGATGGGGAGAAGATGATGATAATGGGCAGGTATGTATATATACAGTATACAGTATCAGTATATATTATATATATATATATGTATATATACAGTATTGGGTAGAACGGAGTTAAGTATATTAGTCCGGCCCTCTAAAACCATCCCAATTTCTCATGCGGCCCCCTGGCAAAATTAATTGCCCACCCCTGCTCTAAAGTGTTGACTCTGAGCAGCCAAAAAGTATATTTCCGGATTTGGCAGCGCCATTCCACCTTCATCTTTAGGTCTCTGAAGGATTTCCAACTTTATTCTTGCCTGTTTCTTTCCCCATACCAGAGCTCTAATCATCACATTCAAAGACTTAAATCTTTTTTTAGATATCCACACAGGCGCATTATGCAAAATATATAGTAGTTTAGGCATCAGGATCATTTTAAAAAGGTTTATCCTTCCCACCACCGTTAAATGTAACTTATTCCAAATCTCTATTTTGGTTTTTAATTTTTGAAGTAATGGCATCAAATTAATATTAAGGTACTCTGATATTGGCAAGGAAATCTGTATTCCCAGATATTTAAAGGCCTCTTTACATTGTAATTTATTGACTTCAATATCTCTATCTGTCCACTTCACCTCCTTATCTACTTTTAACAAAACTGATTTGGACCAGTTAATCTTCAACCCCGATATAGCCCCAAATCTCTCAATTATCTGCATGGCACAGCTCAATGATTCAGACGGATCCTCCAGGAACAATAACAGATCATCTGCATACAGAGCAATTTTTTCCTCCGTTTCCCCATGTTTGAACCCTTGAATTTCCGATTCCCCCTAATAACTGCAGCTAACGGCTCGATTGCTACAGCAAAGAGGAGCGGCGATAGCGGACATCCCTGTCTGGTTCCTCTGTTCAAAGGGAAAGATGAGGAAACCGCTCCGTTAACTCTAACTTTAGCAGTAGGTTGAGAGTATAACAGTTGTACCCACTCGATAAATCGCGGTCCAAACCCAAATTTTTGCATGACTCTCCATAGGTACTCCCATTTACACTGTCGAACGCCTTTTGGGCGTCAAGTGAGGAGATCACTCTGTGGCCCGGATTATCAGCTTGTATTTGGAGATTAAGGTATAACCTCCTCATATTACCCCCTGAAGATCTATTAGGCATGAACCCCGCCTGATCTGGATGTATCAAGGAAGAAATAACCCCAGTCAGCCGATTGGCCAAAACTTTTGCCAAAATTTTAATGTCCACAGTTAATAGTGAGATCGGTCTATATGATTCGGGTATTCTGGGATCCTTTTCCTCCTTGGGGATCACCACTATCACCGCCTCTCCCATAGAGGCCGGCAGCAACTTTTTCTCTTTAGCCTCTTCAAACACTTTCAATAATTTAGGTGTTAGAAACCCCTCTTGTTTAGGTTTTGTTTTCCACTTGCTGGTCACATGACCTTTTTACCCTATTTTAGTCTGGCTCCGCCCTTCTGGCTTTGCTGGACTTCATTTGTATTATAACTACTCTTAAGCTAGCCGGGTGCTTAGGTGCCTTACTCTGTCAGTTTTGCTACATCTTAGTAATCTCTTAGTATTTGTTTTCTGTATTATTTTCCCTGCTACACTTTCTGTTAGGAGGTGTCCACCTTTTCACCCAGTCCCTAGATCTTGTAGGGATTCCTCCCTCGCAACTATAGGTCTTCGTTCAGACTAGCTGAGGACTTTAGCGGGTCTGGTCGCAGGACCAGGTTCCCCGTTACATCGTAGGGATCCAGCTCAGTCCTATTGTAGGGACAGAATTCCCACCTTTCCTTAGTGCTTGTAGCAGATCATAACAGTAAGTCCAGCCAAAAGAAAAAAAAAAAAAAAATCTCTAAGGAAAGATTTTCTGTTTTCCATCATGGTGTCGGTTCAGGATTTGGTTCAGCGCCTGCAGGGACTTTCTCTGGAGGTGGCTGAGATAAAGCAACACGTGAGTAGTTGTTCTGGAGCACATTTCGTGGAGCCAAAGGTACGTTTGCCTGATTTATTTTTTGGTGAACAACTAGATTTTTTTTCTTTTAAAAATGCTTGTTTGTTGTATTTCCGTTTGAGACCCAGATCCTCTGGTGATGAATCACAGCGCATAGGGTTCATAATGTCACTTTTGCGCAAAGAACCTCAGGATTGGGCCTTTTCTCTGCAGCCTAGTGATCCATGCTTTATAACAGTGGATAGTTTTTTTTCTGCTTTGGGGTTGTTATATGACGATCCGGATCGTGTTTCATCAGCTGAGACAGAATTGAGACGTTTGAGACAGGGATCAGGTAATGTGGAGAAATATTGTACCCACTTCAGAAGGTGGTCCACACAGGTGGGCTGGAACTTTGAAAAGTTTATTTCTTGCAGGGTTAAGTGAAGGGTTAAAGATTTGCTGATTGCTTATCCTATACCTGGTAACTTGCAAGAGGCTATGCAATTAGCCATACGGGTGGATAGGAGACTGCGTGCAAGGGTTAATGAGAGTAAATCTGCCTTGTCAGCTCCAAGTTTGGAGAAGGAATGTACTGACATTGCAGAGCCGATGGAAATTGGAGCAATGAAACCTCACTCTCGGGAAAAAGAACGCAGATTTGCTAAGGGCTTGTGTTTCTACTGTGGTAAATCGGAGCATTTTATTAAGAACTGTGTGCTTCGAATGAATAAAGAGAAAAAAAAAAATGAGGTCAGTTTCGCCCGTATAGCTTGTTTAAACAATAAAGGTGTCTTTCTTTCTGCTACCACTGCTGTTGAGGAGGAATTAATGGAGTTTCGGGTATTTGTGGATTGTGGTTCAACTCTCAATGTGATTGATGGGAAATTTTTGGAAAAACTAAAATTAAAACCCAAACTTCTGTCTTCCCCTATTAATGTGGTGTCTGTGGATGGTTCTCACTTGAAAAATGTTACTCACCATATCTGTGAATTTCCTCTTACTATTAATGGTGTTCATCAAGAGAATTTGGATTTGGTAATTTTGAATAATTTGCCCTCACCGGTGATTTTGGGGTTACCCTGGTTAAAATTGCACAATCCGTACTGGATTGGTCTACCAATGAAATTAAGTCCTGGAGTCCTAAGTGTTATGACAAGTGTTGTAACGGGCGTATTGCTGTTGTAGTTAAGGGGGAGTTACCTGTACCTATTCAGGATTTTTGGAAAGTTTTTTCTGATAAAGAATCGCAGGTATTGCCTCCTCATAGAGATTATGATTGTGCAATTGAATTTGTCCCTGGAGCGACTCTTCCTAAAAGTCGTTTATTTAATTTGACTATTCCTGAGAGAAAGGCTTTGGAGGAATACATACAGACAAGTTTGGCCGCCGGTCACATTAGGTCTTCCAAGTCTCCTGTGGCGGTTGGATTTTTTTTTGTTAAAAAAAAGGACGGCGGTTTACGGCCTTGTCTAGACTTTTGTGAGATTAATAAGATTACTGTACGCAACCCTTACCCACTGCCATTGATCCCTGATTTGTTTAACCAGTTAGTGGGGGCCAAGTGGTTCTCGAAAATTGATCTTCGAGGGGCATACAATTTGTTGCGCATGAAGGAGGGGGATGAATGGAAGACTGCGTTTAACACTCCACTGGGTCATTTTGAGAATCTGGTCATGCCTTTTGGACTTTCCAGTGCTCCGGCATTTGTTCAGAATCTTATTAATGATATCCTTAGACCTTTGATCGGCAGAAGTGTGGTTGTGTATTTGGATGACATTTTGATTTATTCACCGGATTTGGAGTCTCATTGGGAGGAGTGTGCGTGAAGTATTACAGTTACTGAGTGATAATTCACTTTTTGCCAAACTAGAAAAATGTGAGTTCGCTGTACAGAGACTTAGTTTTTTGGGCTACATTGTCTCCAGTGAAGGTTTTGAGATGGACCGGTGAAAGTGCAAGCTGTGCAGGATTGGCCTAGACCTATTGGTGTGAAATCAATACAGAGGTTTTTGGGGTTCGCCAATTATTATAGAAAATTCATAAAAGATTTTTCTGTGATTGCCAAACCTCTGACCGATCTCACCAGGAAAGGTGCTGATACGGTTCAGTGGACTACTGAGGCCATTGAGGCTTTTGTGTTGCTAAAGGAGAGGTTCAGCTCTGCTCCTATCCTTACGCAGCCTGATGTGACTAAACCATTTTTGGTTGAGGTTGATGCTTCTTCTGTGGGGGTCGGCGCGGTGTTGTCTCAGGCAAAGACGGATGGAGTACATCCCTGTGCTTTTTTTTCAAAGAAATTTTCTGAGTCTGAACTAAATTATGATATTGGTAATCGGGAATTGTTGGCAATTAAACTCGCATTTGAACACTGGCGTCATTTTTTTGGAGGGAGCGGAATTTCCCGTTCAAGTCTTCACCGATCATAAAAATCTGATCTATCTTGATGCTGCCAAACGCTTGAATGCCCGTCAGGCTAGGTGGGCACTGTTTTTCTCACGGTTTAATTTTACCGTTACTTACATCCCAGGTACTAAAAATGTTAAAGCTGATGCTTTGTCTCGCAGCTTTTCTCCTATGGTGGGTACTGAGGAGGAGGAGGAAAACATCTTGCAAGAGGGGGTTGTTATTGCTGTTTTGGACTCCGTGCTGGAAGATGAGATTCTTAAAGCACAGGAGAATGCCCCATCTAACACTCCGCATGGGAGGTTGTTTGTGCCTGGTACTCTGAGGAGAGATTTGTTTGATGAATGTCATGACTCTCGGTTGGCAGGTCATCCTGGAATCTCTGAGACCAAAAGACTTGTGGGTCGCAGTTTTTGGTGGCCAGGATGGCAGAAGGAAGTCATTAAGTGGGTGCGTCAATGCACTGTGTGTGCTAGATCTAAGTCTTCTCATACTCCTGCTGCGGGGTTGCTTTGCCCTCTGGAGGTCCCTAGTGCACCTTGGACACATTTGGCTATGGACTTTATTACTGACCTTCCCCCCTCTGAGGGTTTCACTGTCATCTGGGTGGTCGTGGACCGTTTTAGCAAGATGTGTCACTTGGTTCCTTTCATCAAACTGCCCTGCGCTAAGACTCTCGCTAAGGCCTTTGTCAAGGAAATAGTCAGACTACATGGTGTTCCTACTGACATTGTTTCCGATAGGGGACCTCAGTTTGTGGCTCGTTTTTGGCGCGCCTTTTGTGACAGGTTGGGAGTTCATTTGTCGTTTTCATCCGGATATCATCCGGAGTCTAATGGCCAGACAGAAAGGAAAAACCAGGATGTTGAGCAGTTCTTGCGTTGTTTTGTGACTGATAATCAAGAGGGGTGGTCTGAGTTTCTGCCACTTGCTGAGTTTCCTCTTAACAACCATACATCCGCTTCTGCTGGTTGTTCGCCTTTTTTTTGTTGTACTGGGAGACATCCGTCGTTTGGGTCATTTTCCAAGTTGGGATCGGCTGTACCTGAAGAGGAGAATTTTTCTGGTCTTTTGGAGAGAGTTTGGACTGATGTGCGTGTTAATCTTCAGGAGGCTAACAAAAGATCCAAAGTGTATTTTGATAGAAAATGACAAGAGGTTTTGTTTGCTATTGGTGACATGGTTTGGTTGTCCTCTAAGAATCTGCGCTTGAGGATTCCGTCTAAGAGATTGGGTCCCAAGTTTGTAGGGCCCTTTAAGGTGCTTCAGGTTATTAACCAATCTGCTGTTAAGTTGGAGTTTCCCACCTCCTGGAAGATTAATCCGGTGTTTCATGTTTCTCTCTTGAAAAAAGCTGAGGTCTCAGATGGAGACGTCTCGGCCACTGTTCCCCTGGTGGTGGAGGACGGGCAATATGAGATTTCCCGCATCCTAAATTCTAGACGGTATAGAGGGAGTTTACAGTACCTCGTCGCTTGGAAGGGTTATGGACCCGAGGATAACTCATGGGTGAGGGCGGATGATGTTTCTGCGTCTAGACTTGTCAGAGCGTTTCACAAGAGGTTTCCGGATAAGCCTAAGTCCTAGGGATCCGGAGGATCCTCTTAGAAGGGAGGGTACTGTTAGAACCCTCTTGTTAGGTTTTGTTTCACTTTGCTGGTCACATGACCTTTTTACCCTATTTAGTCTGGCTCCGCCCTTCTGGCTTTGCTGGACTTCATTGTATTATCTACTCTTAAGCTAGCCGGGTGCTTAGGTGCCTTACTCTGTCAGTTTTGCTAGATCTTAGTATCTCTTAGTATTTGTTTTCTGTTTTATTTTTCCTGCTACACTTTCTGTTAGGAGGTGTCCACCTTTTCACCCAGTCCCTAGATCTTGTAGGGATTCCTCCCTCGCAACTATAGGTCTTCGTTCAGACTAGCTGAGGACTTTAGCGGGTCTGGTCGCAGGATCAGGTTCCCCGTTACATCGTAGGGATCCAGCTCAGTCCTATTGTAGGGACAGAATTCCCACCTTTCCTTAGTGCTTGTAGCAGATCATAACATTAGGAAGAAACAGTTCTGCAAATTGTTTATAAATTTCTGACGGTAAGCCTTCTAATCCAGGGGCTTTCTCATTGGCCATGCCATGCAGCGCAATCTCCATCTCTTCCACAGTAATGGGAGAGTCCAGTCTTTCCTTATTCTCTTTACTTAGCTTAGGGAGCGACCCTAGCCTCAAGAAACTATCAATCTCCCCATTTCCTACATTCTCTTCTGATGAGTATAAAGTTTTACAAAAGTCACTAAAAATGTTCAATATCCCCTCTAGTTCATTAACATTCTTTCCTTTTCCATTCACCATTTTATAGATAAACGAGTTACTCCTTTGTGCTGAGGCTATGACAGACAAAAGATGTCCCACTTTCTCTCCTTCAGCATAAAAACTGGCCCTTCGGAACGCTTGCATTCTAGTCATTTTATCTAGTAAAATTATATATATCTGCTCCTGAGCTTCCCTCAGGCCCCGTTGTGTTTCAGGTGTGTCATTGTTTATAGCTTCTTTCTCCGCTCTCCCCAATGCTTCCAAATTTTCAGTTTCCTCTTTTTTAGATTGTGATTTACGTCTACAGATGTCTCTAAATAACAACCCTCTAAGAAAGGCCTTCATCGCATCCCATTCCACTAGTTTATCTGTGCTCCTATCATTGTGAATAAAAAATTCTTCCAATTCTTTTCCTATCCCTTGAATGTTAAGATATTGTAGCCAAATAGGATGCATTTTCCATCCTTCCCTAACTATTCCTTTCTGCGGCCCATAACTAATAGTGTGCCTCCACTTCGATCTATCCATCCAGATTATCAAATATTTTCTGTCAACTAGAAAGGAATCTGTTTACTAAATGTCCTCAGCCGACCACTCCACTAAGGAGTATTTTGAGTTCCATAGCAGTCCCTCATTCTTTGGCTTGTAGAGACTTAACATTAACATCAATACACTTTGTGGCCTCCTCAGGTTCAGTAAAAAAAAAAAACCTTATCCATGGCTGCCACTCGCAACTTTGCAGGAAACATCATGGAGTATTTGGCACCTAATTCTCTCAGGCGTCTTTTTACTCCTCCAAACTGCATTCTTTGCTTCTGTACGGCTACCGAATAATCAGGGTATATACCAATTCGTTGGCCGTTCATTGTAATCTCCTCCGATTCTCTTGCTTTGCGGATAATGATATCTCTATCCTTATAGTGAAGCAGCTTTGCAATAATAACACGTGGATTATTACCCGGGGGTTATAATTGCATTGGTACTCTATGTGCCCGTTCTATTGCATAAAATTTAGTGAGGGAATCTGCTCCGATCTGATCTCTCTCAGCCACTTCTCAACAAATTCAGTGGGATCTCTCCCCTTAGTCTTTTCCGGAAGACCAACAATCCTAATATTGTTCCTTCTGGAGCGATTTTCCAGATCATCATTTTTTGTCATAACTTCAGAGATTTGTTGCTTAAATTGCTTTTCTGATTTTTTGAATTTATTAATCCAATCTTCGGCCTCTCCCACTCTGTTTTCCACCTCTCCCACCCTGGTATTGACCTTATGTATGTCCTTTTTTATAGTGGCTACTTCAGACTGTACTCCCAGGACTTGCTGAGTTAAAGTAGTTAGTGCCTGTTTGCAGAAGGACACTACTGTAAACACATCTCTAATGGTGGGATTCTCCTGTACCTCCCCCTCCTCCTGTGCTGCCACCGCCATTTTCTGCCCCTCAGGGATACTGCTCTTCGGGGATTTTCCTCCCTCCACCTCGTCTTGTAGCTCCATCCCTTCATCCCCATCCTCCTCTCCCTCTGACTCTTGCTGCTTCTCGCTCTCCACAATGCGGGCATACCTCTCCAGCTTAGCCGCAGCACTCATGCGACGCTGACACGCCGCGTTAAGCTTGGCTGCGTCCTCCTTCTTATCAGTGCCATCTTGGGAGCAGCCTCCGTCATCCCAACAGAGATCTTTCTGTCTCCTGCAGGTCATTGCGGCACACCTCCGTTCTCTCCTGCACTCCCAGCAGTCTGCGATCCTTCCCCCACCGTTTGGTCGGCTGAGGCTGGCGGTGGCGGCAGATCGTATTAAAGGCTCGTGCACAGAGACACGTCTGCTCACATTGCCTGCCAGTATCCTCCCCTGGCCCGTGGCTTCTTAGGATGGCTGCATACTCACAATGAAGAAAAGGGGGGGAGGTGTTGCAGACATCATAGCTATGGTGGTCAGACAGGGAGAGAGGAAGGATTAACTTCTAAAAGGCAAATCTTATTGCATAGCATCACAACGGCAATAATACTGTATGATTCCCAAGCAGTATTGGACTGGCCCACAAGAGAACCGGAGACTCCTCCTGTGGGCCCTGACTTTTCCTTCAGAAAAGTAAATGCAATAATACAATGCCAAGTTCATGCTCCTTCAGAAGCAACTTTCATCTGCTGCTTGGCAATATCCATACACTATATTCAAACAGTTTACACCTATAGGCTCCCCACCACATACGTAGAAAGCAGATTCACATGCACAGATTCTTTGGATATAGTATAGGGATCTTTACTGAGCAGCAGTAAAAAGGAATTAATTAAGCAGCATAAACTTAGCAACGAAACTGCACTGCAGCATAGTGTTCGTGAGAAGAGGAAGCAAAACAAAGTTAATAAAGTGCTGTATATTACAAAAATAATCAGAACTCTGCAATGCCTTGAGAATAATTAATTTTAAGAAAGTTTAGTTACTCTTTAAGGGAACCTGTATTGACAGGTTAAAGCAGTTAATGTACTAAAGTGCATCAACACACTTCCAGGATAATTCACTTGGTGCTTCAAAGCTTATGTTTGCACCTATGACAGACCGGGTTATTACTTCAGGGTTATAATTTTTATTATTATCTTAGGACCCATGCAGCTATACCACTGGTTTCATTAGTAAAATCATCTTGACTGATTCCCTTTAAATAGCTAGATTGAAGCTAATGTTCTTCGTTGCCGCCTCTACTCTGGCTATATTAACTCAAAATTTCTTAACATTGGACGTGAAATGAATTTTCTAAACCAGACAGTCGTTATAATGTCTTCATCTTAATGACATACGGTTTACCAAATGTTTGAAAATTGTATTGAAAAAAAAGATTGCAAGCATATGAAGCACACAGTGTTGCTACTCGTGAAATGGTTTCATCACAGCTGGATTCACACCGAGCAAATATAGATCCTAGATGAAAAGAATCTGATTTGCATACAGCATGTACACAGTTCTGCCGTACAATAAATGTTCAAGTGAATAGTTCAAATGTGGAACATGGTAGCAGAATCCACTCACTGATGTAGGCATTCATGATTTCTATTAATGCTTGCTGTGCTTTGTAAGCGAGCATATAGCAGCAATTAGTTATACCGAGGGAAAGGAGTCTACAAACATTCAACCAATCAAATTTCTGAAAAAAAGTTTAGAACAATCAAGAAATATCCAGAATTCTTCAATGCAAAATATATTGTTATCGAGCTGCATTTAACCCACAGGCAGACTAAGTGTGAAAATGCTCAGAGCAGTATAATTTATATAGAAGGCTTAAATATGAACTTCCAAGCAAAGAAAAATAAGGATGGCACTCACCGTTCATAAAATCCACCTTTATTGCATATATAAAATCTTTGGCAGGGGAGCAATGTGCATGGTAAGAGGACGACGGCCATTTCGCGCAGCTGCACTTTCACGGGTCCTACTGACGGAGGGAAGGCACTTTTACCTGTATCTGGCCAAAGGTAACCGTCCCCCTCCCAGCGTCAGAATGTTGGATTTCAAACAAAGCAACCAACCCACTTGAATAGGAAACACAATTAAAAAACATAACTGTTACTAAAAAAAATCATTCAAAGCAGCATATACAACAAATATACAAAAATACATTTTGGTTTTTACAAAAACACTGACATGCCAACCCTATCATTCAGACCTATTGGACCTGTTGCACATGTCTGTAGAATCCACCTAGCCTCCCTTCTCAAAAGCAGTCTATGCAAGTCACCTCCCTGTCTGGGTAAGTTAACTCTTTCCACACCAGCAAAACGGAGGACTTCTGGATTTCCTCCATGTTGTTCCCTAAAATGACTTATCAGGTGGAGAACTCCTTTACACGAAGTAATGGAATTGAAATGTTCCCTAAATCTCACATATCAGGGCCAAATTGTCTTATCGATATAAAAAAAGCCGCAAGGGGAAAAAAATAACATAACCACTATGTGGTTTTGCAAGAAATAAAGCCTCACACCTGATGACTGCAAGAACCGATTTTAATAAATTTACGAACTAATTTAAAGGGTCAATAAGTTCAATGACCACATTTAAAATTGCCCATAGGGATGCCTGATTTCAACCAATCACAACGTTTTTCCCTCATACGGTTATGGACCAACAAATCCCCCAGGTTAGCACTACACCGACTAGCAAAAAGGGGGCCCCTGCTGACTATATCTTGAAGGGCTACATCTCTCTCGAAAATATGCCAATTCTTTCTGATAATTGATCTTATACGATCATCCATAGGACCAAACATAAATTAAAACAAATCTTTTTTCTTTTTTTGGGGAATTGCAAATGGGGGGCTCACTATCAGCAAAATTGTCGGCTCTCATTACGGATATCCCCTCTCCTGGAATATTTTATATAAATCTTTAGACTGTCTTCTACATCCCTTGGGTTCACTTTTGATTCTTTTAATCCTCAAAAACTGGCTATAACGAATGTTTTACATACTGAGGGTGAGCGCTATGGTAGTGTAATAAAGAGTTAACTGCTGACGGCTTTCTGAACATTTCTGTATGGAGTTTCCCATGTTCTATCCACAATTTTACTTCCAAAAATTCCAAAGTCATGCCTCCAAAGAGATGTAAATCTCATGTTCATGGTATTAGTCCGATTCAGATAATCCACAAATTATGCGAATATATCCTGAGTACCGTCCCAAACCACAAAGACGTCATCCACATAATGCACAAACAATTTTATGTGTTTCAAAAAAAGATTACTCAATGAGTAAACATATTTTTCCTCAAAGACAGCAAGAAAAAGATTAGCCAGAGTACATGAAACCCGGCCCCATCGCGGTACCTTCTACTTGCAGGTACCACATATCTCCAAATTTAAATGCCTACTGGTGGCTGCTTGGTCAGAGGTGGCAGGTTTATGCCTCCTCACATTTAAGGCATACCAGCCTTTTGAACCCCAATGACGGGTGTAGATGACACAATCCCCTGGGTAGAGATCCCGATCTGGGTGTCCCTCCAGGAGGTGAGATTCTACGTCTCACCGGTTGATGAACTCTTCCGCCAGCAAATTGGGCTCTTTTATGAAGCCCCAGCCTACTTTTAGCTTAAAAGCGACTACAGTCCCTTGTTTCAGCGGCCCCTGGTCCGCTCTCCAGGCTTGTGGGCCTGTTTCTTTGCTTGCAGATCCCTCTCATCCAGAACTCTGCGATGGGCATTGCGCTCCTCCTCTTCTTTCTCCCACCTATGAGCGACTTGCTGACTATATTCCTCCAGCTGAGGACCTCCACTCTTCCCCCTTCCTTCTGCTCCCCAGTGAACCCCATGAGATCCGTTCCCAGGTTTGCCCAGCTGTACACCACTCTTTCCGCATACACCTCCCCCGCTAAGCTGGTGGGCTGGAGCAGAGTTCCGAAACGACCTTCTAGGCCGGATGTCCGGTCCTAATCCAGGGTAGAATGAACCCGGCCTGGTTCGCGGGCTGGGGACGCAGCTACAGGGCTTCTAGGAGCTCTTCAGCTACCGGGGCAGGGTTGGTGTCATTAGCTGCCTCTGGTGTCGTTCCGGTGCCGGTCTCCTCCTCCGCAGGAACTGGGGTCGCTGGCCGCCGGATGGAACGCTGCTCCTCCAGTTTCTTTTTCTCTGGCAGGGCCGACTTCCACTTCCCTACCGCGGTCAGCTGCACACCCGGGAGCAGGCGGCTCAGCTCCTCCACCTGCATGCTTAAGAGCTCCGGGTCCATGGCTGTCGGTGGGTCCGGGTCCTGACTCTGCTAGCTGGGGAAGCTCTCTCCTGCTCCCTCACGCTTTGGGTCACCACCTTGTACTCCAGCCCTTCTCCAGCACACAAGTGGAGTTCCCGCTATCTCCTCTGTGGGCGTGGTTTCTTTTTCTTTCTTTTTCCGCTATCCAGGATCAGGAGGCGGATCTCAGTCACCGACTGACAAGTTCTTAGAGTACAGTAACACTTGGAGTGGGCGGCCATGATCTTTGCGCCCTTTCTCTTGTACCGCCCACGATGACACGCCTCTCAGTGCACCATGTGGGACAGTAATGGCAGCCATTAAACAATTTAGCACAAGCTGTGGCGCATAGGACCTGATCGGTTCATCCTGTTTGTGACGCCAAAAATGGAGCGCCCACAAGGGCATTGGGGATACTCGGTACCGGGCCGCTTCTTAAAGGGGAAATGTCAAGGCAGCAGTGACCCGGTCCGTGGCCCTGGGCATCCAATAAAAAGGGGATAGTGAAAAAGGGATAAAAAAGTTTGCAATAAAGTGTTCGTGACGCCATCCGTGGTATTCGGTCAGGGGAGCAATGCTGCAATGCAAATCCTCTGGGATGATGATAGGGCAGCAGAGGTGGTTAAGCTCTCCATGGGTAAAGCTGTGTCCCAGGGCAGTTAGGATGTTAAAGGTGATGTTGGTGGTGAGTGTGGTGCAGGACAGGTGGCACAGGAATGATTCAGAGGACACAGCAGGGTGTAGTTTCCAATGATTTACTCACAGTTCACTTGTGCACAGATGCCCGCTTAGTGCCGTGTCCTCAAGGTGAGGGGTCCAGCAAACTCCCAGGTAGATCAGGATACACCTTTCCAGGACTCCCTTCAATCTGTTCCTCTCCTGGCCATCTCACCGTGCTGGCTTCCTCCCTCCAGCCCAGCACCTCACAATCAGTGTTCCAAGCCAGCAGCCGCGGACCTTGTCGGGTGACGTCCTCTGAGTCCCCTTGCTCCTATATGGCTGCCTTTTCGTCAAATAATTGTGGATGTGGCTGGGCACGTACGGATACCTCAGCCTCCCGCTTGTTAGCTGAGTCTTGCAGTCCTTCACTAGTCTTGGGGTCCGGTTCCCTACTGCGACCTGGTCCCTCCACTACTGGATTCGGGTCCCATGGGTGACTTCAGCACTCTCCGTGTCCCTAGGACCCCTTCTGTCCTCCCAGGAGCTTCCTTCACACTCCCCTCTCAATTCTCTCTCTCTGCAACTTCTATGCTGGACTCCTTCTCCTTTGGTCTCCTCAGACCAACTGCAACTGTACTTCCTAGCTCCCTCTGACAGGGAGCTCCTTGTCAGCACATCTGCTCACTTTCACTTCCTCCTCACAACTCTCTAAGCTCCTCCCCCTTCTCCTATCTTCTCCACCCACACCCCAACACCCTTTCCTACCCAGCCTGAGATGAGGCCCTCCTCCCTTGGAGAACGCACAGGTGCCCTGACTGAACTAGTGTGTGTTGGGTGTGAGTCTTAGAGTCATGGGTAGTGCTCCCTCCTTACCTGAGAGTGAGCTACCACACCTCTGGATGAGGTGCAGTACCTCTGTGGCGACTGGACCCTCAGGGGTGCCGCAAATGCAGAGAGGAGGCATTTTTATTATTATATGGAAGCACAATGGGGGTGCTATTAGTATATGGCTGCGCAAAAGAGGTACTTTTATTATGTGGAGGCACAGCGATTGCACTATTTACAGTGGGGAAAATAAGTATGTATTTGATAAACTGCCGTGTTTTCAAGTTTTCCCACCTACAAAGAATGGAGAGGTCTGTAATTTTTTATCATAGGTACACTTCAACTGTGAGAGACAGAATCTAAAAATAAAAACCAGAAAATCATATTGTATGATTTTTATATAAAGTTGAATTTTATTACATAAAAAAAGTATTTGATCACCTATCAACCAGCAAGAATTCTGTCTCTCACAGACCTGTTATTTTTCTTTAAGAAGCCCTCCTACTCTGCACTCATTACCTGTATTAATTGCACCTGTTTGAACTTGTTACCTGTTGTGAATGGACTTGAAATGAGTTCTGAGCAGAGGCTCCCTCTGGTGGTTACAAGCGGTACTGGACTGTCCAGTGAAGATTGTGAGGAGTGGGAATCAGGTGTTACTGACTGGTCTTATATAAGGGAGTCGCCTTCCCATCAGGGTTGCCGGTGATCAATTGTTCTGGTCTCAATCCTTGAGTCCTGTTTCCTTTGTAGCCTGCTGTGTCGTGTCTGCATCTCCTGCTAACAGATAAGACATTTTCTTCTTTTTGTTTTTGTGCTTGATTTTTGCATTTTGTCCTGCACTTCTGTGGGGGCCTTCAGGGTCCCCTCCGGGGGCTTTTGCCCTCTCAGTTTAGTTCAGCCACTGATGTTTGTACTTTTGCTTTTTCCAGTTTTTTCAGTGGCTGCTGTTTTGATTTTGTTACACCAGAGAACTAATTTAGGTGGTAGAGGTCGTGTGATCTCAGGTGATTTTGAAATTAGTAGAGTTGGTGCTTTTCAGGGTTTTTTGGGATTGCAGTAAGTGCCCTTCCTATCCTTTTCTATTTAGGTAGTTTGGGCCCCAACGTTTGCTCATACTATTTTCTGTCTGTGTCAGTATTTCATCTTGTCTAACCGCCATTACATGTTTGGGGGCTTTCTATGTTCTTTGGGGATCTGCTCCGGGGCAGATAGTTTTCCTCTTTCTATCTTTAGGTGTAGTTAGTTTCTCAGGCTGTGACGAGGCGTCTAGGACCAACGTAGGAACGCTCCACGGCTGCCTCTAGTTGTGGTGGTTAGTCAGGGTACTGCAATCTCATAGATTCCAACTTCTCTGGTGTATTGCCTTTTTTACCTGCACTCCTCAGCTACCGAAACATAACAGTATCACCGGCCTAAAAATTGAAAATTGTATGGTACTCACAGAAGGGAAAAAATATTGTGAAAGAAAAAAGGTTGTCAGAATTGTCAGAGATATTTTTCTGTTTGTTGCATTTTTTTTTCCCTCTGTATCTCTGGGTGCTGGGGAGGATTTTTTTTCTCTCAATGGAGTTTGCACAGTTGTCTGGCCGTGTGGATCAGCTTGCCACTGAGGTTCGGAGTATTGCTGCCTATCTTGCTAGGTTGCCTGTTGTGGAACCTAGGATTCCCATGCCAGATTTGTTTTTAGGGGATCGAGCTAAGTTTCAGAATTTCAAAAATAATTGTAAATTGTTTTTTGCCTTAAAATCTAAGTCCTCAGGGAACGCAGCGCAGCAGGTTCAAATTGTCATCTCTCTCCTGCGCGGCGATCCTCAGGATTGGGCTTTTTCCCTGACACCTGGAGATCCTGTTTTGAGTGATGTGGATGCATTTTTTCAGGTTTTGGGGTTATTGTACGATGAGCCTAATGTCACTGATCAAGCTGAAAAAGCCTTGTTGGCATTAAATCAGGGTCTTGATGACGCTGAGTTATACTGTCAGAGATTCCGTAGGTGGGCAGTCCTGACCAAGTGGAATGACGACGCTTTGGCGGCACTTTTTCGGAAGGGTCTGTCAGATAATGTAAAGGATGTTATGGTGGGATTCTCTGTCCCCTCTGGTCTCAATGATTCTATGTCATTGGCGATTCAAGTTGACAGACGTTTGCGTGAGCGGAGAAGTATGCGTGGAATGGTGTTGCCTTGTGAACCTGCTTCTGAACCCATGCAGTGTGATAGAGTGGTGTCTGGGGCACAGCGTCATGAGTTTCGAAAGCGCAATGGGTTATGTTTCTACTGTGGTGATGCCTCTCATGCTATTTCAGTCTGCCCTAATCGGGGAAGACGTTTTGCACGCTCAGTTGTCTTGGGTAGTGTTCAGACTAAGTTTTTGTTAACTGTCACTCTGATATGCTCTCTGTCCTCATTTTCTGCTCAGGCTTTCGTTGATTCTGGAGCAGCTATTAACCTGATGGATTATGATTTTGCTAAACGTTGTGGGTTTCCCTTGATACCCCTACAGAAGTCTATTCCCCTACTGGGGATCGATTCTACCCCTTTGGCTGAGAATAAACCTCAGTTCTCTACTCAGGTGATAATGAGGGTTGAACCTGATCATCAGGAGTGCTGTAAATTTTTGGTTCTGTATAATCTGCATGATATTATCGTACTGGGCTTCCCTTGGTTGCAGTCTCATAATCCTTTTTTGGATTGGAAATCTGTGTCTGTAACCAGTTGGGGCTGCCAATGTGTTAATACCAACACTCCTGTTTTTTCTGCCTCCCCCCAGGCTCAGGATGTTTCTGACTTTTTGATTGATTTTTCTGATGTGTTTAGTGAAAGTAAATCTGCATCCTTGCCTCCCCATAGGAGCTATGACTGCGCTATTGAATTAGTGCCTGGTAGTAAATTCCCTAAAGGTCGCCTTTTTAACTTGTCTGTACCTGAACATGACGCTATGCGGTCTTATATCAAGGAATCATTGGAGAAGGGTCATATCAGACCATCCTCTTCACCCTTAGGTGCCGGTTTTTTCTTTGTGGCCAAAAAGGATGGTTCATTAAGGCCGTGTATTGATTATCGTCTTTTGAACAATATTACTGTAAAATATCAATACCCGTTACCTTTGATTTCTGACCTGTTTTCCAGGGTGAAAAACGCTACTTGATTTACCAAGCTTGACCTCAGGGGGGCATATAACCTTATTCGCATTAAGCACGGGGATGAATGGAAGACGGCATTCAATACCCCTGAGGGGCATTTTGAGTACCTTGTGATGCCCTTTGGGCTCACTAATGCTCCTTCTGTCTTCCAGTCCTTCATGAATGACATTTTCAGGGATTTTGTGGATAAATTTCTGATTGTTTATTTGGATGATATCTTGATTTTTTCTAATGACTGGGACTCTCATGTGAAACATGTTCGAACTGTATTCCAGATTTTGAGAGAGAATGCTCTGTATGTGAAGGAATCAAAGTGTCTTTTTGGCGTACAGAGGATCTCATTTCTGGGATTCATTTTGTCCCCATCTGTTATTGAAATGGACCCGGTCAAGGTTCAGGCCATCTGTGATTGGGTCCAACCTACTTCATTAAAGGCTCTTCAAAGATTTTTGGGTTTTGCCAATTTTTATCGTAAATTTATTGGTAATTTCTCTGTTATTGTTAAACCATTGACTGAGTTGACCAGAAAGGGTTCTGATGTGGTGAATTGGCCTCCTGAGGCAGTCTCTGCATTTCAGGAACTTAAGCAGAGATTCACTTCTGCTCCTGTTCTACGGCAGCCTGATGTTTCTCTGCCATTTCAGGTGGAGGTTGATGCCTCTGAAATTGGGGCAGGTGCCGTTTTGTCCCAAAAAGATCCAGAGACCTCTAAAAGTAACCCTTGTGCCTTTTTCTCTCGAAAATTTTCTCCTACTGAACGTAATTATGACGTGGGTAATCGGGAGTTACTGGCCATGAAGTGGGCTTTTGAAGAGTGGAGACATTGGCTGGAGGGAGCCAAACATCAGGTGGTGGTCCTTACGGACCATAAGAATCTGGTTTATCTGGAATCTGCCAAGCGACTCAATCCTAGACAGGCCAGGTGGGCCTTGTTTTTCACACGTTTTAATTTTGTGGTTTCCTTTCTTCCTGGCACTAAGAATGTTAAGGCAGATGCCCTCTCGAGGAGTTTCCTTGCGGACTCTCCTGAGTTATCTGATCCTTCTATTATTTTGAAAGAGGGTATAGTTCTTTCCGCCATCTCACCCAATTTGAGACTTGCTCTGGAGGGGTGTCAGGAGGATAGGCCCGAGCGCTGCCCTGTTGGAAAATTGTTTGTCCCGGACCAGTGGAAAAAGAGTGTGATGTCTGAGATTCATTGTTCCGCGTTGGCTGGGCATCCCGGAATTTTTGGTACCAGAGACTTGGTTAGTCGGTCCTTTTGGTGGCCTACCTTGTCTCGTGATGTCAGGGAATTTGTGCAGTCCTGCGGGACTTGCTCTCGCTCCAAGCCTTGCTCTCGCTCTAGTGGTTTGTTGATGCCATTGCCTGTGCCCAAGAGACCATGGACCCATATCTCTATGGATTTCATTTCCGACCTCCCTGTTTCTCAGAGAATGACCGTCATCTGGGTGATTTGTGATAGGTTTTCCAAGATGATACATCTTGTGCCATTACCTAAGTTGCCTTCCTCCTCTGAATTGGTGCCTTTGTTCCTTCAGCACGTGGTTCGTTTACACAGCATTCCTGAGAACATTGTGTCTAACAGAGGAGTCCAGTTTGTTTCCAGATTTTGGAGGACCTTTTGTTCTAAACTTGGTGTTCAATTGTCTTTCTCCTCGGCGTTTCATCCTCAGACCAATGGTCAAACTGAGAGAACAAACCAGACATTGGAGACTTATCTAAGATGCTTTGTGTCTGCTGATCAGGATGACTGGGTCTCTTTTTTGCCTTTGGCTGAGTTTGCTCTTAATAATAGGGCTAGCTCTGCCACTTTGATGTCTCCATTTTTCTGTAATTCTGGGTTTCACCCTCGATTTTCTTCAGGACAGACGGAGGCTTCTGTCTGTCCAGGTGTTGACTCTGTTGTGGAGCGTATGCAACAGATTTGGGACCAGGTAGTGGAGAGGTTGTCCCTCTCTCAGGAGAGGGCCCAGCGGTTTGCTAACCGGCATAGGACTGATGGTCCTCGGTTTAAAGTGGGGGACTTGGTCTGGTTGTCCTCAAGAAATATTCCTATGAGAGTGGCATCTCCTAAATTTAAGCCTAGGTTCATTGGACCTTATAAGATCATGGAGATTCTTAATCCTGTTTCTTTTCGTTTGCTTCTTCCAGGGACATTTAAGATCCATAACGTGTTCCACAAGTCTTTGTTGAAGAGGTTTGTTGAGCCAGTGGTTCCTACTGCTTTGCCTCCTGACCCTGTTCTGGTTGAGGGCAATATGGAGTTTGTGGTTGAGAAAATATTGAATTCTCGTTTTTCTAGACGGAAACTCCAGTATTTGGTTAAGTGGAGAGGTTATGGTCAGGAAGACAATTCTTGGGTGTTTGCTTCGGACATCCATGCTAGGAGACTCATCCGTGCGTATCATAGAACTCATCCTGACCGACCTGGTTGCTCAAGTGAGGGTTCGGTGACCCCTTCTCAAGGGGGGGTACTGTTGTGAATGGACTTGAAATGAGTTCTGAGCAGAGGCTCCCTCTGGTGGTTACAAGCGGTACTGGACTGTCCAGTGAAGATTGTGAGGAGTGGGAATCAGGTGTTACTGACTGGTCTTATATAAGGGAGTCGCCTTCCCATCAGGGTTGCCGGTGATCAATTGTTCTGGTCTCAATCCTTGAGTCTTGTTTCCTTTGTAGCCTGCTGTGTCGTGTCTGCATCTCCTGCTAACAGATAAGACATTTTCTTCTTTTTGTTTTTGTGCTTGATTTTTGCATTTTGTCCTGCACTTCTGTGGGGGCCTTCAGGGTCCCCTCCGGGGGCTTTTGCCCTCTCAGTTTAGTTCAGCCACTGATGTTTGTACTTTTGCTTTTTCCAGTTTTTTCAGTGGCTGCTGTTTTGATTTTGTTACACCAGAGAACTAATTTAGGTGGTAGAGGTCGTGTGATCTCAGGTGATTTTGAAATTAGTAGAGTTGGTGCTTTTCAGGGTTTTTTGGGATTGCAGTAAGTGCCCTTCCTATCCTTTTCTATTTAGGTAGTTTGGGCCCCAACGTTTGCTAATACTATTTTCTGTCTGTGTCAGTATTTCATCTTGTCTAACCGCCATTACATGTTTGGGGGCTTTCTATGTTCTTTGGGGATCTGCTCCGGGGCAGATAGCTTTCCTCTTTCTATCTTTAGGTGTAGTTAGTTTCTCAGGCTGTGACGAGGCGTCTAGGACCAACGTAGGAACGCTCCACGGCTGCCTCTAGTTGTGGTGGTTAGACAGGGTACTGCAATCTCATAGATTCCAACTTCTCTGGTGTATTGCCTTTTTTACATGCACTCCTCAGCTACCGAAACATAACAGTTACCTGTATAAAAGACACCTGTCCACATAATCAATCACACTCCAAACTCTACACCATGGTCAAGACCAAAGAGCTGTCTAACGACACCAGGGACAAAATTGTAGCCCTGCACAAGGTTTGGACAATAGGCAAGCAGCTTGGTCAGAAGGCAACAACTGTTGGCACAATTATTAGAAAATGGAAGAAACACAAGATGACTGTCAATCTTCCTTGGTCTGGGGCTCCATGCAAGTTCTCGCCTCATGGGGTAAGGATGATGCTGAGAAAGGTCAGGAATCAGCCCAGAACTACATTGGAGGACCTGGTCAATGACCTGAAAAGAGCTGGGCCACAGTGTCAAAATGTCATGTATAGTGTACAGTTCCTATAGCGTCTTGTGCTTGGGTGCGAGGGAAAACACATGAGACACAGGTTGATATGAAATGACTTGTATTACTTCATACAAGCATGCAGAAAAGGTCACACAGTTTGCAGTAACAGAGGCAGGAGACACAGCAGGCCAGAGTAACTTCAAGCTCTACAATAACTCTCCAAAGCAGGTTCAGGATCTCTTCTCTGTACCGTAATTCCTCTGCAAACATGGATTCACCAGACAGCAGGTTTCCAGAGTCCAAAAGTGTTCCAAAGTTCCTCAGTAGGAAATAGCTGGAGTCCAAAATCCTAGGTTTCCAGGAGTCAGGTCACAGGCTGACTGAAGCTTGATTCAGGAGCACTGATTGTTCAGCTGAGGCTGCTTAAGAAGCAAGAGGAGAGAATCAGGGCGGGAACATGAAAGCTGGAACCTCCATATTAACTGAGGGCAAGATAGCTGCAGCAAGACAGAAAGCAAAATGGCCGACGGAAAACTGAGTTTCAAGGAACATGTCAAAAGAGACAAAGAACCTTACATTACTCCCCCTTAGGGACAACCTCCGGATGACCTCAGACCAGGCTTGTCAGGGTACCTCTGATGAAACTGGCGGAGCAGGCGAGGAGCATTTACATTATTGACTGGCTCCCATGAGTTGTCCTCCACTGGGTAGCCCTGCCATTTAATCAAATATTGCAACTGATTTCTGTACAACCTGGAATCTAGAATCCTTTCCACCATAAATTCTTCCTGACCATCGACCAGCACTGGGTCAGGGCAAGGAGAAGAGCGTCCAGGAAACGTATTGGGTGTTGCAGCCTTTAGTAGGGATACATGAAAGACAGGGTGGATTCTCATAGTTCTGGGCAGTTGAAGACGACAAGCAACAGCACTTATAATCTTACTGATCTTATAAGGTCCAATGTACTTATGTCCCAATTTAGACGATGGAATCTTTAATTTAAGATTTCTGGTTGACAGCCAGACCAAATCTCCTACCTTGAAAGCTGGTGCAGGTTTACGAAATTTATCTGCTGCTTTCTTGTACCTTTCCTGAGCCAATTCTAGATTTTCCTTTAGAAGATCCATATTCTTTTGTAAAGAAGTGATTCTTTCAGCCACTGCCGGCAAGGGCGTATCTATGGGAAATCGAGGAAGAATGTTAGGATGATAACCTAGATTGGAGTAAAAAGGAGACTGCTTAGTGGAGGCGCTCTAAGAGTTGTTATAAGAGAACTCAGCCAGTGGAAGTAGATCCACCCAATCATCTTGTAGGTGGCAGATAAAGCAGCGGAGATACTGCTCCAGGGTCTGATTAGTTCGTTCTGTCTGTCCATTAGTCTGGGGATGAAAAGCAGAAGAAAGGTTTACTTTAATGTCCAATGCAGCACAGAAATTTTGCCAAAACCTTGAAGTGAATTGCACCCCTCGATCCGAAATGACCTCATCCGGTACTCCATATAAGCGAAACACATTCTTAATCATTAAGTCTGATGTCTGTTTTGCAGTGGGTAAACCGACACAAGGGATAAAATGAGCTGCCTTTGTTAGACGATCAACCATCTCTAGAATGGTGTTCTTCCCTTGAGAGGTTGGTAACTCCACAATGAAGTCCATAGAAATGGATCCCCACGGGCGGGACGGGGTGGGAAGAGGTTGTAACAGACCAGTTGGTGAGGAGCGAGAT
The DNA here is from genome assembly GCA_033576555.1 of Oophaga sylvatica. Lineage (NCBI taxonomy): Eukaryota > Metazoa > Chordata > Amphibia > Anura > Dendrobatidae > Oophaga > Oophaga sylvatica. The sequence continues at coordinate 33,720,677 of JARQOD010000007.1, read as the reverse complement.
GTTTTGCATCTTGCACAGACTTCACATGAAGTGACATAGTTTAAAACATCTTTCCTGTAAGTGGGCCACCAAAAGAAACGAGAAAGAAATTCTTGTGTCTTTAGAATTCCCCTATGCCCGGCTATCTTGGAATCGTGGATGAGTTGCAATACTCTCAATCTGACTGTTTCAGGTATATACAGACGTTGTCCCTGAATCCACACACCATTCTTAAAAACAAGACATACGTCCCTTGGGGGTTGAGCCAACAAAGAATCCGCATGGTATGCGTCCTTGATGTCCTTAAGTAGGTCTTGATTATGAATCACTCCCAGGAATCTAGAGTCAGGAAGAATAGTCTTAGGAGGAGTAAGGGGACGTGTCTCTGCTGAATGAATCCTAGAGAGTGCATCAGCCTTTCCATTGCGCGATCCTGGTCTATAAGAAATTACAAAATTAAATTGGTTTAGGAAAAGATTCCAGCGAGCCTGGCGAGGAGTCAGGCACTTAGCCGACCTGATAAATTCAAGGTTACGATGGTCTGTCAGGACGACTATTTGCTGTGCAGCTCCCTGAAGAAGGTGTCTCCATTCCTTGAAGGCGGCAATAATGGCCAACAATTCTCTATTGCCCACATCATAGTTCCTCTCAGCCGAAGACAACTGCTGGGAAAAGAAGGCACAGGGATGCAAGACATTCTTCTCACCTGTTCTCTGAGAGAGTATAGCTCCAACGGCACAGTCTGAAGCATCCACCTCTATTATGAAGGCAAGCTCGGGGTTGGGATGTACTAAGATAGGTGCGGTGGTAAATTTATCCTTTAAACAGGAAAATGCTTCCTGCGCTTGCGGGGTCCAGGAGAACCTAGACTCTTTCCGGGTAAGTTGGGTGATAGGTGACACTACCTCAGAGAAATTCCTAATGAAACGTCTATAGAAGTTGGCAAACCCGATGAAGCGCTGCACCTCCTTCAAATTTCTAGGAATTGGCTAATCCTTGATGGCTTGGGTCTTGCTTCCATCCATACTAATCCCTTGCGTAGATAGTACATACCCCAGAAATTGAATTTCGGTCCTATGGAATTCACACTTTTCAAGTTTGATGTAGAGATGGTTTTGTCTTAGGCGTTCTAAGACCATTCTCACATGTCCATGATGTTCCTCTGTGGAGTTAGAAAACATTAGAATATCATCCAGATAAATCACCACAAATGTATCTAGGAGATCCCTGAAGATGTCATTCACCAAGTGTTGGAAAGTGGCTGGGGCGGTACTCAGACCAAAAGGCATAACTAGATATTCAAAGTGTCCATAGCGTGACCTGAATGCAGTCTTCCATTCATCCCCAGGTCTAATACGGACCAAGTTATAGGCCCCACGGAGATCCAGTTTAGAGAAAATTTTGGCGTGCCGCACTCTCTCCAACAACTCAGGGATTAAAGGCAATGGATAACGGTTTCTAATAGTAACCTTATTGAGTTCCCTACAGTCTATGCAGGGTCTCAGAGATCCATCTTTCTTCTTCACAAAGAAGATGGGTGCACCTGCGGGAGATGAAGAGGGGCGTATGAAGCCTTTGGCTAGATTTTCATCTATGTAGTCCTTCAAAGCTTTTAGCTCGGGCCCCGCTAGGGGGTAGATCTTACCAAAAGGTATCTCGGCTCCAGGCAATAATTCGATTGGACAATCATATGGACGGTGAGGAGGAAGCTGATCAGCGTTCTTCTTGTCACATAAATCCACATAGTCCTGGTATACAGCTGGTAGTTCAGGGACTGACATGGTTCCTTTAGGAACAGAGCAAGCTGAAACTCCTTGACTCCTCTGTTTCTCCGGAAAGTGTAATTCCTTGGTCTCCCAGTTAATCGTAGGATTCTGCGCCTGTAGCCATGGTAGCCCTAGAATAATGGGAAAGTGGGGAGAAGAGATAAGCATAAAGACATTTTCTCCTGATGATCTTTACCCATAAGGACCCTCAAAGGCTCTGTTTCCTGATCCACTGGTCCAGAGGTCAGCAGGGAGCCATCCACAGTCTCCATCTGTACTGGAGTAGCCTTCTTCACTGAACGTATCCCCTGTTTCAGAGCAAAGGAGATATCCATAAAATTTCCACTTGCTCCTGAGTCGATCATAGCAGAGCTAGACACCCAGACTGAGTCAACCCAGAGTTTGATGGAAAGGAAGCAATGAGAATTGTTTCTTTTACAACTCAGCTGGGACACCGCTGAGGAAACTTGAAAAATTGCAGCGTTTATACCGTCATTGTCCCCAGAACTAACAGAGTTTAAGTCCGAAAAATCAAGATCTCTTGCAGCAGATCTCTCTGGAATCTGAGGCTCGGACATGACAGAGCTCCTCTCGCAACACTCACAGTGAATGACTGCTGCAGTAGTCTTACGAGAACGGCTGGGGCAGTTTATAATGAAGTGCCCTGACTTACCACAGTAAAAACATAGATTTTCCTTTATACGATGTTCTTTGCGTGCATCACTAACCCGTCTTTGTAAAGAGTCCACCTGCATGGGTTCAGGTTCTGGTTCCCTTGTGATCCTACTCAAAGGTTCCTTAGCTGAGGAGGGAGGTAGGAAAAGGTTAGTGCGATTATTTTCGAACCATCTCACTTGTCTGCGTTCAGTCAGACGAGCATCAATACGGATACAATAGTTAATAAAGTCACCTAACGCAGTGGGAGGGTCGGCACGAGCAAGTTCATCCTTAATCAGTGGAGACAACCCTTTCCGAAAAATAGATTTTTTGGCGGAAGTGTCCCAAGTGGTATCAAGAGCCCATCTCCTGAAATCCAAGGCATATTCGGCTACTGAACGCTTACCTTGGCGCAAAGTTAACATGGCTGCTTCAGCTGTTGCACCTCGATTGGGGTCATCAAACACCTGCCCCATGGCTGAAATAAAAGCATCAAGGTGATTCAAACAATCATCCTCAGTCTCAATCAGAGGGTTTGCCCACATCAAAGCCTTATTGGTAAGCAACATGATTATAGTAAGCACTTTGGATCGTTCAGTGGGAAATTGTGAAGCATGTGCAGAGAAAAATAGATTGCATTGGTTAATAAATCCCCTGAATTTCTCACGTTCACTGCCAAAACGAAAAGGAGGTAACTTGGGGATCCCAGAACTCGGGGTTATGGCAGGAGCCTGGACTCGTTCCTCTAGAGCCTCAATCCTGGCTCGTAATTCCTGGGTAGTTTGTCCAAACACTTGCAAATTATGATTAGTGAGGTCCTGTAGGCTTGCAAAACGGGTCTTTATAGTCTGTATATCTGCAAGGATTGTATCAGTCACTCCGCAAAGCTCCTTTATGCGGGCCTCCATCTTCCAGATCTTTTAAGGCAGAAGTGCTGGAAGGAGAAGAGAAAAGGAAAAAAAAAAAAAAAAACAATAGTGTTTACCTGTGGTAACACTCCAGAGTAACATTTAAGGGAATGCGCTCACCTGGAATGGTTGTGAGAAGTCACAACCACTGTCATCACAGAAGGTATTAAACGGACATCTGATATCCACAGTCACAGCAGACACGGCTTTCCCAGACCCAGCAGACACTAAACATTGGCTCCTGAATCTTGTCATGTATAGTGTACAGTTCCTATAGCGTCTTGTGCTTGGGTGCGAGGAAAACACATGAGACACAGGTTGATATGAAATGACTTGTATTACTTCATACAAGCATGCAGAAAAGGTCACACAGTTTGCAGTAACAGAGGCAGGAGACACAGCAGGCCAGAGTAACTTCAAGCTCTACAATAACTCTCCAAAGCAGGTTCAGGATCTCTTCTCTGTACCGTAATTCCTCTGCAAACATGGATTCACCAGACAGCAGGTTTCCAGAGTCCAAAAGTGTTCCAAAGTTCCTCAGTAGGAAATAGCTGGAGTCCAAAATCCTAGGTTTCCAGGAGTCAGGTCACAGGCTGACTGAAGCTTGATTCAGGAGCACTGATTGTTCAGCTGAGGCTGCTTAAGAAGCAAGAGGAGAGAATCAGGGCGGGAACATGAAAGCTGGAACCTCCATATTAACTGAGGGCAAGATAGCTGCAGCAAGACAGAAAGCAAAATGGCCGACGGAAAACTGAGTTTCAAGGAACATGTCAAAAGAGACAAAGAACCTTACACAAAATTAGTGTTAGTAACTAACTATGCCGTCATGGATTAAAATCCTGCAAGGCACGCAAGGTCCCCCTGTTCAAGCCAGCAGATGTCCGGGCCCGTTTGAAGTTTGCCAATGACCATCTGGATGATCCAGAGGAGGCATGGGAGAAGGTCATGTGGTCAGATGAGACTAAAATAGAACTTTTTGGCATGAACTCCTCTCGCCGTGTTTGGAGGAAGAAGAAGGCGTACAACCCAAAGAACACTGTCCCGACCTGGGGGTTCTTTTCCGCAAAGGGGACAGGATGACTGCCCATATTGAAGTGAGGATATATGTGGTCATGTATCGTGAGATTTTGGCTAACAGCCTCCTTCCCTCAGTAAAAGCATTGAAGATGGGTCGTGGCTTTGTCTTCCTGCATGACACTGACTCAAAACACACAGCCAGGGCAACTAAGGAGTGGCTCTGTAAGAAGCATTTCAAGGTCCTGGAGTGGGCTAGCTGATATGGAAATTTAATTAGGATAAAAATATCCTTCTGTGTTTGCTGCTTGCCATGTCCAAATCTCTATATAATGTCTTCTTGAGCGCTCAGAACGAAATGAGGACTGTCCACACGAAAGTGTCAGTATAACAGTTCGTCAAAGACATACATTTATTATTCATTCAAGGTTTTATGCGTTTACAAAAAGGGGCTGGTTAGTCAATTAACATACAATTAAAAGCTGCTAGATTATTGGCTGTTCTAGTGTAAATATGATAATTATGATAATCATGATTAAAAGAGCTGAAGTTGCAGAATTATTGTTTATATTCTTGTGACCTAGTTGTCTTGCATAACTATAATGTAAACAACAGATATCTAATAGGACTTTTTGTACTTCATGCATTTGTTCCTTTACGAAGGCCATATGAAGGCCTTATGAAGGCCAGATTTCTTTAAAACGACTGATTATAGCTGGCCTAGAAATATGTGAGCACAGGGTTTTTTAGCAAGTGAGATCTATCTAACTGTGAACTGTGAATACATATATGTGAATATACTTTGAATATATGGAATACATATATATTTCCATGACAGTCCCCCCTTAGATACCACTTGCCCTAAAAACCTGCTCCTGGCCCAAAGCGCTGCAACTCTTTTGTGCTGCCGGCGGGTTGAGAATATGCCTAGCGCATGTCTCCCCCACCGAATACAGACTTTTCGCAAATGGGCGGTCAGGAGGACTGTCCCTGTCGGGGGTTTATGTGTTTGCAATCATAATCTCATAGTTGATAGGATGTTTCATCAAGGATGTGTATTCTCAGTCTGGAGGTAGTTCGGAGATCTGGTCAAGCCAGGCAGTTCCATCCGGACTGGTGCGAGGTCCAAGATGGTGAGTGGCATCAAATTGGTTGTCTCCTGAACAGTTTTTTCCATTATCCTGCGGATACAAGGAATAACACAGCAACCAGTAATTAATGCAAAAATGAGAACCCCCATAATGGCTGTCCCAACCTGTGCCAACATTTTCTGCCACCCACTCATCACCCAAAGTATCGATCCCATGGGTCAGTGACACCTGAGTTCTGTTTCAGTTCCTCTGATAACTCATTAAGTTTCTGTATTGCCATTGTGACTTTACCATTTGGGCCAGTGTTGTCTGGGATGTAGGTGCAACAGGTGTCTTTGATCATTTTGTAAACACCTCCTTTCTCAGCTAGAATCATATCCAAAGCCATTCTATTCTGGAATGCCATAATGGAAGTGGGGCCTAACTGTGCTGCCAAACCTTTTACAGCATCTATGGTGAAGTTAACAAATCTCTGCTGGTTATAATAGATGTAATTTATCCAATCAACATTTTTGTTTATAGTGACTCAAATCCTGCTTTAACTTGGTCTCTGGCCTTGAACTCATCAGGTAGGTCATCTGGTCATCTGTCTGGTCAGTCAGAGCATCCACGACATCCTTCATGGCTTAGGTGTCTCTCCTGGTACGGGAGTTTCCTTGCAATGCGATACGTGGATTCAAACAGGCTTTCCCTCTAGTTACACAGAGGTTGATGTCATCTGGGGCTCTTGGACAGGATCATCAAATCTGGCAGTGAGGAGAAAAACTCGAGAATGGACATTAGTTTTTGACCAATTCAATTACATAAGTGTTATGATTTGGTAGCTGAGGAGAGCAGGCAAAAAAGGCAATACACCAGAGAGGTTGGAATCTATGGGATTGCAGTACCCTGACTAACCACCACAACTAAAGGCAGCCGTGGAGCGTTCCTACGTTGGTCCTAGACGCCTCGTCACAGCCTGAGAAGCTAACTACACCTAAAGATAGAAAAAGGAAAGCTATCTGCCCCGGAGCAGATCCCCAAAGAACATAGGAAGCCCCCAAACATGTAATGGCGGTTAGACAAGAGGAAATACAGACACAGACAGAAAATAGAATGAGCAAACGCTGGGGCCCAATCTGTCTAGATAAAGAGGATAGGAAAGGCACTTACTGCAACCCCAAAAAACCCTGAACAGTACCAACTCTACTAATTACAAAAACACCTGAGATCACACGACCTCTACCACCTAAATTAGTTCTCTGGTGTAACAAAAACTAAACAGCAACCACTGAAAAAACTGGAAAAGGCAAATGAACAAACAGTGGCTGAACTAAACTGAGAGGAGCATAAGCCCCCGAAGGGGACCCGGCAGACCCCCACAGAAGTGCAGGACAAAATGCAGGCACCAAAAAACTAAAAGAAGAAAAAGTCTTATCTGTTAGCAGAAGATGCAGGCACGAAACAGCTTTTCTGGGTCTCTGGGAGTGTGCCTTATGCTAAACAGTGCAATAGGGAGTGTGTCATGCCATGGTTTGCGTGTCTCTTGGGCAATTTTTCAGCATTCTATTCTTAAGTGTTTCGTTCAGTTTTTCTACCTTCCTGCTGCTCTGGGGGTGGTAAGGAGTGTGTAGGCCTAAATCTGACCCTACTGCTAATCGGGTCTTGTGTGTCAGATTTGCTGTGAATGTGGGTCCCTGATCACTTTCTATCATTTCTGGAGCCCCGTATCTGCACACTATTTTCCGAAAGTAGCTTCGTTGCAGTAGTCTTTGCTGATTTGGAAAGCTTCTGTTCATCTTGAAAATACTTCTTTTGACCACAATGGCGTATTTGAATCCTTCACTTGGCGATATCTGGATGTGGTCTATCTGGATCCTTTGAAGCTGGTAGAGTGGTCTTTCCAGATGAGGTGAGGGGGACTTTCTTCCATACGTCCAGGCTTGCATTTGCCGCAGGTCAGACAGCTGCTGGTGAATTTGGCTGTTAGGGTGGAGATCCCTGAAGCGAACCAGTAAGCACCAATCAGATCATTCATTTGTGTCTTTGATATGTGGATGTGGGTCCATCTACCCATTGGACCACCATAGGGTGCATACTTTGTGGTAGGCAGAGTTTGAAGTCTATTATTGATAGCCTTCTTTCTTCACATGTTGCTTTTTTCGCATTCAGCTCTTCTTCTCCTTTTGGAGCTTGGTCTTGTAACTTCTTGAGCAGATTCCAGGACGTTTCTTTGTCAGGTTTCTTGTCTTCAGTCGTCATGTAGTAGCCGTCCGGCTCTACGACCTCTCCCACTTCTCCATGTTGTCTTCCTTTGGCTGCTTCTTTGGCTGCCATGTCCGCCATGTTATTGCCTCACGCCTCTTCTGTTCTCAGTTTTCCATGCACTTTGATTTTTCAAATTGCCACCATTTTGGAAGTTGGAGTATACCCAGTAGGTCCCTGAAAGCTCCATGATGCTTCACGGTTGTCCGTTTGCTGTGATGAAGTCCCTTGTAGCCCAGATGGGTCCAAAGTCGTGTGCTATGCCATGCGAGTACCTGTAGTCCGTGTAGATGTTTGCAGTCTTGCCTTCTGCCATCTGGCAGGCCTTCGTCAGCGCTATCAATTCTGCTTCCTGGGCTGACAGGCTAGGTGACAGACTTCTGGACCACAGGATTTCTTGATTGCTGGTCACTGCACTTCCTGTGTTGAAACTTCTTCTGGAGCCATCCAAGTATCCCCCTTGGGAGTGGGAGTAGATTGGCCGGGCTGAGGACTGTAGGTCTGGAGACGGTGACATTATGAGACAAAGGCAATAGAGACGCCACAAAGATGCCTGGCGGTGGAGAGATTACTGTTGGTTGATCTTGATTGAAGATTGCCAAGATGTCATGCGGAGTGAGAGTTTCCAGTGGCTGTCCAAAAGTGATGTCAGCAACCTTGTCCAGGAGGGTGTGTGCTGCAGATACTGCCATCAGGCAGGAGGGTGCTCTTCTTGCAACTGGATCCAAGCGGGCTGAGAAGCAGCCTAAAAGTCTCTGTTTATCCCCCGTGAATCCGTGCCAGGACTCCAGTAGCATGACCTTCTTTCTTCCATCAGGTAGACGGAAAGACTTTTCATAGTCAGGTAGGCCTGGTATTGGCGCTGAGACTGTGGAGTTCTTCCAATCTCCTGAATGGGTTGAAGGCTGCGTCTGATAGAAGGAGCGGGGTTGCGTTGATGCAAGCGCACAGAGGCTGCATTAGGACTGAGGCATCAGGGATCCAGGTTCTGCAATATGACACTAGACCAGGGAAGGCCTGCAGCATTCTTGGAGTTGTTGGGGAGCCGTCTTCTCCATAGTGGTCTCCCAGTCTTTTGACATGTGTTTCATCTTGGGCAATACAGTGTCCCAGGGATGTTACTTGCTTCTGGCATCACTGGACTTTGTTCTTCCAGACCTTGCGTTGCTGTTCTTCCAGGTAGAGTAGGAGAGTTAAGGAATAGACTGTGCAGGTGTCGATGTCAACCACACAAAAGAGAAAGTCATCCACGTGTTGTAGAAGAGTGACTCTTGCATATTCTGCAATCCAGTTGACGAGGATGGAGGACATTGTCTTGGTGAAACTTGAAGGGCTTGTTTTGAGCACCTTGAGACAACACTGTCCATATGCACTGCACTGGTGCGTGAAAGCAGGCCTCCAGGTGGAGGGGAAACACTGAAGAAGGTACTGGCCAGGTTGATCACCGTGAATACCGTTGCGGTGACTGGGACTCTTGAGAGCAGAGTGTGATGGTTCAGCACTGTTGGGGTTTCAAATACCGTAGCCTCTTTCGCGGCCTCCAGGCCTTGCACCATTCTGAACTCAGTGGGGTTTACAGTCTTTTTCTTCACTGTGGAAAGCTGGGATTGATTCCGATGGGCGAGGCAGCCCAGTTTGGCCTTGTCCTTCAGTATGCGGCAGGGGACTCCCATCTGCTGGTGCAGAGCTGGTGGGAAAACAAGCCGTCTACTAGGATCCACATCATGAGAGATGACGACCAGCTGGCTTTCTTGTTCTCCACCAAGACAGTCACTGTGTTAGCACCTGCTCTGGTCACAGGGGGTCTTCTTGTTGGGACGTCTCCTTAAACGGCTGCTTTTTTCTCAGCACGGGCCATCAGTAGTTTCTTTTTCTCCAGCTCGGTCTCAGGTCAATATTTGTGCACAAGTTTGAAGAGCTGAGTGGCCTTTTGCCGGTCTAGGGCCTGGGTGAACTGGTTGATTGCAGGGGGCACCTCCTGGTGCTTGCAAAAGATGAACCTCTGGCGTTAGAGCTGGATGAGGTGTTACCATTCCATGAAGCGAGTAGAGTCCTTCTTGAGTTGAATATCCTGGCCAATGTCAAAGTTCTCAGGCCGTCTTCTTAGGCGAGTTCACTTAGACCTTCAGTTGGTCAGAGACATCTTGACTCTGGGTGATGGAGTGGCTTTTCTGGTACTATGTCCAGCACCTCCTGTGATAGGTCTGCAGTGTGGTTGTTTGAGGTTCCTGTTTCTTCTTGGGTCAGGGGTGAAGAAAGTGTCATGGTCCCATCTTCCTGGAACACTCTGGTCGCTTTCAGCTTCTGCAGTAGGTCCACTCCCAATAGGTTGAGGGTGCAGGTTTTTTTACACAACAAACTGGGACATGATGGAGTGTTCTGGCTGAGTCCACACGCTCAGGGGCTTCATAATCTGGAAATATCTGACTTGACCATCAATTCCCATGCAGGAAGCAGAAGATTCTGATAGGTAGGTGAGGTTGCGGAGTTCCACAAGAAAAGATATGACTACGCCATCCACTCTCAGGATATTGGTCCCACTGGTGGGGTTCCTTGTGGACTTGGTGTGCTCTTGTCCTATAGACGGGGTTCTTCACTGCTTTCTGTGTTTCTTCTTTTTCTGGGTGAAGTCAGTGTTCTGCACTTGTTCCGGAAATGACCAAACTCGCCACAGTTGTAACACTTGACATTCCTTCTGTCCCGGCGGGACTCAATCCTTTTTGCTACTGTGAGCAGGGTATCCATTGCTATTGACATGTACTCAGGCCTGGCTGCTACCAGTGGTTTCCTGATTGGTTCTCTCAGTCCATGCACAAAAGCCTGTGCCAACATCCGTCTGTGTGTCTGATCATGGGTAATGAGGCCCAAATCTTGAAACACTTGCATTACTCTGTCATGGAACTTCTCCACAGACTCTGTCTTGTCTTGACTCGTGCCATGTAGACTGAGAGCTTGTCCTGTCAGTCTGCTTTTGGCCCATTCTCTGAGTTGCTCAATTAGCTTTGGTCCTGTCTCCCAGGCATACAGCATCTAACTCTGCTGGAAGCTTGAAGTGTTCTCTCATAATTGACCAGAATGCATCACCTGCTTTTATTTCCATTTCGGTTCAGAGATCAATCCAGGCTGCTTTCTGCTGGATCTGCTGCATTTTTTGGCAAAATAGCATGGGGTGTATCCCTGGGTCTGGCAGCATACTGATCACCTGGCTTGGGATGAAGGGCTCATAGGATGGTGCCTCTATCTGTCCCTGCTCTATTGGTGCTTGTGTGTTTTCTTCCCTAGTATTGGGCAGCATGTGTGACGTTGCATCTTCATCTTCATCAGATAAGAAGTGACATGGTGTACTTGGTGCATACACTGGGTGAGATTTGGGCTTTAAAGTTGTCTTGCTGCATGGGGATTTCCCACTTCCTTGCTGAGGCTGCGGTGGATCAGTGTCATGGTTCCATGCTAGCAGCCCTGTAGCTATACCACCCCCCTGTGAAGCCCTAGCTGTGGGCTGTTGTGTCTGGGGGCTACATGTAGCGTTTTGTGTAGGGAGATTTGCACTTTCTTCTCCTGATATAATGACTGGCAATGTTTGTACTGTGACAGGGTGCCCTGTGCTTGAGACACAGAGAGAGAGAAAAGTCTGAAGAAGGAGAAAGGGACTGGGAGAAGAGAAAGGAGAGGGTGTCCCCCCTGTGACTCTTGAGAGGGGATGGTTGAAACAAAAATGCCTTCTCCCTGTGGAGAGAGGCGGGGAGCGTTTTTCCCTGTACGAGGCTCCTTACTCAATGAGAGCAGCCTACACCTGTCCCGTGTCTCTTCATGATGGACATGTGATGTGTATGACTCTGAATTCTACTCTTGTGACATGTCAGTGATCTTTTTCTCACAGATGATTTAACACCTTTTCAAACTTATTCACATAAAAAAAAAATAAAAAAAAATCACTTCCTGGTCCGTTCAAATTAACTTGCTGTATCTTTTACACGATGCACCGCTGCTCTTTTATAGCAGATGGTAATCTATTAATAAACTTTCCCGTTACCTTTCAAATAACAAAAAACAAGAAAAAACATTTCATTATGCAGCGTAAAGGCTACCTGTCTATTTGCTTCTCACGTACTCTGACATTCTATTCACATGCCTAGCCCTTCGATTCTTACGTACTGTGTCTATTCCAAAAACCTATTCAACAAAGGTGATTTAAAAATCTGAAAACTGCTGCACTCTGGTTCTGTTTGTTCTCGCCGAATGCCCGACGGGAGGGGCTACTCAGACCACTGCGTAGTTTGTGTCTGCTCTCTCCCTCAGCCTGTAATTCTCCTTATCTATGTGACCTTGTTCTAAAACAGGCTTGTAGAAAAAAAAAATGGCTGGAGAAATAAAGCTCTAAAATAAATTGCTTAGAGAAAAAATCTCTCCAAAATCATTTAAAAATGTACTTAAAAGAAAAAAAATTTTAAAAACAAAAAGTTAGATTTAGTAAAAAAAAACTTGGGCGCCAACTGATATGGAAATTTAATTAGGATAAAAATATCCTTCTGTGTTTGCTGCTTGCCATGTCCAAATCTCTATATAATGTCTTCTTGAGCGCTCAGAACGAAATGAGGACTGTCCACACGAAAGTGTCAGTATAACAGTTCGTCAAAGACATACATTTATTATTCATTCAAGGTTTTATACATTTACAAAAAGGGGCTGGTTAGTCAATTAACATACAATTAAAAGCTGCTAGATTATTGGCTGTTCTAGTGTAAATATGATAATTATGATAATCATGATTAAAAGAGCTGAAGTTGCAGAATTATTGTTTATATTCTTGTGACCTAGTTGTCTTGCATAACTATAATGTAAACAACAGATATCTAATAGGACTTTTTGTACTTCATGCATTTGTTCCTTTACGAAGGCCATATGAAGGCCTTATGAAGGCCAGATTTCTTTAAAACGACTGATTATAGCTGGCCTAGAAATATGTGAGCACAGGGTTTTTTAGCAAGTGAGATCTATCTAACTGTGAACTGTGAATACATATATGTGAATATACTTTGAATATATGGAATACATATATATTTCCATGACATAGCCAATCAACACAATGGAAAATCTTTGGAGTGAGCTGAAACTCAATATTGAACAGGGACAGCCCTGAAACCTTAAAGATCTGGAGAAGATCTGTATGGAGGAGTGGGCCAAAATTCCTGCTGCGTGAGTGCAAACTTCATCAAGAACTGCAGGAAACGTCTGACCTCTGTGATTGCAAACAAAAGTTTCTGTACCAAATATTAAGTTGTGTTTTTCTTTTGTGTCAAATAGTTATTTCATGTGATAAAATGCAAGTTAATTAGGTAAAAATCATAAAATGTGATTTTCTGATTTTTTCCTTAAGATTATGTCTCTCACAGTTGAAGCGTGCCTACGATAAAAATTACAGACCTCTCCATTCTTTGTAGGTGGGAAAATGTTCAAAATTGGCAGTGTATCAAATACTTATTTCCCCACTGTATATATGGAAGCACAGTGGGGACACTTTTTCTATATGGTGCACAATGGCATGCACTACTACTATATGGAGGCACAGTGGGAGATTCTATTACCATTTGGAGGCACAATAGGGGAAATATTATTCAGGTACAATGAGGAAACCATAACTATGTGAAAGCACTGATGGGCACTATTACCAAATGGAGGCACAATGGGGTATATACACTATTACTATATGCATTCACTATGGAGGGGCACTATTAATATATGGAGGTACAATGGGGGTACTATTAGTATATAGAGACACTATATGGTAATGTGTTATATGAGCTTGACTGCTTTCAATTGTTAGGGCTGAATTGCAGTCCCATTAAAGGGTCGATAGTAATGTAAGTGTAATGTATGTAGTACAGTTCATATAGCGTCTTGTGCTTGGGTGCGATGAAAACACAGGAGTCACAGGTTTGATATAGAAAAGTCCTGTATTACTTCATACAAGTTGGCAGAAATAGTCACACAGTTTGCAGACACAGAAACAGGAGATACAGCAGGCCAGAGTAATCCAAGCTCAGCAATCACTCTCCAATACAGATTCAGGATCTTCTTCTCTGTTACCGTAAGTCCATGCAAACGTGGGTCTTTCAAAGAGCAGGGTTCAGAGTCCACAAGTGCTTCAGAGTTCCTCAGTAGGAATAGCTGGAGTACAAGGTCCAAGGCTTACAGGAGTCAAGTCACAGGTTCACTGCAGGCTAGATTCTGAAGCACTGATTGCTCAGCTGTGGCTGCTTAAGAAGCAAAGGAGAGAATCAGGGCAGGGAACATGCAAGCTGGAAACTCCATTTTGACTGAGGGCAAGATAGCTGCAGCAAGACAGAAAGTAAAATGGCTGACGAACAAACTGAGTTTCAGGAATATATACATAGAACCTTACATTACTCCCCCCTTAAGGACAACCTCCGGATGACCTCAGACCAGGCTTGTGTGGGTACCTCTGATGAAACTGACGGAACAAGCGAGGAGCATTAACGTTATTGACCGGTTCCCATGAGTTGTCCTCCACTGGGTAGCCCTGCCATTTAATCAGATATTGTAACTGATTTCTATACAACCTGGAATCTAAAATCCTTTCCACCACAAATTCTTCCTGACCATCGACTAGCACTGGGTCAGGGCAAGGAGAGGAAAGTCCAGGAAACGTATTGGGTGTCGCAGCCTTTAGTAGGGATACATGAAAGACAGGGTGGATTCTCATAGTTCTGGGCAGTTGAAGACGACAAGCAACGGCACTTATAATTTTACTGATTTTATAGGGTCCAATGTACTTATGTCCCAACTTAGACGATGGAATCCTTAACTTAAGATTTCTGGTTGACAGCCAGACCAAGTCTCCTACCTTGAAAGCTGGTGCAGGTTTACGAAATTTATCTGCTGCTTTCTTGTACCTTTCTTGAGCCGATTCCAGATTTTCCTTTAGAAGATCCATATTCTTCTGTAAAGACGTGATTCTTTCAGCCACTGCTGGTAAAGGCGTTTCTATGGGAAATCGTGGTAGAATGTTAGGATGATAACCTAGATTAGAGTAAAAAGGAGACTGTTTAGTGGAGGCACTCTGAGAGTTGTTATACGAGAACTCAGCTAATGGAAGTAGATCCACCCAATCATCCTGTAGGTGGCAGATAAAGCAGCGGAGATACTGCTCCAGGGTTTGATTGGTTCGTTCGGTCTGTCCATTAGTCTGGGATGAAAAGCAGAAGAAAGGTTTACTTTAATGTCCAATGCTGCACAGAAATTTTGCCAAAACCTAGAAGTGAATTGCACCCCTCGATCCGAAATAACCTCATCCGGTACTCCATGTAAGCGAAACACATCTTTAATCATCAAATCTGATGTCTGTTTTGCAGTGGGTAAACCGACACAAGGGATAAAATGAGCTGCCTTTGTTAGACGGTCAACCACCACTAGAATGGTGTTCTTCCCCTGAGAGGTTGGTAACTCCACAATGAAGTCCATAAAAATGGATCCCCACGGGCGGGACGGGGTGGGAAAAGGCTGTAACAGACCAGTTGGTGAGGAGCGAGGTGTTTTGCATCTTGCACAGACCTCACATGAAGTGACATAATTCAAAACATCCTTCCTGCAAGTGGGCCACCAAAAGAAACGAGAAAGAAATTCCTGTGTCTTTAGAATTCCTCTATGCCCAGCTATCTTGGAATCGTGAATGAGTTGCAATACTCTTAATCTGACTGTTTCAGGAATATACAGACGTTGTCCCTGAATCCACACACCATTCTTAAAGACAAGACTTACGTCCCTTGGGGGTTGTGCCAAAAAGGAATCCGCATGGTATGCTTCCTTGATGTCCTTAAGTAGGTCTTGATTATGAATTACTCCTAGGAATCTAGAGTCAGGAAGAATAGTCTTAGGAGGAGTAATTGGACGTGTCTCTGCTGAGTAAATCCTAGAGAGTGCATCAGCCTTTCCATTGCGCGATCCTGGTCTATAAGAGATGATAAAATTAAATTGGTTTAAGAAAAGATTCCAGCGAGCCTGGCGAGGAGTCAGGCACTTAGCCGACCTGATAAACTCAAGGTTACGATGGTCTGTCAGGACGACTATTTGCTGTGCAGCTCCCTGAAGAAGGTGTCTCCATTCTTTGAAGGCGGCAATAATGGCCAACAACTCTCTATTGCCCACATCGTAGTTCCTCTCAGCGAAGACAACTGCTGGGAAAAGAAGGCACAGGGATGCAAGACATTCTTCTCACCTGTTCTCTGAGAGAGTATAGCTCCAACGGCACAGTCTGAAGCATCCACCTCTATTATGAAGGCAAGCTCGGGGTTGGGATGTACTAGGATAGGTGCAGTGGTAAATTTATCTTTTAGACGGGAAAATGCTTCCTGGGCTTGGGGAGTCCAGGAAAACCTAGACTCTTTCCGGGTAAGTTGAGTGATAGGTGACACTACCTCAGAGAAATTTCTAATGAAACGTCTATAGAAGTTGGCAAACTCGATGAAGCGCTGTACCTCCTTCACATTTCTAGGACTTGGCCAATCCTTGATGGCTTGGGTTTTGCTTCCATCCATACTAATTCCTTGTGTAGACAGTACATACCCCAGAAATTGAATTTCGGTCCTATGGAATTCACACTTTTCAAGTTTGATGTAAAGATGATTTTGTCTTAGACGTTCCAAGACCATTCTCACATGTCCATGATGTTCCTCTGTGGAGTTAGAAAAAATTAGAATATCATCCAAATAAATTACCACGAATGTATCTAGGAGATCCCTGAAGATGTCATTCACCAAGTGTTGGAAAGTGGCTGGGGCGGTACTCAGACCAAAAGGCATAACTAGATATTCAAAGTGTCCATAGCGTGACCTGAATGCAGTCTTCCATTCATCCCCAGGTCTAATACGGACTAAGTTATAGGCCCCACGAAGATCTAGTTTAGAAAAAATTTTGGCATGTCGCACTCTCTCCAATAACTCAGGGATTAAAGGCAATGGATAACGGTTTCTAATAGTAACCTTATTGAGTTCCCTATAGTCTACGCATGGTCTCAGAGATCCATCTTTCTTCTTTACAAAGAAGATGGGTGCACCTGCAGGAGATGAAGAGGGGCGTATGAAGCCCTTGGCTAGATTTTCATCTATGTAATCCTTTAAAGCCTTTAGCTCGGGCCCCGCCAGGGGGTAGATCTTACCAAAAGGTATCTCTGCTCCAGGCAATAATTCAATTGGACAATCATATGGACGGTGAGGAGGAAGCTGGTCAGCGTTCTTCTTGTCACATAAATCCACATAGTCCTGGTATACAGCTGGTAGTTCAGGGACTGACATGATTCCTTTAGGAACAGAGCAAGCTGAAACTTTTGGACTCATCTGTTTCTCTGGAAAGTGTAATTCCTTGGTCTCCCAGTTAATGGTAGGATTCTGAGCCTGCAGCCATGGTAGCCCTAGAATAATGGGAAAGTGGGGAGAAGAGATAAGCATAAAGGACAGTTTCTCTTGATGATCTTTACCCATAAGAACCCTCAAAGGCTCTGTTTCCTGATCCACTGGTCCAGAGGTCAGCAGGGAGCCATCCACAGTTTCCATCTGTACTGGAGTAGCCTTCTTCACTGAACGTATTCCCTGTTTCAGAGCAAAGGAGACATCCATAAAATTTCCACTTGCCCCTGAGTCGATCATAGCAGAGCTAGACACCCAAGCTGAGTCAACCCAGAGTTTGATGGAAAGAAAGCAATGAGAATTGTTTTTCTTACAACTCAGCTGGGACACCGCTGAGGAAACTTGAAAAATGGCAGCGTTTACACAGTCAACGTCCTCAGAGGTAACGGAGTTTAAGTCCGAGAAATCAAGATCTGTTGCTGCAGATCTCTCTGGAGCCTGAGGCTCGGACCTGACAGATCCCCTCTCGCAACACTCACAATGAATGAGTGCTGCAGTAGTCTTACGAGAACGGCTGGGGCAGTTTATAATGAAGTGCCCTGACTTACCACAATAGAAACATAGATTCTCCTTAAAACGATGTTCCTTGCGTGCATCACTAACCCGTCGTTGTAAAGAGTCTACCTGCATGGGTTCAGGTTCAGGTTCCCGTGTAATCCTACTCAAAGGTTCCTTAGCTGGAGAGGAAGGTAGGAAAAGGTTAGTACGATTGCTTTCGAACCATCTCTCTTGCCTGCGTTCAGTCAGACAAGTATCAATACGGATGCAGTAGTTAATAAAGTCACCTAACGCAGTGGGAGGGTCGGCACGAGCAAGTTCATCCTTAATCAGTGGAGATAACCCCTTTCGAAAAATAGATTTTTTGGCGGAACTGTCCCAGGTGGTATCAAGGGCCCATCTCCTGAAATCCAAGGCATATTCAGCTACCGAGTGCTTGCCTTGGCGCAAAGCTAACATGGCTGCTTCAGCTGTTGCACCTCGATTGGGGTCATCAAACACCTGCCCCATGGCTGAAATAAAATCATCAAGGTGATTCAAGCAATCATCCTCAGTCTCAATCAGAGGGTTTGCCCACATTAAAGCCTTGTTGGTAAGCAACATAATTATAGTAAGCACCTTAGATCATTCAGTGGGAAATTGTGAAGCATGTGCAGAAAAAAAAAGATTGCATTGATTAATAAATCCCCTGAATTTCTCACGTTCACCGCCAAAACGAAAAGGGGGCAACTTGGGAATCCCAGCACTCGGGGCTATGGCAGGAGCCTGGACTCGCCCCTCTAGAACCTCAATCCTGGCTCGCAAATCCTGGGTAGTCTGTCCAACCACTTGCAAATTGTGATTATTGAGGTCCTGTAGATTTGTAAAACGGGTCTTTATATTCTGCAAATCTGCAAGGATATTATCAGTCACTCCGCAAAGTTCCTTTATGCGGGCCTCCATTTTCCAGATCTTTTAAGACAGGATTACTGGAATGGTTGTGAGAAGTCACAACCACTATCATCACAGAAAGTTTCAACCAGACATCTGATATCCAGAGTTACAGCAGACACAGCCTTCCAGACCCAGCAGACACTAACGTTTTGGCTTCAGAATCTTGTAATGTATGTAGTACAGTTCATATAGCGTCTTGTGCTTGGGTGCGATGAAAACACAGGAGTCACAGGTTTGATATAGAAAAGTCCTGTATTACTTCATACAAGTTGGCAGAAATAGTCACACAGTTTGCAGACACAGAAACAGGAGACACAGCAGGCCAGAGTAATCCAAGCTCAGCAATCACTCTCCAATACAGATTCAGGATCTTCTTCTCTGTTACCGTAAGTCCATGCAAACGTGGGTCTTTCAAAGAGCAGGGTTCAGAGTCCACAAGTGCTTCAGAGTTCCTCAGTAGGAATAGCTGGAGTACAAGGTCCAAGGCTTACAGGAGTCAAGTCACAGGATCACTGCAGGCTAGATTCTGAAGCACTGATTGCTCAGCTGTGGCTGCTTAAGAAGCAAAGGAGAGAATCAGGGCGGGAACATGCAAGCTGGAAACTCCATTTTGACTGAGGGCAAGATAGCTGCAGCAAGACAGAAAGTAAAATGGCTGACGAACAAACTGAGTTTCAGGAATATATACATAGAACCTTACAGTAAGTAGCAGATAGAAGGAATATATTTCTCTTCTATTAATTTTTTTTCATCTGCTAGAATTTCCTAACACTTTACTACAGGGTCATATGAAAATCTAAAGAGATATTTTTGTTTCCATAGTAACAACATATGTACCATTCTTTAAGAAAGTTTAAAGAGATGGAAACTTCAATGAGATTGTAGAGTCTTTCTGTGGAAGGAACAAAAGCACAGTCCTCTGTGTTCTGCAGCTGCCCGCTCGCATCAACCTGGAACGGATTCTTTACCTCGTTCACACCAAACCTATTTGCAATTATCAGTGTCACAAATGGATTAGAGAGCATGAAACGACAGTTTGCATCTGCTCTAGCTGCGGATACTTTACCCTGTCTGGCACCAGCTGTAATTCTGCACATGTGAACAGCGGAGAACAGTTCTGACGGCAGCTCCTGCACCATATAAACATATTATACATGGGCAAAGTACAGAAAATTCTGC
This sequence comes from Oophaga sylvatica, assembly GCA_033576555.1. NCBI lineage: Eukaryota > Metazoa > Chordata > Amphibia > Anura > Dendrobatidae > Oophaga > Oophaga sylvatica. The sequence continues at coordinate 33,700,986 of JARQOD010000007.1, read as the reverse complement.
AATCAATCATTATTCTGGCCCCTGGCTCATTCTGATTACTGCATAAAGCCATTCAGTGGGTACAAATGTAAGGCTCATTCAGGAGACTAATGGCCAGTCTGGACCAATTTGGTCGCGAGTCTCCTGACCTGAACACAACAGCCTCATGGGCATATATGTAGAAAATACTCTATCGGTGAACATTGGCTCTAGGGCAAATGCATCTGTAGGGGTGGAAGAAAAATCTTACTTACGGAGCCTGCAGACGAGCGTATAAATCGTATTTGTTAATTAGATAGCACATGGACAGCACACTGACCCAAGCTTTTCAATAGTGCTGTTAAGATGAATGATTTTTTTTCTCAGTCCGACTGTCTGCATTTGAGTCTTGGATGATACTGACACCTTCAAATCTACGAGGGTGAGAAAAAAATCGGATCCCACACGGACCATTAGGCCGGGATCACACATGCGAGTAAATCGGCCGACACTCGCATGTGAAATCCCAGCTCTGGTGCCGGCACTCGGGAGTGGAGTGAGGCGCTCCATGTATTTATATGCAGCTGCGCGCTCCACTCCTAAGTGCCGGCGCCAGAGCTGGGATTTCACATGCGAGTGTCGGCCGATTTACTCGCATGTGTGATCCCGGCCTTAGAGTGGCATCCAATTTTTACAGCTAGATTTCTTTTGTAAGTTTAGGAAACTGTATGTGATCATGTATATGTTTTAATGCAACTGTATGAAAACAGATCGCACACGGATGTCAAAAAACAGACTCAAGGACAGAACACGGATGTCACATGGATGTAAAAATGGATACACGAATGGCACATAGATAAAAATCTGATGAAAATTAGAAAAATGATCAGCAATCCAAAACACGAGAAAAAGACCCCCGAATGACTTGAATACAAAATGAATATTAAATTATACAGAACAACAAAAAAAAGCACATAGGCAAATATTATGAACCATGAAAGAATAGTACATGGGATGAAATATAACATTCCATAGATGCAGTCTGGCTATAAAATCTTAGTCCATCTAAACAAATGTATACATAATCAAAAGATATTAGCCATAAAGTAGAGGCTTACAGACAAATGGAATTATCCTTAATACAATGACTCCCATAGAC
>JARQOD010000007.1:33549175-33699769 GCA_033576555.1 Oophaga sylvatica | reverse complement strand
TCGAGCATACCCATGTGGGACCACTCTCCAACAGAGGGTCTGCTCAGGTGACCATATTGGGCAGGTGCAGCTGTATCCGAAAATTGCACATGTGTTGGCCAATGTTGGTTTGGGGTGTGCTGTGGCTGAGCTGATCGCATACGTGTGGGAGGAGGTTCAGCAACTAATGGTGCCTGCTCATCCTGGATTCCAAAATGTGCTGCTGGAGAATAATAGGGTCTTATCCAGGATAAAATAACTTCTATGATCAAATTGTACTCACCAATTTGAGCCAAAAGACAAGCTTATAGAGATATCCGCTGCTGCAGATCCACCTGTCCATTCGTAACCAACCATAGATAAAAAAAAATAGGTAAATGTGGATTTAATCTGTGCTGCTGAATAATTTAGGATCCAGACCATGTAGCCATTAAATTGTGGATTTATTCTCAATGCGTTTCAAAGTACAAGACTTCTTCATCAGGAGCACCACATTGTGCTCTTGAGGCAGTTTTCCTAAAATATATATTTTCTCTGCTGCATATCTATCAGTTCTCTTAATGCTGAGCTTTGTATAACTCAGCTCACATCACTTATTGGCATCTGTGGACACTATGCATAGGCAGAAAGCTGTCAGTCAGTGGTGTGGGCGGGGTTATACAGAGCTCATGAATATGAGGACTACATGGGAGCAATGTTACTAGTCCTTTAGTGATAGTCTCCTGTTGATAGAACAGTGATTTTATCAAAATGACAGCAAGTGGCCCAGTAAGTGATAAATTGCTGGAATTCATGTCTCAGTCTCCATATTATGCTCTCAAATTAGGTGGCAAAAGCTTGGTGACAAATTCCCTTTAAAATCATTTAAAACCATGTAAGGTACTAGCAGGAACGTGGGATGCAGTGATGAGCAGGAAGCAGAGTAAGAGTTAACGGGTACTTTATGCAGGAAATGCTTGTCAGTAAATACTCCACGCAGGGAGTGGGCAGAAATATAATAATAATACAAATACAGGGAAGGTAAACAGTGAAGAGGCAGTCTGTGGCTCCAGGACGGAAGAGGTTGAAAGATCCCACGATGTCGACGCAGGTGAAGCGATCCCGGATGAAGCTGAAGCACTGTTTCTGTACCGAAACGGCGTTTCCTGGCTTTTCCAGTCACGATCTCCCGGTCCCGGCACACGGCATAGTACGGGAAGCAGAAGATGGGGTACAGCAAGTGCGGCACAAAGTCCCGGACTGAAATTCACAGCAGGGCCTACTGAATCAGCGTGTTGCACGAGGTCAGTATTGTCAAGATTGTCAGTTACTGTGAGGGGTGCTGACCAGTCAGGGCTCACGGGTACAGAAGTCTGCAAGGTGCTCGGCTCTATCTGTACACAGGTAGTGCACGTAGGAGAGGATAGGCAGCAGCGTAGGCCTGCTGGTTGGCATGGAACAGTGGAGACGGAGTCAACCTTCTTCTTGCGCGTTCCCTGTCTTCCCGCCAGAAGCCCAGTTTTCACGCGTTCAGCTCCTTTTATCCCCACCTGCCCCCTGCAGTCAGGTGCAAAGGTCTGCTCCGGTCAGAAAGTCCTTCCCTCAGCAACACTGGTGACAGACCCGATGGTTCCGGCCCAGACACAAAAGAAGTTGATCTAGCCCGATCCATCTTCCTACAACCACATGAAAACCACTCAATGTCTGTATAATAACATACAGATCATCTTTCAAGTATACAACAAGGAAATGTGGCTGAGCCACCTACAGACATGGGTTACAATTAATATCCGTGGGCACAGGATTCATATCAATGTTAAAGAGCTAAGTGCGACACATACCTGCATTTATCACTTACTCCATAGACCCTGACCCAGTGCCTAGGTCTTAACTTTATCATATAATTTAGGGTTTTTCGAATTGATCTCTAAAGCACATAGGACTCTTAATGTCTAATACAGTTTGTTAAGTGCATTACATTGTGATTAGCAGGTTTCTTACATATTTATCCAACTATTTACCTTGCATGATACTACTTTGGCTTATTCTGATTATGATATATTGACTCATATCAGTGATTATTCTGCTTTATGTCTTTTTTGCCCAGACCATTTCGGGAGTTTTGTGTGAAATTATGTCCAAATAGCCTTTTTTTCCTCTGTTTTGTGTTTTGCATGTTGTTTCAATACACACAAAATAAATAAACAGGTATATAACAAAATGTGTAATTTCAATAATTTTCTGGGAGAAATACTTCAATTTCTGGAACAATTTCAACGGTGCCAATACTTTCGGCCATGACTGCATATTCTCTTAATCTATTTGCGCATGCATTACTGAAAAGAAACCTGTCACCAGGTTTTGCCCATATAAATTGTGTCCAGAATCTTTCAGCTGTCTGTTACAGCATCCTAGTATGCTGAATACATGCTCTGAATCTGCTCTGCAAGGCACAAAATAAAACTTTTATTATACACACAAATGGCGTGGTTCGGTCTGATTGGCATCTCTGGTATTGATCCAGCACCTTCTCTCTTCCTATAATCGCTGTCCTGCTTCACATGGATGACGTGCCAAAATAGTAACAAAGTGGCTTAAGGATAACAAAGTCAATGTTTTGGAGTGGACATCACAAAGCCCTGATCTCAATCCTATTGAAAATTTATGAGCAGACCTGAAAAAGCAGGTGCGAGCAAGGCAACATACAAACCTGGATCAGTTACACCAGTTTTGTCAGGAGTAGGGTTGAGCATTCCGATACCGAAACCCGGTTCTGATACCTGAAATCCAATGTAAGCCTATGGGAACAAAATATCGGAATTAAAAATATTCCGATATTTTGTTCCCATAGACTTACATTGGATTTCAGGTATCGAAACCGGGTTTCGGTATCGGAATGCTCAACCCTAGTCAGAAGGAATGGGCCCAAATTCTAACCAACTATTGTGAGAAGCTTGTGGAAAGATATCCCAAACGTTAGACCCAAGTCATTCAGTTTAAGGGCAATGGTACCAAATAGAGTTGAGCGAAACAGGTCGGTCAGATTCATAAGTTGCCGACTTTCGCGAAGTCGGCCATGCGGTCGTCGACCCGAGCGCCAAAGTTGGTTTTCCCATAATGCTTGCAGGCGCCTTTTTTCAGCCAATAAGCAAGGACGTACACTGTGGGCAACGAGCTGACATGGGCAGCATCCACCACCATCTTAGAGAAGGGCATTGCAGTGATTGGCTTGCTTTGGGAGGGAGTCATAGTGTCTATAAAAGCCCTGTCCGCCGACCGCCATTCTACTTCTGCCGATCTTAACAGTGGGGAGAGGTTGCTGACGCTGTTTATCAGTAGGGAGAGAGTTAGGGCTGGAAAGAGAAGTTCTTATGTGCTTGTGCTGACAGCAATTGGCTGTACAGTTAGTGTGCAGTGACAGGGGAGGATTTTCTTGTGTGCAGCAGCGCTGGTTATTAGGCTGCCTGCTAGCTGTATTGCTGTATGTACACTGCTGTGCAGACTGCTTTTTACACAGCACTAATACTTTTATTCTATTTTTCTGCACAGTTACCGACCGTTCTTTTTTTGCCACGTATAGAGCTGTAAGCTCCTCACACACTACCTGTACCGGCTAGTATCACGCACAAATAGAATCATAGAATCATAGAATGGTAGAGTTGGAAGGGACCTCCTGGGTCATCTTGTCCAACTCCCTGCTCAAAGCAGGATTCACTAAATCATCCCAGACAGATGTCTGTCCAGCCTCTGTTTGAAGATTTCCATTGAAGGAGAACTCACCACCTCTCATGGCAGCCTGTTCCACTCATTGATCACTCTAACTGTCAAAATGTTTTTTCTAATATCTAACCTGTGTCTCCTCCCATTCAGTTTCATCCCATTGCTTCTAGTCTTTCCTTGTGCAAATGAGAACAAAGATAATCCTTCTACAATGTGACAGCCCTTGAGATATTTTTAGACAGCTATTAAGTCTCCTCTCAGTCTTCTTTTTTGCAAGATAAACATTCCCAAATCCTGTAATCGTTCCTCATAGGACATGGTTTGCAGACCGGACACCATTCTGGTTGCTCTTCTCTGAACTTGCTCCAGTTTGTTGATGTATTTTTTAAAATGTGGTGCCCAAAATTGGATACAGTATTCCAGATGAGGTCTGACCAAAGAGGAGTAGAGGGGGATAATGACTTCACGTAATCTAGACTGTATGCTTCTGTTAATACATCCCAGAATTGTATTTGCCTTTTTTGCTGCTGCATCACACTGTTGACTCATGTTCAGTCTGTGATCTATTGATATACCCAAGTCTTTTTCACATGTGCTGTTGCTTAGCCCTATTCCTCCCATTCTGTATACGCTTTTTTCATTTTTATTTCCCAGATGTAGTACTTTCCATTTTTCCCTGTTAAAATCCATTCTGTTAGTTGCTGCCCACAGCTCCAGTTTATTTATATCTTTTTGAATCCTCTCTCTCTCTTCTCTAGTATTATCTATCCCTCTTAGCTTTGTGTCATCAGCAAATTTAATCAGTTTACCCTCAATTCCTTCATCTAAATCATTGATAAAGATGTTGAACAATACAGGGCCCAAGACAGAGCCCTGTGGTACTCCACTTGATACATTCTTCCAACTGGATGTGCAGCCATTTACTACCACTCTTTGGGTCCTATCACTAAGACAGTTATGAATCCACCTAACAGTTGTCTTGTCCATTCCACACTTAGTCATTTTTTCAATAAGGATAGTGTGAGATACTTTGTCAAATGCTTTGCTGAAGTCAAGATATAATATATCTACAGCATTTCCCTGATCCACGCAGTCAGTGATTCTGTCATAGAAGGAAATTAAATTAGTCTGACATGACTTATTAGTTACAAACTCATGCTGACTTTGGTTAAACACTTCATTCTTGACCAGGTACTTACATACATGTTGTTGAATAATTTGTTCAAAGATCTTTCCTGGTATAGATGTCAGACTCACCGGCCTATAGTTCCCTGGGTCCACCTTCTTCCCCTTTTTGAACATAGGAACAACATTTGCTCTTCTCCAGTATTCTGGGACTTCTCCTGTTCTCCAAGAATTTTCAAAGATAATGGAGAGTGGTTCAAAAATTTCTTCTGCTATCTCCTTCAGTACTCTGGGGTGTAATTCATCTGGACCTGGAGACTTGAATTCATTTATGTTAGCTAAGTGTTTCCTCACTATTTTTCTGTTTATGGATATCCTGGATTCTTCTATTCCCTTAATAGGACAGTGAAGATCAGTTGATGTTACATTTCCTTTCTGAGAGAAAACAGATGCAAAATAGGAATTTAAAAGTTCGGCCTTCTCAACATCCTTTCTTACCATTTCATAATTTTCATCCTGTAAAAATCCTATAGCATCTTTGACTTTTCTTTTACTTTTGACATATCCTCAAAATCCTTTTTTATTGCTTTTGACATCTCTTACAAGCCTTAATTTATTGTCAGCTTTAGCTAATCTGATTCTTGCCCTGCAGGTTCTGCGGACATCATTATATTATTCTTTAGATATGCCTCCTTCTTTCCATTTGATAAACATTTCTTTCTTCCTTTTTAGCATGTGTTTAAGTTTTGTGTTCATCCATCCTGGTTTCCTTAAATGCTTCCTATTCTTCCCTCTTTTTGGAATTGTTAATGATTGTGCTTTGAGAATCTAATTTTTCAAGATTTCCCATCCTTCCTGGACATTTTTGTCCTTAAGGATATCCAGCCATTGGATCCCTCCGATTCTCTTTCTGAGTCCCTTAAAATCAGCCTTTCTGAAATCTAACCTTGAAGTCTGAGTCTTCACAGGTCTTCCTACTCTAGTTATCCAAAATTCTAAAATAGCATGGTCGCTACCTCCTAAGGTCCCAGCCACTCTTACCCCCTCAACCATTTCCTCCCTGTTTATAAGGATTAGATCCAAGGTAGCAGATCCCCTTGCTTTCTCCCCTACCTTTTGGAAGATAAAGTTGTCAGCAAGAGAGGATAAGAATTTCCTTGACCTGTTAGTTTTGCCTGAGAGAGATTCCCAACAAATGTCAGGATAGTTGAAATCTCCCATGACCACTATGTCATATTTTTTGGAGAACTTTGCCATTTGATGCATAAAGAGTTTATCCATATCTTCAGCTTGCATAGGTAGCCTGTAGTAAATGCCTACAATGGTGTCCTTTCCACTGTTCGCTCCTTGTATTCTTACCCAAACAGTTTCCACAGAACTCCTAGTCTCTGAAGCTTCAATCTCAGTGCAGATATACGCTTTTTTAACATACAATGCAACACCTCCTCCTCGTTTATCAAGTCTGTTTCTTGCAAATAAGTTGTATCCTTCTAGCCTTCTATTCCAATCATGTGTAGCGTCCCACCAAGTTTTAGTGATTCCAATGACATCATGTTTCTTTTCCTGCGTTAGTAGTTCCAATTCTCCTTGTTTTTTGCCCATGCTTTGTGCGTTTGTATAGAAACATTTTAGTTTGTGATTGGTTTCTCTTCTTTCAATATTTTTATTATTTAGATTTTTTTCTCTTCGTTCTTCCTTTCCACTTCTAATAGCAGATACATGCTCACTATCTGAGTGTGACTCCGGAAATATATACGGAGATTTAAATTTTCCCCTACACTATATACACCTGGTATCTTCTGATACAGTACCTTTTTTCTGCCTTTTGTATTACGGTCAAATCCATACTGAGAGAGCGTCTGTGTGCAACCCTGGAAATATATACGGAGATTTAAATTTTCCCCTACACTATATACACCTGGTATCTTCTGATACAGTACCTTTTTTCTGCCTTTTGTATTACGGTCAAATCCATACTGAGAGAGCGTCTGTGTGAGACTCCAGAAATATATACGGAGATTTAAATTTTCCCCTATACTATATACACCTGGCATCTTCTGATACAGTACCTTTTTTCAGCCTTTTGTATTACGGTCAAATCCATACTGAGAGAGAGACTGTGTGTGACTCTGGAAATATATACGGAGATTTAAATTTTACCCTATACTATATACACCTGGTATCTTCTGATACAGTACCTTTTTTCTGCCTTTTGTATTACGGTCAAATCCATACTGAGAGAGCGTCTGTGTGTGACTCCGGAAATATATACGGAGATTTAAATTTTCCCCTACACTGTATACACCTGGTATCTTCTGACACAGTACCTTTTTTCTGCTTTTTATATTCTGTTCAAATCCATACTGAGTGAGCGTCTGTGTGTGACTCCGGAAATATATACGGAGATTTAAATTTTCCCCTATACTATATACACCTGCTATCTTCTGATACAGTACCTTTTTTCTGCCTTTTGAATTAAGGTAAAATCCATACTGAGAGAGCGTCTGTGTGTGACTCCGGAAATATATATGGAGACTTAAATTTTCTCCTACACTGTATACAGCTGTATGCTTCTGATACAGTACCATATATCTGCTGGTATTTTTGGTACATTTTCCCAAACATGAGGAAGTATGGTGGAAGAGGCCGCGGACGTGGGCGGGGGGGCCAGCTGGTAATGATGGTGGTGGTGGTGCATCTGCTGGTAGTGCCAAAAGCACAATTGCACCTAAGGCAGGAGGTGTTGAGCCTGTGTCATCGTCTGGCTCCAGAAGGTCTGGAAGGCTCCCTTTTCTGGGAAAAAAAAATAAAAAATCATGGACTAGGAGTAATAGTAAATAGATGAATTTTTATTTGTACAAAAAACAATAATTAAAAACCGATAAAGTTTGAATACACGTTATAATAAAAGAACAAGGGAAAAAGCAGCATCCAGATCTCTAATCAAATAAGTCAAGTGTTATAATAATTCTGATAATTTTATACATCAATATATATAGTACATATAGTCACAATTGATCCAAGGTTCTCATATATACAAATATAAGAAAAATGGTTATTTCAGGTGTAAATACTCCTCAAAAAGACAAATGTCTCTATATGAACAAAATTGGTCAGTGTCGTAATATGGGTGCTAAAGTGCATAGTGCATAGTGCATCTAATCAAATCCATATATAAGAGACCATATATCTCAATACTTATAACCACAATGACACGTGGCCACACTATATATAATATCTCAAATTGTGTATATAATTATCCCACATACAAGGATTTACCATGCATAAATTTATCCAGAATTGGAGTATACAGCCATATATCGTATGCGGGCAATAAATAAATAATGCCACAAAATGTATATACTATCCCACATTTGGCAATGAATACAACACAAATTTATCCAAAGTTGGAATAAATGGCCAAAATGTAGCACATGGGTAACCAGTCCATATATAGCAGGTGGGTAAAAAATCAATATATGAAGTACCACAAATCGTATGTACAACCCCACATATAGCAATTTATAATAAATAGAGATTCATCCAAAATTGGAGTATATGGCTATATATAACACCTGTAATGCATGCGGATAGAAGCAGCACACTATCAATAAACTCAGTTAGAAGCAGATAAACCTAACTTCCAGCCATAATGGAAATCAGTGCCATTAATGCTAGTGCATAAATAGGGATCATATGGCGACCAAAATACGAACCACAGGACTTACTAGAATAGAGCTGCAGGACCCCTACGCGCGTTTCGCTATGTAGCTTCCACTAGTAAGTCCTGTGGTTCGTATTTTGGTCGCCATATGATCCCTATTTATGCACTAGCATTAACGGCACTAATTTCCATTATGGCTGGAAGTTAGGTTTATCTGCTTCTAAGGCTACTTTCACACTTGCGTTTTTTAGCGCTGCGCATCGTGCGCTATTGGTCGCATGCGCAATGTTCCCCTATCATTAACATGGCGGGCGCAGTGTCTTGCGCTTGCACGCGCTCATTAGCGTTTGGCGTGCGCTGCGCATTTTCCAGGTGTGCACCCAGACGCGCTAGACGCTACATGTTGCATTTTTTTTTCCGGCACACCTATTTAAAAATGCGCGTGCGCACGTGTGCGCACGCTATGCGCAAAAAAATAACATTGGCGTCTATGTGGACGCTGGCATGCGCGTGCCTTTGCGATTGTCAGCTCTTGTGCGCGCAAGCGATTTTTTTAGTAAACATTGTCTAGACACTTGTCCAATGACCCCCTAGACAAGATACATTGTTTGTGAGGAGTCTAGATAAAAGTAGTATAGATTAAAGGAAGGTGTCAGTGCCACACAGACCCCTACACAGACTGCCTGGAGACTGCATGCTGATAAGACCTGAAGATACAGCCTGGATCCCTATAAAAAGGCCTGCAAACAGCGTGCACCAAACTACACTGCCTGGAGACTGGAGCTGGACACTGGACGATCCATCTTGGACCACAACAGCCTGGATATTGCCTGGAGACTGCAAGATCCATCTTGGACCACAACAGCCTGGATATTGCCTGGAGACACTGTGCCTGGACTCAAGAGCGATCCAAAGTGCAAGAATGTGAGTATTCTTTAAACAAATGACAGGCTGTCTTTATAATGTAATATGTGCTCATGTAATTTTTTTTTTTTTTTGCAGCATGTCTTCTGGATCAGAATATTCACCATCCCGGCAAGAACTGGCCGAAGCAGAGCATGATGTGAGTATCTTCCTGCCTTTGGGTAAGTATAGCTGCTGAATCTACAAATGGCTAAAATTTGTGTTTCTTTTTCAGACATCATCGTCGGACACAGCCATTGAGGAGTCTCAGCAGGAGCAGTCGCAGCCGAGTCAAGTCCCGGTGGCGAGACGGAATGTAAGTATATAGCCTTTGAATGTCTATTTCTTTTCTACTCCTATTGTTCTTTTATTTGTAAAAAATATACAAGATTGTAATTTTTATTTTGTATCTTCTAGGTTCCACAATGGGACGACGACCTGTATGTGGATAATGAGGCCCTCATCTGCCAGGTCCATGAGGTGTCCCGTTGTGGGACAGCCGTGATCCGCAGTACAAGGACAATGTGGTGACCCGGCGGCTATGGAACGAGGTGGCCGCAGCGTTGATGGATGGCTGGGACAGCGCCTCTCCAAACCTCAAAAAGGCGTTTAGTAAGTATTTTCATTCTCTGTAATGCTGCACTCACTGTTGTTCCTGAGGCCACTGATGGGTTTACTGGCAGATATATTCTGCCAGTAAACCCAACAGTGCCCTATGGTTCAACACTGACTGCCCTGTGTATGCTATTGCAATGTGTTCTGCATTCTAGTGTTTGTTTTTATGCTGCACTCACTGTTGTTCCTGAGGCCACTGATGGGTTTACTGGCAGATATATTCTGCCAGCAAACCCAACAGTGCACTATGGTTCAACACTGACTGCCCTGTGTATGCTATTGCAATGTGTTCTGCATTCTAGTGTTTGTTTTTATGCTGCACTCACTGTTGTTCCTGAGGCCACTGATGGGTTTACTGGCAGATATATTCTGCCAGCAAACCCAACAGTGCCCTATGGTTCAACACTGACTGCCCTGTGTATGCTATTGCAATGTGTTCTGCATTCTAGTGTTTGTTTTTATGCTGCACTCACTGTTGTTCCTGAGGCCACTGATGGGTTTACTGGCAGATATATTCTGCCAGCAAACCCAACAGTGCCCTATGGTTCAACACTGACTGCCCTGTGTATGCTATTGCAATGTGTTCTGCATTCTAGTGTTTGTTTTTATGCTGCACTCACTGTTGTTCCTGAGGCCACTGATGGGTTTACTGGCAGATATATTCTGCCAGCAAACCCAACAGTGCCCTATGGTTCAACACTGACTGCCCTGTGTATGCTATTGCAATGTGTTCTGCATTCTAGTGTTTGTTTTTATGCTGCACTCACTGTTGTTCCTGAGGCCACTGATGGGTTTACTGGCAGATATATTCTGCCAGCAAACCCAACAGTGCCCTATGGTTCAACACTGACTGCCCTGTGTATGCTATTGCAATGTGTTCTGCATTCTAGTGTTTGTTTTTATGCTGCACTCACTGTTGTTCCTGAGGCCACTGATGGGTTTACTGGCAGATATATTCTGCCAGCAAACCCAACAGTGCCCTCTGGTTCAACAGTCAATGACATGTGGATTCTTGAGCTATGTGTTGTGCTTTATATTCATTTTTTACTGTCCAGTCACTCTTGTTCCTCATGTTAAGGTTGTTTTTGCTGCCAGATATATTCTAACAGCAAACATAACAGTGTCATGTGGTTCAACAGTCACTGACATGTGGATTCTTGAGCTTTTTATAATGCTGCATTAACAATTTTAAATTTTCATTCAGGTATGTGTGTTGAGAGTGATTTTGCACAGACTCCATTGTATAATTTTTTTTTTTTTTTTTTGATCAACAGTGAACAAAATCCGCACACGATGGCGCTCGATGAAGGACCGTTCAACACTGATGTTCGAGCAGAGGGACAGGTTCGCAGTGGTTCTGCAGCAAGGCCCAGAAATAAATATCGCTATTATCGCGAGTTGGCGTTCCTGAGACCGGTCCTTGCTAGCAGAGCGTAAGTTTTTTTGATTTTCTTTTTTTTTTTTAAGTTTTTTCTTTATTTTCTTTTCTACAGCTGATGCTTCTTGTTCATGCATTATAGTAATGTTTTTTTTTTCTTTCCACAGCACCTGGAGCAGCACCATGCAGCCTGTCCCTGAAAAGGTCCTTCCTCGGACAACCTTGGACTCGTCCCAGCCATCCGACAGCCTGGAAGCAACTTGCAGGTCAGCAACACGGACAGCTGGTGACCAGGAAGCTGGTCCATCAGGTGTTCCCCTCTCCCAGGTCTCTGCCACTGGTTATGCGGGCACTTCCCGCCAGCGGCAGAGGGCCATGGAGAGGAATGTCTTGCCCAAGTTTGTTCACTTGAGCGAGTCCTTTCAAGGCAATATCAAGACGCTTGGAGGCAGAGTTGGAAGTGGTTTTTCACTGATGGAACGTGGTTTTACCCACATGGATCACGGCTTCAACAGTGTCGAACAGCGTCTTGATCGCCTGGAGGCCGACCTCAACAGACCAGCGCACCATTTTTTCAGTAAAATAGAACGGGGCATGGCGGAACACCTTACTCCTGAGCAACAGCTGAGTGTGATGCAGGCCTGCAACAATGCTTACTTGCAGGCTATGCAGCAGAATCGGTACGTGCAGCAGTCAGTGGTTGCATATCCAACAGTGCCACCACTGATTCGCCACACATCACTACCGACTTCTGCTGCATACCACTGCACGGCCACCAGCATTCCGAGTCACCACTACACCACCACAAGTCCGAGTACTGTTGGACACTCCACCGTCGCCACCACCATGGCAAGCGCTGCTCCTGTGTGGAGCAACACCCCCACAGACACTGGTCCACAGTCATGGACTCAAGCCACCGCAGTACCTGCTTGGGCCACGGCACCCACTTCTCCTTCTAGGAGTACCGCCACCAGTCAACAATTTCCCGCCACAGCACCCACTGATCCTATGAGTACCGTCACCAGTCAGCAACAATCCATTTCAAGGGCACCCACTTCTCCTTCTAGGAGTACCGCCACCAGTCAACAATTTACCGCCACAGCACCCACTGATCCTATGAGTACCGCCACCAGTCAGCAACAATCCATTTCAAGGGCACCCACTTCTCCTTGGAACACCGCCAACCATTTGGTTACTCCGAGCACTGCCAACACTTCCACCGCCACTGCCACCACCGAGCATGAGAGCGGTGACCCACATTCAGTCTTTTTTGTTTCAAGGCCAAGGTCAACCAACTCAAGGTGGACACAGAGAAGTCGGTCCATGCATACTCCTGTCCCCAAGAAGAAAAATAAAAAATCTTTGTTTGTCCATCCACCCTCTCCTCCTAATGTGTCTCAAAGTGACTCTCATTTGATGTGTGATCTTCCTTCACCCACTACTTTTGTTGCCCCTTCCCCTCGAACCCCTTCATCGGTTTCCAGCCGCTCTTCATCTCTGCACACCCCCAGAGTATCGAAATCACCACCAAAACGTCAGTAGCAATAAAAATTTGTAATAAAAAAGCAGATTTCTATACAACTTCTGTGGCAGTGACGATACATATGGCATCTTTTACAAACATTGTACTAATCTGATTTTTCTATTACTACTGGGGCAGTGACTACCAATGGCATCTTGTACAAACATTGTACTAATCAGATTTTTCTATTACTAGTGGGGCAGTGACTACCAATTGCATGTTGTACAAACATTGTACTAATCTGATTTTTCTATTACTACTGAGGCAGTGACTACCAATGGCATCTTGTACAAACATTGTACTAATCTGATTTTTCTATTACTAGTGGGGCAGTGACTACCAATTGCATGTTGTACAAACATTGTACTAATCTGATTTTTCTATTACTACTGGGGCAGTGACTACCAATTGCATGTTGTACAAACATTGTACTAATCTGATTTTTCTATTACTACTGGGGCAGTGACTACCAATGGCATCTTGTACAAACATTGTACTAATCTGATTTTTCTATTACTAGTGGTGCAGTGACTACCAATTGCATGTTGTACAAACATTGTACTAATCTGATTTTTCTATTACTACTGGGGCAGTGACTGCCAATTGCATGTTGTACAAACATTGTACTAATCTGATTTTTCTATTACTACTGGGGCAGTGACTACCAATTGCATGTTGTACAAACATTGTACTAATCTGATTTTTCTATTACTACTGGGGCAGTGACTACCAATGGCATCTTGTACAAACATTGTACTAATCTGATTTTTCTATTACTACTGGGGCAGTGACTACCAATTGCATGTTGTACAAACATTGTACTAATCTGATTTTTCTATTACTACTGGGGCAGTGACTACCAATGGCATCTTGTACAAACATTGTACTAATCTGATTTTTCTATTACTAGTGGGGCAGTGACTACCAATTGCATGTTGTACAAACATTGTACTAATCTGATTTTTCTATTACTACTGGGCAGTGACTACCAATTGCATCTTGTACAAACATTGTACTAATCTGATTTTTCTATTACTAGTGGGGCAGTGACTACCAATTGCATGTTGTACAAACATTGTACTAATCTGATTTTTCTATTACTACTGGGGCAGTGACTACCAATGGCATCTTGTACAAACATTGTACTAATCTGATTTTTCTATAACTTCTGGGGCACTGACAATACCATGCTCATGTTGGACACAAATTGTACTAATCTGATCTATCAAAAACCTTTGTGTGAATAGAAATATTTTCTTTTTTTGTTAATAAAAAGAAATTATAATGTGATCTATACAAATGTAATCAAAAAAATCATTGGCAATTCAAATGTTGTTTTCCTGTTGTACAAAATAAATGTGCCAATCTTCTTTTAGTAATTTTGGTTTGCTTTGTATTTATTTCGCCACCTACACACTGCGACGTACACACACTGCGATGTACACTTTGCGTTTTTGACTACACATAAGTACAGGAATGACACAAGTTTGTGTACTTTATGGAGATATGTTTAGTCCAAAACACAAATATATTACTTTTTTTGCACCAACAGTCTGTCTGTCTGCTAATATTGCACAGACTGAATAGAGGATGGTGTTGAGTGCAAGGCATATCTATTTAACCTTGCCAGATATACTAAAAAATGAAATGAGTGTGGTGTGTTTTTGACATTATTTCACTTTGTGATACAAGGCCAGGGATTCTAGATATAGCTTGTAATTGAGCACATCCTCTATTCAGTGTGTCTTGAAGAAACAGAGGAGATGATGGTGAAAATACACTTTATATGTACAATACCCTGACCTTGTATCATTACTATCACACCTGGCCAGGTGAATAGACATGAGTTTTAACCAGATGCGTTTCTTCAGTATGCATATATTTGAAGCATACTGTAGTGATGCTGCTGTTTATAACTCATGTGTACTCACCTGTCCAGCCTTGTATCATTACTATCACACCTGGGCAGGTGAATAGACATGAGTTTTAACCAGCAGCGTTGCTTCAGTCTGCATTAATTTGAAGCATACTGTAGCGATGCTGCTGTTTAGAACTCATGTGTACTCACCTGCCCAGGCATGATACATTCTGAAGTGACGATGCGTTATTTGGGGCATCACCACTTCAGCATGCCACCAGGCATTGGTATAGAACAAGATGTATAATCTTTATTATCTCTGCATTCCAAATCAAGTCACAGTGACACAAATAATTTATGTGTTAAATAAAGGTCATACAACTTGTGTGCATGTATATTTAACTGCATAGTCAGGATTAAAAATAAATTCATGATGCACCCAAAAATATGCATTATGAATTCACTGGTAAACCTGGCCATTTCATAATTGTTTTTTAATTTAAAAACAGACTGCACGTGGTAGAGGTATAAACAGAGGTATTTTATTGAAGTAAAAAAAAACATTTTTTATTTACATACAGACAAGAACATTCTTTTACACCATTTGTTCTTGCCAATCCACCCGTCCTACATCTGAGATGAAGTAGGCCGCAAATTGGTCTCTCATTTGGCTGACTTCAACAGAAGACCTGAGAGGGTGCTGAGTGAACTCAGGCAATGGGTTAGGAGCTGCATCATCAAGTTCAAAGTTTGGTGCTCTTTCGCCATGACAAAGTTATGTAGCACCACACAGGCCTTCACAACTTCATCCACTGTTTGCACTTTCAGATGAATGGCTGTGCCCAGAATGCGCCACCTGGAAACCAGTATACCGAAGGCACACTCTACAGTTCTCCTTGCCCTGGTCAGCCTGTAATTGAAAATTTTTTTGTTGTGGTACAAGTCCTGGCTGGAGTAGGGTTTAAGTAGGTGTTGGCTCATCTGGAATGCCTCATCCCCAACCATTACAAATGGCATTGCTGGACCTTCGGTGTGGGGAAGAGGCCGTGGCATGGGGAAATTAAACTGGTTTCCATACAACCTCCGTCCCATGTCCGAGTTCTTAAACGCCTGTGAGTCATTCCCACGGCCAAATGCCCCAATGTCCACCGCAACAAACATACAGTCTGCATCTGCAATGGCCATAAGAACTGTAGAATAATACTTCTTGTAATTGTAGTACTCCGAGCCTGTTCTTTTAGGTTTGATGATGCGGATGTGTTTCCCATCAACTGCTCCCAAACAGTTGGGGAAATTGCATGTTGTCCAGAATTTTTCTGCTATTTCTAGCCACTTTTCGGTGGTGGGCAGGGGCATAAATTCCGGACAGAGAACAGTCCACAATGCCCGGCAGGTGTCAACAACAATTCCTGACAACGTGGAGATACCAATCCGGTACTGGAAGTGAAGTGAAGACAGGCTCTCTCCAGTAGCAAGGAATCTATAGAAAGAACAAAAAAATTATTATTGTATATGTTTTTGTAAAACATTAACAAAACCAAAAAATGGCATCAAAATAATTCTGCAGGTCTTTGTTTACTAGCTGCAGAACAATAATTCTGTCATCTTTGTAATAGTACATGGCATTAGTAATACAATGATGCAGGCATTCGTTTATCAATAATACATACCGTAATGTCACCAGAAGTCTTTCCTCTGGAGGAATCGCCCGACGCAGCTGGGTGTCCTGTCTCCTTATTAATTGTTGTACCCGAGCAAGTAAATCCATGAAGGATTGTTGTGACATCCGGGTGTAGTCGTTAAATTTCTCCGGGTTTGACTGCAGCTCACTGTAGAGGGTGTGATATGCTCCACGGCTCTCCCGGAGTTCAACAATGGGATGTACCCACAAATGCGCCGCTGCCGTCTACGCTGTCTATCTCTCTTCCTTTGTTCATGGCAAGTAACGGCATAAGACTGTGCCATAGCCATGTCCACATCCAGGTTGAAGAAGAAATTCTGCATAAGCTGATCCATGGTCACCAAGGCAAATGCAAGCAAATGTAAAAAAGGGCTGTGAACAGGCTCTATATAAAGATTTTAAATAAGACACACCCACTGGCGTCCCATTGGTGGGTTCTGTTGCAAGAATTTTTCAAGGATTTTCATCATGTGTTTTGCACAGAAAAAACACAAACGCAGACAAAAACGCTTTAAATCGCATACAATCGCTTACAAACGCTGCGTTTTTTAAAAGCAATGCGCACTATTCGACTGCAAAATATCGCAGCGATTACATGCGTTTGCACGCGGATTTTTCAAGCGTTTCATGTGCGCTCGATACGCAGCGCTAAAAAACGCAAGTGTGAAAGTAGCCTGAGTTTATTGATAGTGTGCTGCTTCTATCCGCATGCATTACAAGTGTTATATATAGCCATATACTCCAATTTTGGATGAATCTCTATTTATTATAAATTGCTATATGTGGGGTTGTACATACGATTTGTGGTACTTCATATATTGATTTTTTACCCACCTGCTATATATGGACTGGTTACCCATGTGCTACATTTTGGCCATTTATTCCAACTTTGGATAAATTTGTTGCCAAATGTGGGATAGTATATACATTTTGTGGCATTATTTATATTATTGCCTGCATACGATATATGGCTATATACTCCAATTCTGGATGGTAAATCCTTGTATGTGGGATAATTATATACACAATTTGAGATATTATATATAGTGTGGCCACGTGTCATTGTGGTTATAAGTATTGAGATATATGGTCTCTTATATATGGATTTGATTAGATGCACTATGCACTATGCACTTTAGCACCCATATTACGACACTGACCAATTTTGTTCATATAGAGACATTTGTCTTTTTAAGGAGTATTTACACCTGAAATAACCATTTGTCTTTTATTTGTATATATGAGAACCTTGGATCAATTGTGACTATATGTACTACATATATTGATGTATAAAATTATCAGAATTATTATAACACTTGACTTATTTGATTAGAGATCTGGATGCTGCTTTTTCCCTTGTTCTTTTATTATAACGTGTATTCAAACTTTATCGGTTTTTAATTATTGTTTTTTGTACAAATAAAAATTTATCTATTTACTATTACTCCTAGTCCATGATTTTTTTGCGTTTTTGTTCAATTTATGGATGAGTATACCTGTATTTGGCCTTTTTTCTTTGGGATATATCCCTTTTCTGGGAGTAGGTAAACCGCTTTTAAAGCCGGAGCATCAGGAACAGGTTTTGGCTTACATTGACGAAACAGCCTCCAGCTCTATCGCCTCCTCTTCTGAAGTTTCAAAAACTGCAAGCACTGAGTCGTCAGTGCAGGCTCCTGGTCAGGAACGACACCTTTCCTTGTGTCCTTCACCCCCAACAAAAGTGAAGGATGCGGCAGGCCACACTTCAGATTACTCCCTGGAGCTCTTTTCACATACCTTGCCAGGGTTATCAAGTGAAATCCTGAATTCCCCAGTTTAAGATGAATATGACATGAAGTGCACTGATGCACAGTAAGTGCTATATGATTCTGCTGGTACATTCACTCAGAGCACTGCATTGCCCTTGCAGTCTACTGAGCCAAATTCTGACCCTGATGAAACTCAGGTGCCCCTTCCTGCATACTCTACCACCTTACACGGTGACACAGAGGAAGGTGCAGATGAAATTGAAGAGGAGGTGATGGATGACCCAGTTGTTGACCCGGATTGGCATCCATTGAGGGAAGAGGGTGCCGCTGGCAATAGCTCAGAAGAGGAGGAGGATCCGCAGCAGGCATCGACATCGCAGCTGCGGTTATCTGGCAGGCCCGTAGAAGTCCAAAAACGTGTTAAAAAAAACAAAAAGAGTTGCAGGACAGCTTGGCCAGACGGTCAAATTAGCACAGCGTGCAAGACCTTAAAATTCATCCCATAGTAGGAAGAGTGCAGTGTGGCACTTTTTTGACCAAAATCCTATTGATGAGGCAAAGGTTATTTGTAAGAAGTGCGGAAGGACCTTTAGCGGAGGGAAAAATCTCAGAAATTTGAATACCTGTGGCATGCTAAGACATTTAAGTACCATGCACTTGCAAGCGTGGACGGACTACAAAACCTCAGGTAGCACATGTGCACATGCTCCGACTGAAGGTAGCCAGCAACGCTACATCGTTTCCCCCACTGTAAGCCCACCGGTTAGCACACCACCAGCAAGAAATGTTGAGGTGTCGTCGCAATGCCAAAGCAGTCAGGGAATCACAATGTTTTTCCAACGAAAGACTGAATCTAGGCCATCACCACCACCATCACCATCACCAACCCCCTCTCAGTCCGCCATGTCCACCGCTAGTTCCCCCATATGCAGCTCTCAAGTCCAGCTCACCCTAGCAGACACTCTGAGTAGGACAAGAAAGTACTCATCCTCTCATCCGCGTACACTGGCTTTGAACGCCTACATTGCCAAACTGATCTCATTAGAGATGATGCCCTTCCGTTTGGTTGAAAGCGCAGCATTCCGAGAGCTCATGGCCTACGCTGTCCCACGCTATGACCTACCCAGTCAGAACTTCTTTTCTAGAAAAGCCATCCCTACCCTCCACCTGCATGTGAAAGACCGCATCGTCCATGCACTCAAACAATCAGTGAGTGGAAAGGTGCACTTCACAACAGATTCATGGGCCAGTAGGCATGGCCAGGGCCGTTCCATCACTGCGCACTGGGTGAATGTGGTGAATGCAGGGTCCACAGGGGACAGCGGCAGAGGGACAGTGCTGCTTTTAGCCCATGGTATAGGCAACAGTTGGCTGTAGGCATTCGACCCTCCTCCTCCTTCTCCTCCATAAGCGAAAGCTAGTTGACAGAGCGCAGTCACACGAGCACTCCATCTGCAGCTGCCAGTGTTGCACACGTGGTGTCCCACTATCGAACAGCTAGTGGTAAGCGTCAGCAGGCTGTTTTAAAGATTAAGTCTTTGGGCGAAAACAGACACACCGCGGAGGTACTGGTCGACTACTTGCAGCGAGAAACTGAGTCATGGCTGGGCAGTCTATATCTTGCACCAGGCAAAGTAGTCAGTGATAACCGCCATAATTTTGTGGCGGCCTGACACATACAGTACCTTGCCTGGCTCACACCTTGAACCTGGTGGTGCAGTGCTTCATAAATAATTATCCAGAGTTACCAGCCCTGCTCCATAAGGTGCGAAGACTGTGCTCGCACATCCGTCGCTTGCCCGTAGACTCTAGTCGTATGCAGAGGCTGCAGCGATCGCTCCACCTCCCCAAGAACCGCCTAATCATAGACGTTGCAACAAGGTGGAACTCCACCATGCACATGGTTGAGAGGCTGTGCGAACAGAGGCAGGCTGTAATGCATTTGTGGGAGGATACACGGGCAAGCAGTTTGAGGGCAGACATCGAGTTGTTGGGTGTGCAGTGGTCAAAGCTGAAAGACCTCTGTAAAGTCCTTCAGTGTTTTGAGGAATGCACACGGCTGGTAAGCGCAGACGACGCCATCATAAGCATGAGCATCCCACTTAAGTATCTGTTCATGCAAACTTTGACGCACATTAAGGATCAGGTGTCTGCAGCGAAAGAGGAGGAGGAGGGAAGCCTTGGTGACAGTCAGCCATTGTCTGTTCAGGGAACTGTCCTGGATGAGGAGGAGGAAGAAGAGGAAGAGGAGGAGGATGAGGAGGATGATTATTTTGGGGAGTAGGATGCTTCTCAGGGGGCAAGAGAAAATGTTGGCTTGCCAAGATCAGGTACAGGGTTTGTGCGTGACTGGAGGGATGTGGATTTGTCAGAAAGTGCTCCTCCACCCACCACTGACAGTGCATCATTGACACCTGGAACATTGGCCCACAGGTGTGATTATGTCTTGCGGATCCTAAAAAGGGACCCCGCATTGCCAAAATTATGAAGGATGACGACTACTGGATGGCCAGCTGTCACGCTGTCTCTGTATACAGGAGGATCGGGGTCTATGCTGACCCTAAGCTGGGGTCCTGACTAATCCCTCTACCTGGAGGTACTGTTGATGGTACAGAGGTCCAGGCCGCCAGCGTAACCCTATCTCCTGTGAATCCCTAACCACTGTAATCTGGTCCTGAGAAGGACCCTGATTACCACCACAGGGAACAGGAAGGTAACTGCCTTCACACACAGTATAAGACGAACGAGACAGTACAAGGGGTAAAATAAAAGACCACCTTGCATACAAAACTATCACTACAGAGGGAACACCAACGGGTAAGGAGATAAATAATAAAGCGAGGAGAGGAGAAAACCACAACAGGTACTCTTAGCTTTAGACTTCTCAATACGATCCGCTCTGCTGGTCTGCATGAATGCTTTCACCGACACTTCCCCAGCAGACAGGCAGGTATATGAAGGAAACCAATTACCACAACATTAATTGCAGCTGAGCGAGGCTGGTCTAGTCCAGCACAGAGAGAGGAAGAATTAACTCCCTCAGCACCAGAACCTCAGCTGTGAGAAGTCAGGGTGTGCAATCGCGACGATCTTTGCAGTGACACACCCGTGACAGTACCCCCCCTTCTACGAGGGGCCTCCGGACCCTCAGGGCCGGGTTTATCTGGATGAGTAGTGTGGAAGGCCCGAACCAATCGGTCTGCGTTAATATCCGACGCAGAAACCCACGTCCTCTCCTCAGGACCATACCCCCTCCAATGAACAAGGTACTGAAGGGACCGGCGATTCAGACGTGAATCGATGACTCTCGACACCTGGAACTCCAAGTTACCATTGACCACCACAGGAGGAGGAGGTAAAGGTGAAGGTATCACCGGCGCACATACCTCTTAAGCAACGATCTGTGGAACACATTATGAATTTTAAATGTAGGAGGGAGGTCAAGACGGAATGCAACCGGATTAATTATAGCACTGATCTTGTATGGCCCGATGAACCTGGGACCCAGTTTCCAGGAGGGAACCTTAAGTTTTATATCCGGACCAGACACTCTCCTCCTATCAGCCATACGTTTGTATCGGTTCCCCATAGTACTCAGATTATTCAGCACTCCTCTCCACACTGAAGCAAGTGACGACGAAAATCGTTCCTCCTCAGGAACCCCAGGAGAGCCCCCCCTATTGAAAGTACAAAACTGGGGGTGAAAACCATATGCCCCAAAAAACGGGGACTTACCAGTGGACTCGCTCCGCCTATTATTTAGAGCAAATTCCGCCAGAGGCAAGAAAGAAGCCCAGTCCTCCTGGTTCTCTGACACAAAACACCGGAGATATGTCTCCAAGCTCTGGTTCAGACGCTCTGTCTGACCATTGGTCTGCGGGTGAAAAGCCGATGAAAATGACAACTGCATCCCCCGCCGTGTACAAAATGCTTTCCAGAATTTGGACACAAACTGAGACCCCCGATCCGACACCACATCGGTGGGTACCCCGTGAAGCCTTACAATCTCCCCAATAAACACCTGCGCAAGAGTTTTAGCATTAGGAAGAGCAGGAAGAGCGATAAAATGTGCCATCTTGCTGAACCTGTCCACTACAACGAGTATGACTGTTTTACCCGAAGATGGCGGGAGGTCCGTAATGAAGTCCATAGACAGATGAGTCCACGGACGCTCCGGGATCTTCAAAGGTAAGAGGGTCCCCGACGGACGGGTATGTGGGGTCTTAGAGCGCGCACAAACCTCGCAGGACGCGACAAAAGTTACCACCTCCTTATGTAAGTTAGGCCACCAAAACCGACGCGAGAGGAGATCCTCAGTTGCTTTACTCCCTGGGTGTCCTGCCAAAGCTGAATTATGGTGTGCCTCGATCACCTTTTGTCGCAACTCGCAACTGATTTGGAACAAACAGTCTCCCTGGAGGTCCTACAGGGGCATCCCCCTGAGCCTCCAATACCTCCTCCTCAAGCTCAGAGCATACTGCCGACACCACCACCCCCTCCTGAAGGACCGGAACCGGGTCCTCCGTATTCCCAGCCCCTGGGAAACAGCGAGATAAGGCATCCGCCTTAACATTTTTTGAGCCAGGACGATATGTGACGACAAAATTAAACCTGGTAAAAAACAACGACCACCTAGCTTGTCTTGGATTCAGACGTTTAGCGGACTCTAAATATAACAGGTTTTTGTGATCGGTAATGACGGTGACCGGGTGGACTGCCCCCTCCAAAAAATGACGCCACTCCTCAAAAGCTAACTTAATGGCCAAGAGTTCCCTATTGCCGACATCATAATTCCTCTCAGCGGACGACAATTTTTTAGAGAAGAAGGTGCACGGATGCCATTTACCAGGGGACGAACCTTGTGACAATACTGCTCCCACCCCTACCTCGGAAGCGTCCACCTCAACAATGAACGGCTGTGACGCATCAGGTTGAATAAGTATGGGTGCTGAAGCAAAACATTTTTTCAAAGAGGAAAACGCTTGACAAGTCTTGTCAGACCACTTTGAAAAATCCGTCCCTTTTTTAGTCATGTCTGTGAGAGGTTTAACTATGGACGAAAAATTACGAATGAACTTCCGGTAGTAGCTAGCAAACCCCAGGAAACGTTGTAATGCCTTAAGATCCTCTGGCAGATCCCACTCAAGAACTGCCCGCACTTTCCCAGGGTCCATACGAAAACCGGATGCTGACACCAGGAACACTAAAAACTGAAGTTCCTGTACGGCGAACACACACTTCTCCCATTTGGCGTACAGTTTATTATCCCGCAAGATCTGTAACACCTGCCTAACATGCTCCTGATGAGACACAAGATCTGGCGAGTAAATTAAGATATCATCCAGATATATGACCACAAACTGTCCCATTAGGTGGCGAAAGATGTCATTTACAAAGTGTTGAAACACCGCCGGGGCAATACTCAGACCAAATGGCATGACAAGGTTCTCATAATGCCCCTCCGGAGTGTTAAACGCCATCTTCCACTCATCCCCCTCCTTCATCCTAATCAGATTGTACGCCCCCCTGAGATCCAACTTAGATAACCATTTGGCACCCACGATCTGATTGAAGAGATCGGGAATAAGTGGGAGCGGATACGGATCTCGGACCGTAATCCGATTAAGCTCACGGAAATCCAGGCAAGGGCGTAGGCCTCCATCTTTTTTCTTCACAAAGAAGAACCCCGCGGCCATCGGGGAAGATAAAGGTCTAATATGCCCCTTAGCCAGACTCTCTGAAATATAATCCTTCATGGCCTGTCTCTCAGGACCAGAAAGGTTATACAACCTAGATTTCGGTAACTTGGCCCCAGGGAGCAAGTTAACAGCACAGTCATACTTGCGATGAGGAGGTAGTTCTTGACACCCTTTTTCCGAAAATACATCCTCAAAGTCCACCAGAAATGGAGGTAAGGCCCTAGGAGCGACCGCACCAATGACCGTATTCATGCAGTTTTTATTACAGAAATCGCTCCATTGGGTTATCTCTGGATTGCCAATTAATAACCGGGTTATGCTTAGTTAGCCAAGGCAGGCCCAGCGCTATAGGAGTGGGAAGACCCTCCAACACATAACAAGACAACAGTTCTTTATGTAGCGCCCCCACTTGAAGATCTATGTTATGCACTGCTTGCACAAAACTTCCCTGACCGAGAGGTCTGGCGTCGATCGAGAATATGGGGACGGGTTTAACTAACCCACTCAAACGCATACCTTGAACCCGGGCAAAGCGAGCATCCACCAGATTAGCCCCGGCCCCACTATCCAGAAGAACAGATATCCTCTCAGTTTTCGCACCCACCACCACCTCCGCCGGTACGAGAAACTGAGACGAACTTAGGGACGAAATACTTACTCCCAGATTGCCGTCCACCACACAATCTGGGATCAATAGTTTTCCGGTGACTTCTCACTCTGCAAAGGACGGGATGGACACCCCCTAATAAAATGTCCCTTTTTTCCACAGAAGAAACAACTTCTTGTTTTGTGGCGCCCCACCGATCCCTCCCCCGGAATGATGTCCCTCCTAATTGCATAGGCTCCTCTGGACTGACCAGGGGAACCTCCGTATAAGGGACCCTTGAGGAAGGTGGAGTCATCACAGGGGGCGAAGTTACCCCGCACCTCTCCCGAAGACGTCTGTCAATACGAATAGCAAGGGCCATAGCGGCTTCCAGTGTCGTGGGAGGGTCATACTGCGCCAACACATCTTTTAATTTGTCAGATAAACCTTGACAAAACTGGCTCCTAAGAGCCGGGTCATTCCACTGGGTGTCCGTGGCCCACCTACGGAACTCCGAACAGAATTCCTCTGCCGGACGATCTCCCTGCTGTATC
Source organism: Oophaga sylvatica (assembly GCA_033576555.1). Lineage (NCBI taxonomy): Eukaryota > Metazoa > Chordata > Amphibia > Anura > Dendrobatidae > Oophaga > Oophaga sylvatica. The sequence goes on along the minus strand of JARQOD010000007.1, from coordinate 33,674,758 downwards.
TTACGTAACTGTCATGGGTGTATCGCCACGAGGATCGTCGCGATTACACACTCTGACTTCTCACAGCTGAGTTGCTGTTTCTTTGTGTTTGGTAATGAGGGAGTTAATTTTACCTAGCTCTTTGCTAAGACTAGGTCCAGCCTCGCCCGGCTGCTTTTGATTATGTTCTAATTAGATTCCTTCATATACCTGCCAGTCTGCTTGTTAGATGCCGGTGAAAGCATTCATGTAGTCTAGCAGACTGGATCGGTTCTGAGAATACTTAAGCTAAGAGCTCCTTAGTTGTTTTTACTCTTATAGCTTATAGTTTATCTCTGAGACCTTAGGTGTTCCTACTGTGTGTGAGTGTTGTATGTAAGACTTTATTTACTTTATTTCTTGTCTTTCTGTTCATTAACCGTTACCTGTTCATTCCCTTTGGTGGTAATCAGGGTCCTTCTTAGGACTAGATTACAGTTGGCAGGGATTGATAGGAGACAGGGTTTACGCTGGTGGCCTGGACCTCTGTACCTTTAACAGTACCTCCAGGTAGAGGGATTAGTTAGGACCCCAGTTTAGGGTCAGCATAGACCCCGGTCACCCTCTAGCCGGAGACAGCGTATAACGGATTCAGTATTGACCCACTGGACTTTCTGTCAGGTAATTCTATGTTATCATATATCTATACGCATGTTATATAGTATGTTGCCCTTTTGATATAGATTACTGACATCACATATATATATATCTGCTATACAGCGTGACATTTTCACCGGCCCATACTAAAGATTCTCCCCAGCTGTCATGGATCCAGTAGCCCAGCTGGCCCGGCAGTTGCAGGGGTTGTCCATGGAGTTTGCAGACATTAAGTCCAAGGTTTTGTCCCCCCCGGAGCAAACCAGATCTGAACCTAAGGTTGCTCTCCCGGACAGGTTCACTGGTGGGCGGGACAAATTTTTTACTTTCCGGGAGGCATGTAAATTGTACTTTCGGCTGCGGCCTCGGTCATCTGGGAGTGAGGAGCAGAGGGTGGGAATTGTTATCTCGCTCTTACAAGGGGACCCTCAATCTTGGGCGTTCTCTATTCCTCCAGGCTCCCCAGATCTCCAGTCAGTGGATCGATTTTTTACTGCCCTGGGTCTGGTATATGATGATCCGGATCGAGTTTCCCTTGCTGAAACAAAGTTACGTAAAATACGGCAAGGAAATCGTCCAGCGGAGGAATATTCTTCTGAGTTCCGTAGATGGGCAACAGATACTCAGTGGAATGACCCAGCTCTTAGGAGCCAGTTTTGTCAAGGGTTGTCTGACAAATTAAAAGATGTGTTGGCTCAGTATGATTCTCCTCCATCACTGGAGGCTGCTATGGCCCTCGCTATTCGCATTGATAGACGAATTCGGGGAAGACACGAGGTAACTCCGCCTCCCGTGATGACTCCACCTGCTACTAAAGTCCCTTATACTGAGGTTCCCCTGGTCTGTTCTGAGGAACCCATGCAGTTGGGAGGGACATCTTTTTGTAGGAGGGAATCGGCAGTGCGCCGCAAGGCTAGAAGGTGTTTCTTTTGCGGGAGAGAGGGACATTTTGTTGGGGGGTGTCCATCCCGGGTCTCTTTGAGCAAAGGAGTTAACCTGGGAGTGTGTATTTCGTCCCCAAATCCCTCTCAGTTTCTCGTGCCTGCGGAGGTGGTGATTGGTACTAGAACTGAGAGGATTTCTGTTTTTCTTGATAGTGGGTCCGGGGCTAATCTGGTGGACGCTCGGTTTGCCCAGGTGCATGGTATGCAACTGAGTGTATTGGCCAAACCGGTCCCTATAGCCTCTATTGATTCTAGACCTCTCGGTCAAGGTAGCTTGGTACAAGCTGTTCATAACATAGATCTTCGAGTAGGGGCAATACATAAAGAGCAATTGTCTTGTTATGTGTTGGAGGGTCTACCTACTCCTATTGTGTTGGGACTTCCTTGGTTGGCTAAACATAACCCAGTGATTGATTGGCAATCCAGAAAGATAAGCCAGTGGGGTGAATTTTGCAGGAATAACTGCATGAGCACGGTCATCGGTGCGGTTGTGCCTAGGACTTTGTCTCCTTTTCTGGAGGACTTTGGGGAGATGTTCTCAGAGGAGGGGTGTAAAGAGTTACCTCTTTATCGCGCATATGACTGCTCAATAAAGTTGCTTCCTGATGCCTTATCTCGTACTTTCCCAGGGGCCGGGAAGACGGATGATCCGGTTCCTATTCCTCAGGAGGGAGTTGTAGTGTCAGCTGTATGCTCTGAGCTTGAGGGGGAGGTATTGGGGGCTCAGGGGGACGCCCCTGTGGGACTTCCAGGGAGACTGATAGTTTCAGATCGGTTAAGACTGAAGGTTACGGGGAACCGTTACAAACGGATGGCTGATAGGGGGAGAGTTTCTGGTCTAGATCTGAAGGTGAACGATCTGGTTTGGTTGTCTACCAGGAATATAAAACTTAAAGTTTCCTCCTGGAGGTTGGGTCCCAGATTCATCGGGCCGTACAGGATCAGTTCCATAATTAATCCTGTGGCATTTCGTCTGGACCTCCTCCTACGTTTAAAATTCATAATGTGTTTCACAAGTCATTACTTAAAAAGTATGTGGCACCAGTCATACCGTCACCTCTACCGCCTCCTTCAGTGGTGGTCAATGATAACGTGGAATTTCATGGGTCGAAAATCATTGACTCACGTCTCAGTCGCCGATCCCTTCAGTACTTGGTTCATTGGAAGGGGTATGGTCCTGAGGAGAGGAGGTGGGTCCCTGCGTCTGATGTTAACGCAGATCGATTAGTTCGGACCTTTCACACAACTCACCCGGGCAGACCTGGCCCTGAGGGTCCGGAGTCCCCTCGTAGAGGGGGGGGTACTGTCATGGGTGTATCGCCACGAGGATCGTCGCGATTACACACTCTGACTTCTCACAGCTGAGTTGCTGTTTCTTTGTGTTTGGTAATGAGGGAGTTAATTTTACCTAGCTCTTTGCTAAGACTAGGTCCAGCCTCGCCCGGCTGCTTTTGATTATGTTCTAATTAGATTCCTTCATATACCTGCCAGTCTGCTTGTTAGATGCCGGTGAAAGCATTCATGTAGTCTAGCAGACTGGATCGGTTCTGAGAATACTTAAGCTAAGAGCTCCTTAGTTGTTTTTACTCTTATAGCTTATAGTTTATCTCTGAGACCTTAGGTGTTCCTACTGTGTGTGAGTGTTGTATGTAAGACTTTATTTACTTTATTTCTTGTCTTTCTGTTCATTAACCGTTACCTGTTCATTCCCTTTGGTGGTAATCAGGGTCCTTCTTAGGACTAGATTACAGTTGGCAGGGATTGATAGGAGACAGGGTTTACGCTGGTGGCCTGGACCTCTGTACCTTTAACAGTACCTCCAGGTAGAGGGATTAGTTAGGACCCCAGTTTAGGGTCAGCATAGACCCCGGTCACCCTCTAGCCGGAGACAGCGTATAACGGATTCAGTATTGACCCACTGGACTTTCTGTCAGGTAATTCTATGTTATCATATATCTATACGCATGTTATATAGTATGTTGCCCTTTTGATATAGATTACTGACATCACATATATATATATCTGCTATACAGCGTGACAGTAACTTAGTTTCAGCAAGGGAGACCCGATCCGGGTCATCATATACAAGACCCAGAGCTGCGAAAAATCTATCCACTGACTGGAGAGCCGGGGAGCCCGGGGGAAGAGAGAACGCCCAGGATTGGGGGTCCCCTTGTAGGAGTGAGATGACAATTCCCACCCTTTGATCTTCACTCCCAGATGACTGAGGTCGCAACCGAAAGTACAATTTACATGCCTCCCGGAAAGCAAAAAATTTGTCCCGCTCTCCAGTGAACCTGTCCGGGAGAGCTACTTTAGGTTCAGGTCTGGCCTGCTCCGGGGGGTACAAAACCTTGGACTTAACGTCCCTCAGCTCCATGGACAAACTCTGCAACTGCTGAGCTAGACTGGCTACTGGATCCATGGTGGCTGGGGAGAATCTTTAGTGTGGTCGGTAAAAATGTCATGCTGTCTCTGTATACAGGAGGACCGAGGTCTATGCTGACCCTAAGCTGGGGTCCTGACTAATCCCTCTACCTGGAGGTACTGTTGATGGTACAGAGGTCCAGGCCGCCAGCGTAACCCTATCTCCTGTGAATCCCTAACCACTGTAATCTAGTCCTGAGAAGGACCCTGATTACCACCACAGGGAACAGGAAGGTAACTGCCTTCACACACAGTATAAGACGAACGAGACAGTACAAGGGGTAAAATAAAAGACCACCTTGCATACAAAACTATCACTACAGAGGGAACACCAACGGGTAAGGAGATAAATAATAAAGCGAGGAGAGGAGAAAACCACAACAGGTACTCTTAGCTTTAGACTTCTCAATACGATCCGCTCTGCTGGTCTGCATGAATGCTTTCACCGACACTTCCCCAGCAGACAGGCAGGTATATGAAGGAAACCAATTACCACAACATTAATTGCAGCTGAGCGAGGCTGGTCTAGTCCAGCACAGAGAGAGGAAGAATTAACTCCCTCAGTGCCGAAAAACACCCAGCACCAGAACCTCAGCTGTGAGAAGTCAGGGTGTGCAATCGCGACGATCTTCGCAGTGACACACCCGTGACACCAGCATCCTCGATCCGCGCTATAAAGGCAAATTACAGAACATCATGCCACAGGAGAACCTAGAGCTAATATTGGCGAACAAACAAGCAACTCTAGTAAAACGTTTGTTAGAGGCATTCCCAGCACACAGCAGCGGTGCAAGTTGTGCCACGAGCCGTACTGGGCCAAATGGAAGAGGTGTTCGTGGTGCACACAGCCGAAGTTGGAGACAGGGGTTTCATGACCATGTTGTGGACTGATTTCTCGAGTAACGCTCACACGACTGGTAATACTGAATCGATTGCAACAGACAGGAGACAGCAGTTGTCAACTATGATTCAAAATTACCTCTCCTCCCCTATCAATGTTCTCCATCACAGTTCATTCCCCTTTGACTACTGGGCCTGTAAACTGGACACCTGGCCTGAATTGGCACAATATGCCTTACAGGAGCTCGCTTGCCCTGCTGGTAGTGTGCTACCAGAAAGAGTCTTCAGTGCTGCTGGATCAATCCTGACAGAAAGAAGGACCCGGCTGTCGACCCAAAATGTTGGTGATCTCACCTTCATTAAAATGAACCATGCCTGGGTTTCAAAGGATTTTGTACCACCTTCCCCTGATGACACATAGGTTGCCAGCAAAATGGCTCGCTTTGTCCTCCTCTTCCTCCGACTTCTCCAATTCCTCCATTTGCAGCTGTTGAATGTCCAGCCTACACCTCAACATATGCCAGTTTTTCCACCTCCCTAACTTAGCTGTACCCCCCCAGGGCCGGCGTCAGCACCTGGCGCACCCGGGCAAGTGCCGGGCCCTCAGCAGGTGGGGGCCCCATTCACCGTCAGAGACACCAGTGTACTATGAGGGGCCTTGTGCCAGTGCCGACGCCCACGATTGGGCCCCCCCTGCTTGCTCAGAGCCCCAGCACTTGCAATACTTACCTCTACCTGCTCCACCGCTGTGACGTCTTCCGCGTTTCCTGACAGTGACATTCAAGTCAGAGAGCGCAATGACATCACGTCTGTGTGCCCTCTGCCTGAACAGTCACAGACGTGACGAAGGAATATACTTCCGAAACGCGCGTCGGGGCGCATTCTTTGAGGCATTACTGGACTGATTTCGGCTCCCAGGTATTTGTCCACAATTATTGTTCGTCTGTGTGGTTATTGCATGTGCTCCATTTCACTTTATAGACATTTGCCGATTCACTGCACATGGCACCTTTTCATCTAAGTGTGTGCACATTTTGTATTTTTTGGGTATTATAATTCTTTTAATATTGCTGAGCCAATTTACTGCACATGGCACTTTCATATATATTTTTCACCATTTGGCACACATTGTGCCAATTTTTGGTCTTGTTTTTTCATATTTTTAACGTGGACTTTTCCTGGTTACATTACCTGAGCTGCTTCAATTTCGCCGTTTATATAGAGATATATTGTTCAATATATATATTGTATATGATTATATAGAATTGTACGCGATTGAATTACTGAATCAGTCGTTGTCATTCTGTATGCTTCTTTTTAAGTAATTTTATATATACAAGGTTATTGTGGTTGTTTATATTGTGCCATTTGGTTAATAAAGGCTATTAATTTATTATCAATATTGTGTAGTTCCAGTCTTCTTTTTTTCTTTCCCTGCCACTTGGTTTCCCTTTCATTTCCTGGGTTTTGTCCTGAACAGTCACAGTGCAGAGAGCTGGAAGATGGCGACGCTGAGGAGTCCAGAGTAGAGCAGTGCCCAGCGAGGAGAGGTATTTCATTTTTTTAATGTTTGGAGCAATATATGGGGAGCATTATACACTGGAGAATTATATATGGGGCCCATCATACACTTGAGCATCATAGATAGGGCCCATTATACACTGGAGAATTATATATGGGGCACATCATACACTGGAGCATGATAAATGGGGCCCATCATACACTGGAGCATCATATACGGGGCCCATTATACACTGGAGCCTCTTATGGGGCCCATTATATATGGAGCATTATATAGGCCCATCATACACTGGAGCATCATCCATGGGCCCATCATACACTGGAGCATCATATACGGGGCCCATTATACACTGGAGCATTATATAGGCCCATCATACACTGGAGCATCATCCATGGGGCCCATCATATACTGGAGCATCATATAGGGCCCATTATATATGGAGAATTATATAGGCCCATCATACAGTGGAGCATCATATGTGGCCCATTATATATGGAGAATTATATAGGCCCATCATACACTGGAGCATCATCCATGGGGCCCATCATATACTGGAGCATCATATGGGGCCCATTATATATGGAGCATTATAGAGGCCCATCATACACTGGAGCATCATCCATGGGGCTCATCATACACTGGAGCATCATATATGGGGCCCATCATATACTAGAGCATCCTATGGGGTTCATTATTTATGGGGCACCATATAGGGCCCTTTATATATGGAGCATCATATGGAGCACATATGGGGCCTATTCTGTATGGAGCATTATATGGAGCCCATTCTGTATGGCACACTATGTGGTGCCCATAATACTGTATGGAGGACTATACTGTCCGGTTTTTAAGCTATTGTAGAATTTACTATAGCTATCACTCATGTAATGTAAGAAGTGAAGTATTTGGCATTGTACTATACCTATATTTCTCTGCCGTATCGGAGCATCATGAATTGTGGTATGTGTTAAAGGGGCCCACTGAGACTCTTTCGCCCGGGGCTCACGAAAACCTGGAGCCAGCCCTGCCCCCCCACAACTTTAGCCATATAACCCCCAGTTTTCAATGCGTTACTATTATTATAAAGTAAATTAAGGTTGACAAGCTTAAGTAATAAGAATTGATGTCGTTGGCATTGAAATGGGCACTGTAGGTGTGTTTACTGTCCTCCATTCACTGGCGACTTTTCTTCCCCATTGACTTGCATTGGGGTCGGTTCAAGTTTCAGTCGGACCTTCGACTTTTTCCGATAGTCGGCCGATTTTGTTCGAGTCGATTTTTGGGAAAGTCGGGTGGTCCGAAACCCGACTCAACCCTCCCGGATGCAAAGTCGCTCATCTCTAGTACCAAATACTAATGAAATGTATGAAAACTTTTGACTTTGCAGTAAGTAATAAAAATTCTCTCTACCTCTCTCTATCTATCAGGGGCACAATATGTAGAACATGCTTGCTTGTTATGTATGGTCCAGTAAAACCAAATATGAAGCAAAAAAAACCCTTAAAAAATAACTTTTATATTTTTAAAAATACCAAAAATTACCAGAGGGGTACCAGCCCTTCTGAGATAAATATCAACCCTTATTATGGCCATGTTTTTTTTAATTACACCTGTGCTTTACAATATTCCATTGTGCTACTGAGGCCATGCACATTTATACACTATATATGTTGTTTGCTGCATAACTTTTTTTGCTTTAAGCCTTTTTTTGCCTCTTGCCTTTTTTGTAAAAAAAAAACTTCTCCCATATGCAATACGGAGGGCATTGGTAGGTTGATAGACAGAAATGAGGGGATTAGATATAGGGTGGTGCAGAACTCTGAAGAGCTTTGTGGGGGAGAGAGATACATTTGTATTGTATTCTGTTGTTGATGGGTAACCAGTGTAATGACTGGAACAAGGTGGAGGCATCGATGAAGCTGCTGGACAGAAATATGACCCTGGCTGCCACATTCAAAATGGATTGGAGAGGAGAAAGTTTGGTTATAGGTATACCAACCAATAAAGCATTTCAATAGTCCAGATGAAAATTAATAAGAGCGACAGGAAGAGTTTTTGTGCAGTTCCAAAGTTGAGATAAGGTGAGATTCTGGAGATGTTTTTAAGATAAAGGTAGCATGAGCTAGTGAGTGATGGGATATTGGGAATAAAGGAAAGTTCCTTGTCAAATATGACCCCAAGACAGCGAGCTTGCCTCTTGCGAGTTATGGTTGAATCAGTCAAGGCAAATGCAACATTGGTTATAGGTAGGTTAGTAGAGGGAGGAAACACAATAAGTTTAGTTTTGGAAAGAATCAGTTTCAGATAGAGGGAAACACGATGTTAGAGACAGTGGACAGACAATCCTTGGTATTGTATATTATGGTGGAGGTGATGTCATTCTTGAGAATGATGCAGCAAGCTTTTTACACCTGAATTTTGGGATCCTCTGACATTCTTCCTTGCAGATCCTCTCCAGTTCCGTCAGGTTGAATGGTTAACGACGGTGGACAGCCATTTTCATGTCTCTCGAGATGCTCAATTGGGTCTAGTTCAGGGCTCTGGCTAGGCCAGTCAAGAATAGTCAGAGTTGTTCTAAAGCGAAAATAAAAATATGAGTGGCAGATGGGGAGAGCAGATCATCAATGTAGATGTTAAAGTCATGAGTGGGAATGTCATAGAATTGAAAGTGTGGAATCCAGATGGCAAGAGGATCCAGAAACTGATGGCAGGAGGGGGATACACAACCTCCACTCACAGGGAGAAGTGTTTGAAGACTCTAATGGTGTGGACTTCAAAGAAGGAAGCATAAGTGAAGGTATTGGGGGGTAACCTGGAAAGCACATTGTTATGAAAGGAGCAGATCAACACCTCCACCTTGTCTGTTCTCAGGTCTGGGGGTATGTCAGAATTGTAGCCCCCCAATACGAGAGTGCAGCAGCGGCAGTGGTGTCAGACTGCTGGATCCAGGTTTCAGTAAGAGCCAAAAGGTCAAGAGAATTGGAAAGAAAGAAATCTTGGGTGTAGAGGAGTTTGTTACACGCTGACCATGAGTTCCAGAAGGCACAATTAAAAGAGACAACAAAAGACAAGAAATGAAATTTTATAAGATAGGCAGGGATTCTCTGTGTTGCAGGGTGACAGTTATACATACTAGTTGATGGAAGGCTGGGATTGGTAGAGATGTCGCCAGCGACTAGGAGGAGAAAAAGAAAAAAAGCAGGTGGTTCATGATTTGTGTGAGCATTTGTGCCCTGTATGGTGGAAGTGGATGGTATGTAGTGATTGAGAAATGTCAGTAGAGCCTCCATGTTGTACATGGGAGAGGAGAGAAGGGTGGTGATGATATAGAGAGAGTCCATAGAATGTGTAAAAGGGCTGTAGAGGTGAAAGAAAGCAGCATCAAAAACATATATGAAGCAAAGATAGCAGTGCAGTGGTTAATCTGTTTCAGTTGAGAGCTCCTGGAAGCATGTTTGTGTCTGATGCTCTCAGCTGTTCAGATTTGGCCACTCCCTTCTCCTATATATACTGGCCTCTAGCAAGCAGGCATGAAGTTAGCTTCATGCTGTATGGTTCAGGAGCTTGTTGAATTTGGTTGTTTGGTGGATTTATTTAGTGACTGTTGCTTGGCTTTGGCTTTGGTTGTGTGCAAATCCATTTCTTTCTTCTTCTTTTGATTATTCCCTTCCTTCACTCCCCGGTGTATCCCTTTGTTGTGAGAGCTTATTTCTATGATTGATATTTTCCTTTATCTCTGTATGTATTTCCTTGTTAGTCTGGTTGGTGTACTTCCATACACTACTACTCCCCACTTCCCTGGGTGGTGGAAGGGAACCGCCTAAAGGCAGATTCTGGAGCTTAGCAAGGTACGTGTCCCCGGCATCTTCACCATCAGAAGTAATCAGGAGAACAGGGATAGATAGGACGCCCCCTAACGCTATAGACAGGGTAGGAAACCCTGACCCTGGGATACTCGACAACAGAATCGTAACAGTAGTACAACTGAACAAGAGCCATGTTTGCTTAAATATCTGGCATAGCTTACCTGTCTCCTGCCCTGTCCACATGTCGTGTTTAACTGGCGAGACAGACAGGTGTGAATGGTGATCAATGGATGTGAGGAATATACAATTCAGGAAACAGCATACCAAAAATATATGTTAGTAGCACATTGCTCTGTATAAATAGATATGTGCTGTTGATATCATACTACTGTATTTGTGGGACAGTATTTTCAACTAGTCACCATTGTGTAGAGCCATGGGTTGTGGGGTGGCACCAGCACAAAGGGAGAAATTCTTCATGTTTTGAGGATGAAGGGAGGAGGATGGAAGAGGCAGCACTACAGGGCAGTGGAGGAAAAGAGAAATATTCATCCTCTCTTTCCTCTCCAATTGGTGAAGCAAAAGCTATACCTGATCAATAGAAAGTCACAGAATAGTATCTGTACCTCCTGCCTGAGTCACCACTAAAAGTGAGCATTAGGGCTGCATTCACAAGTTTTAAAAAAAAACATGGCAAACTGCATTTTTTACAAAGGCAAAAAGAATACACTGCCGCAGCATTGCAGACTAAAATTGCATAGGGCAGCTTAAATTGTGAATACAGCCCTGTGTATGGGGACAGAATAATCATATTAGCGATCGTTATTTTTCTATCAATATTTGTCGGTCTGTATGAACAATCCAGTACACGAACGACAAGCAATTTGTATATAACCGATCTGCTCTTATTTAATGGCTTGAAATCAGCCTTTGTAAAATCACACTAATTATTTCTGTGTGATTTTATAATATCTAGCACTTTGGGCTGTACTTTTAATCTTGCCTTGGGCTAGAATGTATATGGCTGCTACCGTGTTATGATCAATTGCCATGCAATAAACCATTCAATGAATGCTCATCCATCAACTAATAGTCACCTTTTGTGAATACTCTGTATTATGAAATCCCTTGCAATATTGGCTATAGTGACTGGTCAGGGTCTCAGATCTCTCTAAGTCTGCAGATTATATCACTTTGCAATGCCTACTGTGGAGACACAGGGGTTAGCGGGTTCTCTATTCCGCTAGCCCGAAATCGCATGGACCAGGGCTCAGCCCACCAAACACCCGCTCTCCTTTTACTGTTTTTGTAATACAACTCATACAAAACAGTGTGAGGGTAAAACAGTGTGGCAATACTTTATTGAACCACAAAACAGATAACTCATAGAACAGTCCCAGCAAAATGCCCAAGATGGTGCAAAATTACAGTCTCATTCTTCTGCTTATTTGCTGGGGTAAGAGCAGCTGTGACTGTCACAAACTGGCTTCTCCTAACATCTCCATGGAGCCAGGTGACAGGAAGGCCCCATTCCTGGCTTTTCCAAATGCATCCATGGGGCTCAGGTGACTGGTGGGTCCAAATCCGGACTACCCCAAAAATATCCAAGGGTTCAGGTGACCGGTAGGTCCAAATCCTGATTACCCCAAATGTATCCATGGGTTCAGTGATGGTTAATGGAGTAGATCTGTATTCTTTCAGCCGGGGCCGTGGTCACCTAAGCTGGCATCCTGTACAATGTCAAATCTATCTACATTGTGATGGAGCCATGATCTGGCAGCTATCCTGTAGAGTTTTCATGGTTGTGGTTTTGTAAAGAGACTCTGTATCTCTGGATCTCTTGGATTTCTGGATGTCTTGTAACAGAGGTTTATCCCCTTTTTATACTTCACAACTGTTGTCCTTCAAGCCATTATCCATAGTTCAAGGGGAAGGAATGATGAGGTTAACCCACATTGTTTGATTATTTATAGTTTATCCTTCAATGTGTGCAAGTCAACAAACTGGTAAAATATATGTAATCAACAAATCAGCAAACATCATTGTTCAGTGACCCTGCCTCCCTGTTTTGCAAAGATAATAGTACAATAAACTGTAGGAGTGGAATTTAATAAGTGTCAAGTTTTGTTATATGTTTCCAAAATTAGTCTAATGTATATGGGGGCTGTGAAGAAACCGGATTATATCTTAATTACCCAGACAACTATTTTTAGCAAATCAAGAAGAATTTAATTGTTATCTGTATGTTGGCTTTTGGATTTAAGTGTTGATTTCTGGTTGATCAAGAAAACAGACTTTTGTTTGTGTAAGCCTGGAATATTGACTTGTAAGCTGATATTTGATATGACATAGTGTGCTCTTATCCTTCATGAACAGTGAGGTATACTGATATGCTAATTGTTCGTTGTCTAGCCCAGATAGTTTGTGAATTTTTAAAAGAGAGGAGGAAAATCTATGCAAATAGACTACATAATCAAACAATGTGACTTGGTTGTCAACAATCTTTCCCTTATATGTGATACTAGATTGAAGGACACTTGTTAAATCTAAAAGTAGGTTACATGTGTTAGGGGCCTGCAGAATGCACCTAATAGATATTAAGGAGAGGTGTGTTCGCAGCCCGGGGTCCACCGTGCAGGCAGAGCCTGCTGCTAGTAAGATGGCGTAAATAGGCAGTATGAGCGAACTCTGTTATCCCGCAGAGTCGCAGATTTAAACGCCGTAGCACTATATGGCGATATAAGCGGACTCTGTTAATTCACAGAGCCGCTGTAACAAAGACTGTGTCCTGTTAGACTCACAGGGAACACAGATGACTGCTAAGCAGATTGCAGTCTGTGGTCATGCAATCAGAACCCAAGCAGTAATATCCTCACCGGAGTAGCCGGTATTCTAATGGCGTTTTCAGCCGAGCCCTGAACACGTGCATACAATCTCCTCACTGGAGGTGCCGGTATTCTAGGGGCTTATTTCAGCCAGACCTAACCACATGCATACATGACCACACTGGCGCAAGCACATAACAGATTTGATACTAGCGCGCCACCGTGCAGTCATGCCCACCTTTTATAGTAGCAGCTACAGGACCTTCCAGAAAAGGACCAATGGGTAAGCTGCTCCAGAACTAAAGCAGCCTCAGGACCTTCCTGGGGAACCAATGGGAGTCACTGCAGTACCTGACCATGTGACCCCTGATCTAATATGACAGATCTTACCCTGAGCATGCTCAGAAGGGAACACACAGGACTTTGTCCCAACTATGTCTGCTTGCCGCTGACCTGCACTGGTTACAATGGCAGGACCTGAGAAGGCAGCAGTCATCCTCTGCACAGTATTAGACTGGGCGAGACGCTGGGACCGACGTCTCTGCTGAGCAGACTCCACTGCAGCCGGAGACGGATGGGGGTCCGCAGCGGGGATGGCTCAAGATTCCCCTTGTGCAGCAATGGGAACTCGATCCCTAACACATGCCACTATATAAAGAGACTTTTTCTTTTGGTCGGTGTGACTACTCAGGATCTCAGCTTAGGGCACTACGGATCCGGCTGGAAGAACACAGGACTGCTTCATTGACCATCACTGAAACCCCAGAGACGTCTTAAAGAATCCAGGTTGAGACAATCGGTTCACCTGTCCACAATTCTCACTGCTCTTGGTTAGCTTCCTAAGCTTGTTTTTACCTCCTCGCTGTTGGGACCCGCCAAAAGCGGGGAGCCACTGGTGGGGGTATGCGACACTGGAAGCGGCTCTAATCCTGGCAAGTCAGCGGAAGGGTGAGACTCTGTAATTTCCACCACCTTTGGTATTTGCTGGGACTGTTCTGTATGCTATTATGTGTTGTGGTTCAATAAAGTATTGCCACACTGTTTTACCCTCACCCTGTGTTGTCTGATCAGTGTTCTGCCCACGGGGAGAGCGCAGGCGTTCAGTGGTATGAGCCCTGGTCCATGCAGTCTTGCTAAAGACAGCCGGGCCAACGGACAAGAGCACCCACTGACCCCCGTAACTCCACAGGGCTATTATACTTTATGAAGTCATTATGAAGCCTAACCTTCGTTAGCCATTATGGCTGAAAAAATCCTTACAATAGGATATATCAATATTCTTTCTAGGATGTAAAAATCACTAGGATAAGAAGCACTACAATATGTTGGCTTTGTACTGAAAGTAACCATGATGAATGCAATTATGTCTTCATTCTTAAATACAGTTTTGTTTTTTGAGTATAAATTCCATTACTTTGAAGGAATGCATTCAGAGATAAAATAAATTGCCAAACAAAAGAAACACTTAATCATATCTTTATCTAAGCATTTTTTCTTACTCTGTGTCTTCTTTTAAGAATATTATTCTTTTCTATTTATTTATAAGAAAAGAAAACACAATATTTCTTTGGATGGCATATTTAAATCAAAAATTTATGAAAGCAGTTTACTCTTGTTCAAGTGAAATTAGTAAAATTTAGGCTTTAAAGGGAACCTGTCAGGAGGGATAACACTGTTAACTATCAGATATAAGGTTAATTTGCAGGTTACTAGTGTTGGGAAGGTGCCTGGCCACCGTATTGAAATTGCAACTCCTTGGAGAAAAGCATCACTAGATTGTGCCTGCTGTGCTTAGCCTCAGTACACATGTTGCACAGACTGGTTCAGCGCATCGGGTGAACTGGAATAGGTGACTAGTTTATTTATCGTCATTCACTACTTGAGGGAAACTGTGAGGCCTTCATACTCTGTGGTGGTGTTGTTGGGGACATTATTCTTATGTAGGGACTAGCAGGGGCCAATATACTGCGTGTGAGGGGCTGTGTGGTCCACTATGCTGTGTGGTAGTCTGTGGGGTACATAATACTGTATGGAAAGATGTGTGGACCATCATAGTGAAGGGGGGAGCTTTGGTGACATCATATTATAGGAGAGAGGGGCTGTGAATCATCATATTGTGTGTGGATGCAGTGTGGGGTATCATACTGTTTGGAGTAGACTTGATGGCATCATATGGTATGTGAGGGAGCATCATGATGTATGTGGGTAGCTGTGAGGGTAATATACTGTGTGGGGGGATATCATACTGTTTGGGGAACTCTGTGCATCAAGTTGTGTGGCAGTGACTCTGGCCCTCATTTTAAGTGTGGGGGCATCATTCGGTGTGTAGGGGCATTATACTGAGTGTAGTAAACTATTGGCATCATATTGTGTGTAAGGTTATCGTACTGTGTGGGGGGCTGTGGTATCATTCTTTGTGGGAGGGAGTTGTTAATCTAAATAGAGAAAAAGACCAGCATATGCAAACTAGTGTGAACAAGTCCACTGCTAACCAAAAAAAGCATAGTGGGGGAAATAAGTATTTGATCCCTTGCTGATTTTGTAAGTTGGCCCACTGACAAAAACATGAACAGTCTATAATTTTAAGGGTAGCTTAATTTTAACATTGAGAGATAGAATATCAAAAATAAAATCCAGAAAATCACATTGTATAAATTATATAAATTTGTTTTCATTTTGCAGCAGGAAATAAGTATTTGATACCTCTGGCAAACAAGACTTAATACTTGATGGCAAAACCCTTCTTGACAAGCACAGCAGTCAGACGGTTTTTGGAGTTGATGATGAGGTTTGCGCACATGTCAGGACGAATTTTGGCCCACTCCTCTTTGCAGGTCAGCTCTAAATCATTAAGATTTTGAGGTTGTCGCTTGGCAACTCAGAGCTTCAACTCCCTCTATACTTTTTCTATGGGATTAAGGTCTGGAGACTGGCTAGGCCACTCCATGACCTTTATGTGCTTCTTTTTGAGCCACTCCTTTGTTACCTTGGCTGTATGTTTTGGGTCATTGTCTTGCTGGAAGACCCAGCCACGACCCATTTTTAAGCCCTTGTGGAGGGAAGGAGGTTGTCACTCAGGATTTTACGGTACATGGCTCCATCCATTCTCCCATTGATGTGGTGAAGTAGTCCTGTGCCCTTAGCAGATAAACACCCCAAAACATAATGTTTCCACCTCCATGCTTGGCAGTGGGGACAGTGTTCTTTGGGTCATAGGCAGGATTTCTCTTCCTTCAAACACGGCGAGTTGAGTTAATGCCAAAGAGCTCAATTTTTGTCCTATCTGATCACAGCACCTTCTCCCAATCACTCACAGAATCATCCAGGTGTTTGTAGGGAGATGGACTGAGCTAGTGATCCTCTTCTCATGTCGGGGCCGGAACAATTGGGACTGTCACCATAGTTGCTGGGGGAAGGACTTTCTGACTGGTATGGACCCTTGCACCTGACTGTGGGGGGAGGGTCAGATATAAAAGAGACGGGGCGCCCCAGAATGAGGCTTCTGGCAGGAAGACAGCATGTGCAACAGGAGAAAGTTGACTCCCTCCCTGCAGACCGACACCAACTAGCAGACCTTCACTGTGCATGTTCATCCCCCGCGCATACTGATTGTGCACAACCAGAGACTGTTACTACTGTTGCTTCTGACTCCAGTAAATCTGACCGGTCCGTCCCTCTGACTGTGGCCGGCACTCTACGTGGGATTCACCATGCGGTGCACATTGATTCAGGTACCGTGATAGCGGCCTGCACTACGGGACTTTGTATATCCACCGCGGTGCCTCACACATCCTCTTCTGCTGCACCCCGTTCCAGGACCAAAGGACTACGTTTGATGATACCAAGATACGTTGCCACCGTAACAAGACAGTGCCTCACCTATCTCCGGGACCAATACAGAGACTGCTCTGGTTACCTGCGGCGCCATCGAGGGATATTCCAGCCACCTTCAGCCGGGAACCACAGACTGATAAGTTAACCTGTTATTTGCACTTCCATTACTTTCTCTGAGATAGGAAGTAAGGCATGACAGTCCCGGTGGGGAAGGTCCGGAGCGGGAGGTGTCCGTGAATGCAATCACCAAACCCCAATGGGTGGCAGAACTAAGGAAGGAACTCCTGGGTATCAAAGGAGAATTAGCTGAAGTTAAAAAGAAGTCTGAGGTGGCCCCAAATCCATTAGGGGGCAAAGAATGCCCAGAATCCTGCCGAGATTTGAGAATGTTCCGGCGACAGAGACCCCTCACTTGCTTTAATTGTGGCGAGATTGGACATATACAGAAGCACTGGAGTGTTCACGACGGGGTAGAATCCAACCTCGTCATCCGTTAAACTGGAAGGCTCCAAGCCTGGGGGATGCCTCCTGGAGCCAGAACAGACCAGAAGGAGTAGTAGAAGTCCCATAAATTTAATTTAGTTTGACGGATGAGCAGTACTGTACTTGGTGGACACCGGTTCACAGGTGACTACGATGCCCAAAGCCTACTTTCGGCGGCGTTTCCCCAAAGGGAGGATACCTGAGTGAGGCCCAGTTATAAAACTAACGGCCACAAACCAGCTGCCCATCCCGGTTGCAGGGTGGAGTGGATGCAGATCTCCATTTCTGGAAAGGTTTTGGGAAGGAAAGGTGTGGTGCTAACCTTGGGAGAAGTAAATAGTGGACACACAGTCACCCTGGGAATGAATACATTAAAGGAGTTTGGGAGTCTCCTCATTAATGAACCCTCCAGCGAGACTCTGAAACAGTGGAGCCAACATACTCCCCAGAGGAAAGTATTCCAGCAGTTAATCCGTGTAGTCCAAGCTCAGGAATCTTTCAGTGACGGAGGGGTGTTAGGAAAAGTAATCATTCCCTCCTCAACCAAACTCACTCTGCCCCCCGGGCAGATGGTGCTCTCCCTGCCTGTACGAGCTCACACCCTTTTGGAAGGAGTAGAGGTCCAAATTGAACCATCCTTTTCAGAGCAACTTCCCTCTGGACACCTGGTGGCGCGCTTGCTGGCCATTGTGCGTGATGGGACAGTTCCTGTATGTTGTGTAAATTTAGAAGATCAGGACATCACCGTGTCTCCCAAAAGTGAAGTGGCTAGGGTTATGGGCATGCCTGAAGAAGTAATACCACCCCAGACTATACAACTGAAGGTGCAGCAAGGGGACCCCTGGATCATGACAGTGAGCTCCTCTTCAATGCCGGAGCCTCAGCATATCCAGGAAGGAAGACTGATCTTAGAACAGATGCATGCCGACATGACCGGTGTCACACAGGCACAGATGCAGCAGGTCGAAGCTCTATTGGGACGCCCCTGGCGTTGCTAATGATAGATTATATAACCATCGGGCCGGCCCACCAGGGGTATGAACATTGTTTAGTGATGACAGATCATTTCACAAAGTTTGCCGTCATGACTCCGACATGGGCTCAAACTGCGGAATCAGCTGCACATGCCATCTGCAAATATTTCATTCAAGTTTATGGCTGTCTGAAGTGAATCCATTTTAACCAGGGAGCCTGTTTCTTAGGGAAAGTGAAGGAAGAATTACATCGGCTATATCAACTTGTGAAGTCTTGCACCACACTTTACCACCCCCAAAGGAATGGCGACTGTGAACGGTTCAATCGGACGTTAATTTAAATGTTGAGGACCCTGGAGGAAGATCGGAAAGCTCTGTGGCCTGAGTATGTCTCCAAATTAGTTTGGGTATGCAACAATCGAGCACACCGAACCACTGGTTATACCCCCTATACTCTCTTTTTCGGCCGTGCAGGAAAAGGAATCACTGAGCTAGAGTTGGATCCAGAGGAGGACTACCCGCCGACGGGGGTGTCCACCTGGGTTAATGAACATTGTTTTCGCTTGCAGACTTTGTATCACTTGGTGCAGACCAGGCTTCAGGAGTTGGAACATGTGGAAATGACTTCACCACAGAGAACAGGTCTTCCGGTCGGGGACCGTGTCTTAGTGCGAGAAAAACGTCCTCGGAATAAACTGGAAAATCGTTGGGAAAAGGACCCGTACAGACAAAGCAGTTCTGAAGGACCAGTACACGAGATTCAGCCTCGGACAGTTCACTGGAATATGCTTGGGCCCTGTCTATCAAAAGATTCTGTACAGATAGAAAAAACAAAAACACCAGAGATCCCCAAAAAGGCTCCCATGGTAGCAGAGGAAGAAGAAGAAGAAGAGAGTTTTGAACAACTTCCTGAGGATGGACAAGCGGGGCAGGGACCCAGGGCTTCAGAAGAAATTGTCCCAGAACTAACAGACACACTATTACTCTCTCCTGAGGAGCCTGACTCTACTACTCTAGGGGACTCCACTGCTCCTTCCAGTTTGCGACACTCCGAGCGAACAACAGCTGGCAAACCCCCCAACCGTTATGACCAAGATCAGCTCATCTGGCAGCAAACTGTTCAAAAAAAAAAGAAATGGCCATGTGTTCCACAAGAATCCTCGCCTGTGGAATGGCGAGCAAAAGGAGTGGGGGAATGTAGGGAGATGGACCAAGTTAGTAATACTCTTCTCGTGTTGGGGCCGGAACCATTGGGGCTGTCACCATTGT
The DNA here is from genome assembly GCA_033576555.1 of Oophaga sylvatica. NCBI lineage: Eukaryota > Metazoa > Chordata > Amphibia > Anura > Dendrobatidae > Oophaga > Oophaga sylvatica. The sequence goes on along the minus strand of JARQOD010000007.1, from coordinate 33,655,219 downwards.
TGCCGGGGAAAGGAATTTCTGACTGGTATGGACCCTTGCACCTGACTGTGGGGGGCAGGTCAGATATAAAAGAGACTGAGTGCGCCAGAGCGGGGCTTCTGGCTGGAAGACAGAGTGTGCGACAGGAGAAGGTTGACTCCCTCCCTGCAGACCGACACCAGCTAGCAGGCCCGCACTGTACATGGTCATCCCCCGCGCATATACTGACTGTGCACAAGCAGAGACTGTTACTACTGTTGCTTCTGACTCCAGTAAATCTGACCGGTCCGTCCCTCTGACTGTGGCCGGCGCTATAAGTGGGATTCACCAGGCGGTGCATGTTGATTCAGGTACCGTGAACCAGGGTGGATTTGATTTAAATCAAACTGATTTAAATCACGATTTAAATCACAATTTAAATCACTAGTCAGTAAGGCTTGATTTAAATCAGTGATTTAAATCAAAGTTTCTACCTAAACTAGTTCTTGCTACTTTAACATGCAAGTAGATGAAGATTTTTAGAATCACTTTTTATATTGCTTTTTTCTCCCAGTTTAATGGGTTAATCATTCATATTTGGACACCACTGTTCTGTTGTACTTAGGAAGGAGAAAAATAATCCTGACCTTAATAACAATTTAAATAGATTTATTCAACTGAAAAAATAACAACATTACAGCATAAGTTATTTGCTTAAACAAACATCCATGTTTGTTAACTAATTTGGCTAAACAAAATATATATATATTTTAAGAAACTTAGACTGTCAGCCCAGCCGACACATGAAAAACTTAAATACTACTGTCCCTGCTGTCCTCTGTAGCTCACTCGTCGTCATCTTCATCATCATCTTCTTTGTTCCTATTCATAATCTGGAAAAGAAAAACAAGCTTTCCTGCTTTATTGGGTCCCAACCGATTTCTCAGTTTAGAATGAATGAGTCCAAAGGAAGAGAATATTCTTTCAACGCCTGCAGAAGAAGCTACTGCTGTTAAAAGTGAAATCATTACTTGAACAGTCTCTAAATCCAAGCGCTTAAGTGACTTCCACCAGTTTACTGGTGTGACCTTCCTTAAAATATCTTCAGCAAACATATATTTCTTGAATGGTTCCCCCTTAGCTCTGAAGTTTATTATAGTTGGCATTAAAGATGGATGATTGCTTGATACCCATGTCATAGCTAACTCCTCTTCCTCAGCACTTAGGTTTTGACCCTGATATTGGATATTGACAATATTTGCCAAAAAATGAGCTGGAGTCAGTGCTTGTCCCATTCGTTTGTTTACTGCTTGTAATTTAATTCTGTCCATGTGTAGTTCTGTTTTTAAGTGTTCACTCAGTTCCTTCCAAATTTCAACAGCATCCGCAATAAAACAGCTATTTTTCTGTATTTTGTTTAAAGCTTGAGAGATGGGTTTCAGGAAGCTCAGCATATGTTCAACATTTCTCTTAAGCCCAATGTTGAGGATTTTGGCCATGACAGTGCCATCTATTTTATCTCGATTTTCTTCACAAAGTGTCATCAGAATAGGCCAGTTTTTGATATACTGCTCAAAACAGTCCACCACAGAGTTCCATCTAACATCTTGTGGGAGCGTTAGCTTGGTTCCACCCATCCTTTTCAGAGCTGCTGCAGCAAAATGATTATTACGGAAGTATTTAGCAATTTCAACAACATTAGCCTTTATTTCTGGAACACTTTCACTTAAGTCTTTGGCTAAGAGGTGCAGCAAATGAGCACTGCAACCATATGTTATTAGCTTTGTATTCCCTCCCTGCTCTTCTAAATTTCTTCTCATCTTGGATACGTTTGCAGCATTGTCAGTGACCAAACTGCATACTAGACATTTGAATTTTTGTTCACATGTTGTTATAGCTTTTACTTCCACTTCTTGTAAGTATTCTGCTGTGTGTGCATTTTCTGACGTATCAGTTGTTTGTGCAAGGAAGACTTTACCTTCTTCTGTTGTTATACAAGCACATACAATAGGATCATTGTGGACATTACTCCACCCATCAATACTTAGGTTAACAATTTTACCCTCCAGAGCTGTTGCACATTGCTCCATTTCTCTGTCATACACTTGATCCAGCAGCTTCCCTGCAACATCAGCTCTGCTGGGTGGACTGTATCCTGGTCTCAGTGACTGAACCATATTAATGAAATGTGGGTTCTCAGTCAGACGGAAAGAAGAGTTCGTTGCATAAATAAACGGGCAATTTTTTCATCAATCAACTCTTTTTCTAATCTGCTAGTTCTTATCACAAACCTATCTATGGTGGTTCCAGGAGGTAAAGGTTTTTTTCTTCCTTTTGGGTGATGGTGATATGTGGCTGTGGGTGTCTGATGATGCTGCTGCTAATGAAGCACTATCCTGGATGGATAACTCTGAAACTGTAGAACAGGATGATGGTGATCTTGGAGGTGGATAGTTTCCAGAATCCATGAATTCCCCTAAACAAAAAAAGTCAATGCTGTTATTTTATTGTTTATACAATTTCTGCTTATTGTACACAACACAGCACTGCCCCAAAAGGAATATTTGTTTTTCTTCATAACTGTACCAAATGACAGTAAAATGCAGTAATAATAAGAAATATAATTTTTCTCACACATTACAGTTCAGTCTTTAGAAATAGGATTCAATAAAAATGTTTACCAACCTGAAGATCCTGCCTGTTCAGAAGTGTTTCTTTGGTCATCTTCATCACCGCACTTCTCATGATGTTGCCTCATTCGTGCCACCAAGCCTTGCATCTCTTTGTTGCATCGTTTGCATTTTGCACGCATGCCTGCCTTACCGATAGGCGAAGGAGCTTCATTAAAATATTCCCAAACTCGGTCTCTTTTATGGCCTGCTGCCATTATAAGGAAAGAATGTAATAAACATCAGATCGTACACACAAACAGATCCAGACTTGTCTGTCTGTGGCTATGCTGCAGTATTGTGCTCAAAGTTTCACTTTCATTTTCTTGTCTGCTTGCCCTTCCTCCTCCTCACACTTAGATTCACATTCTTCTTGTGTTGTGCAGATCTATTCCATTCCAAACAATCAGAAACTTATTGTCTAACTTCTTGGACTTGGCACTGAAGGGGTTGATTCTGTATTCATATAGGTTTGTAGAACAATAGGATTAAGGTCTTTTTCTCAACTCTGTTCATGTTGTAACATTTTTGCCGTGAAGAAGAGGCTGGGACCTCTGCAGAGTCAAATTCTGTTTTGAGAACTGCGTAAGTAAAGCGAGCGTCTGTGATAATATAGGAGAGAAACTGCCCACTAATCCTACAGAAACCTCTGGAAGAGCATGGCATTGTGAATGTTACACATATACAGCCTTTATTCTACTGAGTTAAACAACTCAGCTTTATCTCATGATGGAAGAACCTTTGGATGGTAAAATATTTTCCTCAAAAAGCAGTTTATTGAAAAAAATCCGATTTAAATAAAAAAAATCCGATTTAAATCAAAAAAATCCGATTTTTTTGATTTTTTTAAAAAAATCATTGATTTTTATCCACCCTGCCAGGAACGCAGCCTGCATTCTGGGACTTTTTATATGCACCGCGGTGCTTCACGCATCCTCTTTTGCAGCACCCCGTTCCAGGACCAAAGGACTACATTTGAAGATACCAAGATACGTCGCCACTTTAAAGAGACGGTGCCTCTCCTATCTCCGGGACCAGTACAGAGACTGCTCCCGTTACCTGCGGCGCCATCAAGGGTTATTCCAGGCGCCTTCAGCCAGGAACCGCAGACTGATAAGTTAACCTGTTATTTGCACTTCCATTAACGTGATATTGTTGCATATTCTGGTTACCCACATACTCTCTTAACTTCTCCCTGCATGGAGTATTCTCTGTTAAAATATTCTTTATAAAAAGAAACCTGGTAACTCTTGCTCTGCCTCCTGCTCGTCACTGCATCCCGCGTTCCTGCTTGTTACCTTTCATGATCATTGGCAAACTTCAGATGGGGTCTGCACATATGCCTTCTTGAGCAGGGGGACTTTGCGGGCACTGCAGGATTTTAAACCTTTGCGGCATAATGTCTTACCAATGGTTTTCTTGGTGACTGTGGTCCCAGCTGCCTTGAGATCATTAACAAGTTCCCCCCCGTGTGGTTTTTGGCTGATCGCTCACCTTCCTCATGCTCAAGGATACCCCACAAGGTGAGATTTTGCATGGTGCCCCAGATCGATGTCGATTGACAGTCATTTTGTATTTTTTCCATTTTCTTACTATTGCACCAACAGTTGTCTCCTTCTCACCCTGCGTCTTCCTTATGGTTTTGTAACCCATTCCAGCTTTGTGCAGGTCTACAGTATAATCTTGTCCCTGACAGCCTTAAAAAGCTCTTTGGTCTTGCCCATGTTGTAGAGGTTAGAGTCTGACTGATTAATTGAGTCTGTCGACAGTAGTCTTTTATAAAGGTGATTATGTAAGACAGCAGTCTTTAATGCAGGTAACGAGTTGATTAGGAGAGTCTAACTGGTCTGTAGGAGCCAGAAGTCTTAATGGTTGGTAGGGGATCAATATTTTTTCCCACTGCAAAATGCAAATAAATTTATATAATTTATGCAATCTGATTTTCTGGATTGTATTTTTGATATTCTATCTCTCAATGTTAAAATTAACCTACCCATAAAATTATTGACTGTTCATGTCTTTGTCAGTGGGCAAACGTACAAAAACAGCAAGGGATCAAACACTTATTTCCCCCACTGTATAACTTAAAAAACGATAAAAGTTGCACCATGGTTTACAAAGAATGATTATTCTAGAACATTGCAATTGCATTACTGCCATAGAAAATGTGAAAAAAGGAAAAAAGCGCTATATAGTGTATATATGAAATATTCATCTGCAAAATTGCTATGAAAAATACAGTAAAAAAAGGTACTTAGCGCATAGATTGGCCAATATATTTGAGCCCAACTGCCATGTCAAGGCGTCCTTCAAAAATTGGGACCCTGTCCTGATATGTCACTTCTCTTGGGCAAAAAAAGCCTACAATTTATGGCACATGAATGGACCAGCTAACTACTTAAAATCACCTGAGGTTAGAGTTAAGCGAAACAGGTCGGTCAGATTCATAAGTCGCCGACTTTCTCCAAAGTCGGGTTTCGCCAAGCGAAACCCGACCATAGCGTGAAGTCGGCCATGCGGTCGTCGACCCGAGCGCCAAAGTCGGTTTTCCCATAATGCTTGCAGGTGCCTTTTTTCAGCCAATGAGCAAGGACGTACACTGTGGGCAACGAGATGACATGGGCAGCGTCCACCACCATCTTAGAGACGGGCATTGCAGTGATTGGCTTGCTTTGGGGGGCGTCATAGTGTCTATAAAAGCCCTGAGCGCCGACCGCCATTTTACTTCTGCCGATCTTAACAGTAGGGAGAGGTTGCTGAAGCTGTTTATCAGTAGGGAGAGAGTTAGGGCTGGAAAGAGAAGTTCTTATGTGCTTGTGCTGACAGCAATTGTGCTGTACAGTTAGTGTGCAGTGACCGGGGAGGATTTTCTTGTGTGCAGCAGTGCTGGTTATTAGGCTGCCTGCCAGTGACAGGGGAGGATTTTCTTAGGTGCAGCAGTGCTGGTTATTAGGCTGCCTGCTAGCTGTGTTGCAGTGTGTACACTGCTGTGAAGACTGCTTTTTACACAGCACTAATACTTTTATTCATTTTTTCTGCACAGTTACCAAGCTTTCATTTTTTCGTACACCGTATAGAGCTATACGCTCATCACACACTACCGTGTACCGGCTGGTATCACGGACAAATACATGCTGACTATCTGTGTTTGACTCCGGAAATATATATGGAGATTGAAATTTTCCCCTACACTATATAACACCTGGTATCTTCTGATACAGTACCTTTTTTCGGCCTTTTATATTCTGGTCAAATCCATACTGGGAGAGCGTCTGTGTGTGACTCCTGAAATATATACGGAGATTTAAAGTTTACCTTATACTATATACACCTGGTATCTTCTGATACAGTACCTTTTTTCTGCTTTTTGTATTCTGGTCAAATCCATACTGAGAGAGCGTCTGTGTGTGACTCCTGAAATATATACGGAGATTAAAAGTTTACCTTATACTGTATACATCTGGTATCTTCTGATACAGTACCTTTTTTATGCGTTTTTTATTACGGTCAAATCCATACTGAGAGAGCGTTTGTGTGTGACTCCGAAAATATATACGGAGATTTAAATTTTCCCCTATACTATATACACCTGGTATCTTCTGATACAATACATTTTTTATGCCTTTTTTCATACAGTCAAATCCATACTGAGAGAGCGTTTGTGTGTGACTCTGGAAATATATACGGAGATTTAAATTTTACACTATACTATATACACCTGGTATCTTCTGATACAGTACCTTTTTTATGCCTTTTTTATTACGGTCAAATCCATACTGAGAGAGTGTTTGTGTGTGACTCTGGAAATTTATACGGAGATTTAAAGTTTACCCTATACTATATACACCTGGTATCTTCTGATACAGTACCTTTTTTATGCCTTTTTTATTACGGTCAAATCCATACTGAGAGAGCGTTTGTGTGTGTCTCCAAAAATATATACGGAGATTTAAATTTTACCCTATACTATATACACCTGGTATCTTCTGATAAAGTACATTTTTTATGCCTTGTTTATTACGGTCAAATCCATACTGAGAGAGCGTTTGTGTGTGACTCCGGAAATATATACGGAGATTTAAAGTTTACCCTATAGTACACACACCTGGTATCTTCTGATAAAGTACCTTTTTTCTGCCTTTTTTATTACGGTCAAATCCATACTGAGAGAGCGTTTGTGTGTGACTCAGGAAATATATAAGGAGATTTAAATATTACCCTATACTATGTACACCTGGTATCTTCTGATACAGTACCTTTTTTCTCCTTTTTGTATCCTGGTCAAATCCATACTGAGTGAGCTTCTGTGTGTGACTCCGGAAATATATACGGAGATTTAAATTTTACCCTATACTATATACACCTGGTATCTTCTGATACAGTACCTTTTTTATGCGTTTTTTATTACGGTCAAATCCATACTGGGAGAGCGTTTGTGTGTGACTCCGGAAATATATACGGAGATTTAAATTTTACCCTATACTATATACACCTGGTATCTTCTGATATAGTACCTTTTTTCTGCTTTTTGTATTCTGGTCAAATCCATACTGAGAGAGCATCTGTGTGTGACTCCGGAAATATATATGGAGATTTAAATTTTACCCTATAATTAGTGTTGAGCGATACAATACTGCAAATATCGGATATCGGCCGATATTAGCTGTATCGACCTTTCGATACTTCGTTTCGATATTTTCGTCTTATCGAATACCGGAATCGGAAGTTCCCATAATTCTTTGCGAGGCAATGTGATTTTAGTCAGCCAATGAGGAATCCTAAGAAGTGTGGGCACATCCTATACTGCTGCGGTCATGTTAACTAATGGCATGTCTGTGATTGGATGCTGAAATGATGTCAGAATGCACTATAAAAGGCGCCGCCGCCATTTTAGCGTCACTGTGCTGTGAATTCAGTAAGGGACAGAACGCTGCTGTGCTGACTCTGAGGGACAGTTAGAGATTGCGATTTAGTGTACTGTGCTGTAGGCAGGCTAGCACCAACCGCTGTGTAAAGCTTCCTTTTGCCTGCAGTGTTGTTTTAACAGCTCTGCAAGGTGTGTGTGAGTGCAGGTGACGCTGCAGTTTGCTCTGCATGCAACGCTGTCTGTAGGCATCTGCACGTGTCACTCACAGACTCTTTTTTTTTTTCTTCAGTGTAATTCTTGCTGCTCCATGCAATTTAACTATTAGTGTGACGCGCTTCCATCCGTATCCAATACATTGGTTGCAAACACTATAGAAGTAGACAAAGGAGTAGCCTTTCACAGATTGTGAATAGTTGTGTTTCAGTGTTCACTTCAGTCTGTGTTTTTTATTTTTTGAGTGCACATCACGCTCCAATTACTTGTTCAAGCACTGCTGCTTGTACTCTGCTGAGCGTGTCTCAGTGCCTCATCCTTTTCATTTATCTCCAATTGGTTCTGCTCCATTCCATTTAAAATATAATCTATTAGTGTGACGCGCTTCCATCCGTATCCAATACATTGGTTGCAAACACTATAGAAGTAGACAAAGGAGTAGCCTTTCACAGATTGTGAACAGTTGTGTTTCAGTGTTCACTTCAGTCTGTGTTTTTTATTTTTTGAGTGCACATCACGCTCCAGTTACTTGTTCAAGCACTGCTGCTTGTACTCTGCTGAGCGTGTCTCAGTGCCTCATCCTTTTCATTTATCTCCAATTGGTTCTGCTCCATTCCATTTAAAATATAATCTATTAGTGTGACGCGCTTCCATCCGTATCCAATACATTGGTTGCAAACACTATAGAAGTAGACAAAGGAGTAGCCTTTCACAGATTGTGAACAGTTGTGTTTCAGTGTTCACTTCAGTCTGTGTTTTTTATTTTTTGAGTGCACATCACGCTCCAGTTACTTGTTCAAGCACTGCTGCTTGTACTCTGCTGAGCGTGTCTCAGTGCCTCATCCTTTTCATTTATCTCCAATTGGTTCTGCTCCATTCCATTTAAAATATAATCTATTAGTGTGACGCGCTTCCATCCGTATCCAATACATTGGTTGCAAACACTATAGAAGTAGACAAAGGAGTAGCCTTTCACAGATTGTGAACAGTTGTGTTTCAGTGTTCACTTCAGTCTGTGTTTTTTATTTTTTGAGTGCACATCACGCTCCAGTTACTTGTTCAAGCACTGCTGCTTGTACTCTGCTGAGCGTGTCTCAGTGCCTCATCCTTTTCATTTATCTCCAATTGGTTCTGCTCCATTCCATTTAAAATATAATCTATTAGTGTGACGCGCTTCCATCCGTATCCAATACATTGGTTGCAAACACTATAGAAGTAGACAAAGGAGTAGCCTTTCACAGATTGTGAACAGTTGTGTTTCAGTGTTCACTTCAGTCTGTGTTTTTTATTTTTTGAGTGCACATCACGCTCCAGTTACTTGTTCAAGCACTGCTGCTTGTACTCTGCTGAGCGTGTCTCAGTGCCTCATCCTTTTCATTTATCTCCAATTGGTTCTGCTCCATTCCATTTAAAATATAATCTATTAGTGTGACGCGCTTCCATCCGTATCCAATACATTGGTTGCAAACACTATAGAAGTAGACAAAGGAGTAGCCTTTCACAGATTGTGAACAGTTGTGTTTCAGTGTTCACTTCAGTCTCTGCGTAATAACCACACTTAGGCCTTATAACTTTTCTGACTTTCTTTATCAATCTACCAAGATGAAGAAGTCAGTGAGTAAGGCACGTGGTCGTGGCCGTGGCGTTTCAGCAGGGAGAGGACGTGGGGATTCTGTGGCTGCTGCCGCCCTCAGTGACACAGCATCCACCAGTTTTCCCCGTGAGCGTTCCTTTATGCGCACTTTGGTAGGAGCTCGGCGTGCCCCCCTGCTGCGGGAAGAACAAATTGAAGCCGTTGTTGGTTGGATTGCAGCCAATGCATCGACTTCAATTCCTTCCACCTCCTCTCAGGAACACAACACTGTTGAGCAACCATCTGTCTGTTCACCGCCTGTCAAATTGCCCAGGCAGTCAGAGAGTTCTGTACTGGAGCCAGCTGAGTCTCTGCTTCTGTTCTCAGAATCTGTTGGCTCGCAAACACGGGCACAGGCAAGCAGCATTCTGCAATTTGAAGAAGAGGGAGTATGCAGTGATGCGCAACAGCTGTGTCTCTCTCAATCTGAAGAGGCGGGTGAGCCAGTGCCGATGGACAGCACACCGCAGAACGCATCTTATGATGATGATGAGACTCAGGTGCCAGGTTTTGTGGAGCATGGTGCTGCCCAGACCATCCAACAGCAGCAGGTGTTGGAAGAGGGTAGTGGAGATGATGAAGTCCGAGACCCAACATGGCGTGAGCAACAGGAAGGTGGTGGGAGCAGCTCTGAGGAAGAGATTGTCCCAACGGTACAAAGAGGAGGGAGAGGTAGGCTGCAGACTCGCTTGCCTGTAGCCTCCAGTTTGGCACCTGTTGGGAGCAGTTCTCTTAAAAATGTCAAAATTGGCGCTCCCATGTCTTGCACTGCGTGGTCCTTTTTTGACAGACTTGTATCTGATATTTGCTATGTTCAATGCAAGCTGTGTAAGCAAAAAGTTAAAAGAGGTAAAAATATCAGGAACCTGAATACCACAAATATGTGGAAACATGTACGGACAAAGCACGTAGCTGAGTTACAAAGACACACTGGAGATGTAGGCCAACCTACAGCAGCACCTACATCTTTAGGTCATGTTCGAGCCTATACCTCCAGCTCTCACACACCTGGTTCGGCTTCCTCACAGGATCTCCATGGAAGAACCTCGGTCACTGTTGTCCATAGACAAACTGTTATTCCACCCACTGCAGCAAGTTCACAGTCATCGTCACACTCCCAGAACAAAAAACAGCCATCGGTAACACAGGCATGGGATAAAAGACGGCCATACTCGGCAAACCATCCACGAGCACAGGCTCTGAATGCTGGCCTTGCAAAACTCCTGTCCCTTGAAATGCTGTCATTCAGGCTGGTGGAGACTGACAGTTTCAGGAACTTTATGGCATTGGCAGTCCCACAATATAATGTGCCAAGCCGATTTTATTTCAGCAGGCAAGCTGTCCCTGCTCTGCAAAAACATGTCGAGGGAAACATTAAACATGCGCTACTAAACGCCGTCAGTAGCAGGGTCCACCTGACCACCGATGCGTGGACCAGTACCCATGGCCAGGGACGATACCTTTCCCTCACTGCCCATTGGGTCAATGTTGTGGAGCCGGGTACAGATCTTGCCAGTGGCGCTGTACGTGTTCTGCCAACTCCAAGGATTGCAGGAATCCAGTCTGTGCACATTGATTCCTCCTCCTACTCCAGTTCCTCAGAATCATCGCTGCACGAGCCGTCACGGTCTACCTCCACATGGACCCGTAAACGCTTACCTGTTGCGACCGATATGAGCACAGCCGTGGCCAAACGTCAACAGGCCGTCCTGAAATTAATTCCCATGGGGAATCGAAGCCACACAGCGCAGGAGCTCTGGGATGCCATCAAGCAGGAGAGCGACGTGTGGTTTTTGTCAGCTAATCTCCAGCCAGGCTTGGTAGTGTGTGACAATGGCCGAAATCTGGTGGCAGCTCTGGGCCTTGGCAACCTCACTCACATACCATGTCTGGCACATGTGCTCAACTTGGTCGTGCAGAGTTTTTTGAGGGACTATCCGGATCTTGATGCACTGCTGCACAAGGTCCGCCTAGAGTGCGCTCACTTGCGATGTTCCAGCATGGCCAGATCACGCATTGCAGCTCTGCAAGTCAGATTTCGCCTTCCTGAACATCGCATCATATGTGACGTACTCACCAGGTGGAATTCCACGTTACATATGTTGGAGCGGTTGTGTGAGCAGCAGCCAGCAGTAATGGAGTATCAGCTGCAACAGGCGCAATCAACTCGCAATTTGCGCCGTTCACACTTCACCACTACTGAGTGGGCCTCTATGAAGGACATCTGCGACGTTTTGCGTGCGTTTGATGTCTCAACGCGGATGGCGAGTGCAGATGATGCACTAGTCAGCATGACTGTCCCCCTTATCTGCCTGCTTCAGAAATCACTGAAAGCACTAAAGGAAGAGGTTTTGGAAGAGGTGGAGGATGAGGAGTCACAAATTCAATTACCTTCAGGACAGTCAGCGCAACGTGGTTCCTCACAAAGGGCTGGGCAGGGCTCACTTTGTGAGGAGGAGGAGGAGGAGGAGTCAATGGAGGAGGAAGAAATCCCTACAGAGGGAGGTACACAACGCTGTAGTCAGTATGTAGAGCGAGGGTGGGGTGATGCAGAGGAGGCAGAGATGACGCCTCTTCCAGAGGACAGCCTTTGTTGGCCAGTTGGGAGTCTGCAGCACATGGTTGATTTCATGCTTCAGTGCCTGAGAAACGACCGCCGCATCGCCCACATTCTCAGCACGTCAGATTATTGGGTGTACACCCTCCTAGACCCTCGCTACCGGGACAACTTACAAAGCCTCATCACACCGGTGAACCGGGACCGTAAAATGCAGGAGTACCAAGACACACTGGTGCAATCCATACTGTTGTACATTCCAGCCGAGAGACCTGCTGCTGCTGCTACTGCTTTACAAAGCAGCTCTGTGCGTCGAGGCAGTGTAGACACCTCTACAACAAGAGGGAGCAGAAGCAGCGGCTTTGCACAGGGCAAGAACTGTATGTTACAAATGTGGCAAAGTTTTGTGACAGCGACAGCAAGGTCTACACCATCCGAGACGGCTCCAGTCACCAGGAAGAAACGTTTCCGTAAGATGGTGACAGACTACTTGGCTTTCCCTCTAAGTGTACTCCCAGATGCCTCTTCCCCTTTCAAATTTTGGGTCTCTAAGTTGGATACATGGCCAGAGCTTAGCCAGTATGCATTGGAGGTGCTGGCTTGCCCTGCTGCCAGTGTATTATCTGAGCGTGTCTTTAGTGCTGCAGGTGGTGTAGTAACAGACCGTCGCATGCGACTATCCTCAGAGAATGTAGACCGGCTTACTTTTCTGAAAATGAACAAGGCATGGATCTCACCTGAATTTGCCTGTCCGTTTTCAGATTAAATAACTGTTTGGCAACGTTTTCCATGTCTCCTGTTATGTTCATCTTTCTACCACCTGAACTCTACTCCCTGGGCTACAACACCGCCATTTGTTGCTCGTAAGTAATTGGCAGGGGTACTGACTCCTGGCCAGCCTGGTTACAGCACGACAGCTGTTTCCTGGCAGTGTGAACGTCAATTATCCTCCAATAAGTTGTGCTGTCGTGTTGCATTCGGGTTAGCCGACTCTATGGTGCCTGCAGTTTAGGTGATTCCTATGTGTGCTGTGGGATATGTAAATAAAGGCGGTTTCCATTGTGACAATAGGATAAGCACCCACTGTAGGACTGTGTGATTCGGTAACTGCGGACGGCTTGCATACTGTCAACTTACATTTTCATGGGTGCGTTCTTCTACCCGTCCGGGGTCCAGTACCGTCAAGTGGTTCTCCCCAGTGCTTTTGACCTAGGTGCCTCCATCTCCGTATCCGAGTTCCAGCAACGTCTGCTGGTCCTTGGTAGTGCTTTGGAGCACAGGTACCTCCTGCTTAGTAACCGTGTCACAGTAACGTCAGCTGGTACTCAGTTGTGACATTGCCTCTTTTCCTTCTGCTACCCGTCCGGGGTCCAGTACCGTCAAGTGGTTCTCCCCAGTGCTTTTGGCCTAGGTGCCTCCATCTCCGTATCCGAGTTCCAGCAACGTCTGCTGGTCCTTGGTAGTGCTTTGGAGCACAGGTACCTCCTGCTTAGTAACCGTGTCACAGTAACGTCAGCTGGTACTCAGTTGTGACATTGCCTCTTTTCCTTATACTACCCGTCCGGGGTCCAGTACCGTCAAGTGGTTCTCCCCAGTGCTTTTGGCCTAGGTGCCTCCATCTCCGTATCCGAGTTCCAGCAACGTCTGCTGGTCCTTGGTAGTGCTTTGGAGCACAGGTACCTCCTGCTTAGTAACCGTGTCACAGTAACGTCAGCTGGTACTCAGTTGTGACATTGCCTCTTTTCCTTCTGCTACCCGTCCGGGGTCCAGTACCATCAAGTGGTTCTCCCCAGTGCTTTTGGCCTAGGTGCCTCCATCTCCGTATCCGAGTTCCAGCAACGTCTGCTGGTCCTTGGTAGTGCTTTGGAGCACAGGTACCTCCTGCTTAGTAACCGTGTCACAGTAACGTCAGCTGGTACTCAGTTGTGACATTGCCTCTTTTCCTTCTGCTACCCGTCCGGGGTCCAGTACCGTCAAGTGGTTCTCCCCAGTGCTTTTGGCCTAGGTGCCTCCATCTCCGTATCCGAGTTCCAGCAACGTCTGCTGGTCCTTGGTAGTGCTTTGGAGCACAGGTACCTCCTGCTTAGTAACCGTGTCACAGTAACGTCAGCTGGTACTCAGTTGTGACATTGCCTCTTTTCCTTCTGCTACCCGTCCGGGTTCCAGCACAGTCAGCTGGTCCTCGTTACTTCCATTGTCTCTTGCTCCATCTGATACCCGTCAGGGTTCCAGTAACGTCAGCTGTTTCTCGGAAATTAGACGACCTTAAAGACCACCCAGAAGAAGATGACGACAACAAGGACGACGAGCATGAAGCCAACCAGCCTGAACACCATCACAAAGAAAAAATAAAAGATTACCCAGAAGAAGATCACCAACAGGACAAAGAAGGTTAAGACAAACTACAAGATACAGAACAAGAGACAGAAGAACAATAAGCAAAAGATCAAAAAGCAGAAGAACATGAAGTATAAGACCAAAATGAAGAGCAAAATATATGCTCTAAATTCTAAGCAGAAGAAGACTAAGCAGTGTATGGGGGTGAGTCCGTTCCTCCTCGTGGTGCCCCTGGAAAATGCCTGCTGCTGCTGCAGGCTAAACTGAACACGGACAAATACTGTTGTAATTTAAATCTTTTGTGACAGCAAGAACGGAAGGATGAACAATTCATACTTTTACAGATTACAAGTACAGGAATCTCTGTCACAAATAAGAATATGATGAAGAAGATGAAGAGGAAGAAGATGAAGAATTTGAATATGAAGAAGATTAATTAGTTTAATAATAACAATATGAGTAATGTAAACAAAAACATGAATAGCAAGAAGTTTAAGAAGAAGATTAAGAAGGTGAAGATGAAGAATAATTTGATGAGAAAGATGCTGCTGCTGCTGAAGATTATGAAGGAGAAAGTGTGGCACTGGCAAAAGTTAAAAAGGTGAAGAGCATGGAAGTTGTGAAACATACATATTTGCCAAAATAGAAAAAAGGTTAACAACATTGTCAATTTGTTAGTCAATCCAAACGTATTTCCCCAAAAAAATATATTAATGCTATTCCAATGCATTGGGTTAAACATGTATGCCTTTATTGTCTCCTCAACCTCCCCCAATACATTCTACATTAGTCTTTGTTGTTTTCCTTCATGTACAATTAACCAACAAGGCAAGAATGGTTTTTTTTTTATGTCGATATTTGGTTCCCATAGACTTACATTGGACTTCCGGTATCGGAATCGGATATCGACGATATTTAGTGATATCGGCGATACCATTTCGATACGATATTTTTAGATATCGAGCAGTATCGCTCAACACTACCTATAATATATACACCTGGTATCTTCTGATACAGTACCTTTCTCTGCCTTTTTTATTACTGTCAAATCCATACTGAGAGAGCGTTTGTGTGTGACTCCGGAAATATATACGGAGATTTAAATTTTACCCTATACTACATACACCTGGTATCTTCTGATACAGTACCTTTTTTCTGCTTTTTGTATTCTGGTCAAATCCATACTGAGAGAGCATCTGTGTGTGACTTTGGAAATATATACGGAGATTAAAATTTTCACCAAAACCGTATACAGCTGGTATCTTCTGATACAGTACCTTTTTTATGCGTTTTTTATTACGGTCAAATCCATACTGGGAGAGCGTTTGTGTGTGACTCCGGAAATATATACGGAGATTTAAATTTTACCCTATACTATATACACCTGGTATCTTCTGATATAGTACCTTTTTTCTGCTTTTTGTATTCTGATCAAATCCATACTGAGAGAGCATCTGTGTGTGACTCCGGAAATATATTATCACGCTGTATAACAGTTATAGATAATGTCAGTAATCTATATCAAGTGGGACAACATTCTATATACCATATAAATAGGTTATATCAACATGAACATATAGTATTTGATAACATAGTATTACCTGACATAATATCCGAAGTACTGAGGATCTATACAGGATCTGTTTCACGCTGTCTCAGGCTAGAGGTGGACCAGGGTCTATACTGACCCTAAACTGGGGTCCTGACTAGTCCCTCTACCTGGAGGTACTGTTAATGGTACAGAGGTCCAGGCCGCCAGCGTAACCCTGTCTCCTGTAGATCCCTGACCACTGTAATCTAGTCCTTAGAAGGACCCTGATTACCACCACAGGGATATGGGCAGGTCACCGCTTAATAAACAGTAAAGACAAACGAGACAGACAGGGGATAAAGTAAATACTGTCTTGCATACAACACTTAAACACAGAGGGAACACAAAAGGTCTGGGAGATAAATTATAAGCGAGGAGAGGAGAAACCACAAAGGAGCTCTTAGCTTAAGTCTTCTCAGAACCGATCCTATCTGCTGGTCTGTATGAATGCTTTCACCGGCATCTCCCAAGCAGACTGGCAGGTATATAAAGGAAGCTAATTAGTGCATAATCAAACTGCAGCCGGGCGAGGCTGGACCTAGTCTTAGCACAGAGCTAGGTAGAATTAACTCCCTCACTGCCAAACACAAAGAAACAGCAACTCAGCTGCGAGAAGTCAGAATGTGTAATCGCGACGATCTACAGTACCTTTTTTCTGCTTTTTGTATTCTGGTCAAATCCATACTGAGAGAGCGTCTGTGTGTGACTCCGGAAATATATATGGAGATTTAAATGTTACCCTATACTATATACACCTGGTATCTTCTGATACAGTACCTTTTTTCTGCTTTTTGTATTCTGGTCAAATCCATACTGAGAGAGCGTTTGTGTGTGACTCAGGAAATATATAAGGAGATTTAAATGTTACCCTATACTATACAGGTCCTTCTCAAAAAATTAGCATATTGTGCTAAATTTCATTATTTACCATAATGTAATGATTACAATTAAACTTTCATATATTTTAGAATCATTACACACCAACTGAAATTTGTCAGGTCTTTTATTGTTTTAATACTAATGATTTTGGCATACAACTCCTGATTACCCAAAAAACCTGTCTCAAAAAATTAACATATTTCAACCGTCCAATAAAATAAAAGTGTTTTTTCAAAACAAACAAAAAAAACATCAAATAATAATGTTCAGTTATGCACTCAATACTTGGTCGGGAATCCTTTGGCAGAAATGACTGCTTCAATGCGGCGTGGCATGGAGGCAATCAGCCTGTGACACTGCTGAGGTGTTATGGAGGCCCAGGATGCTTTGATAGCGGCCTTAAGCTCATCCAGAGTGTTGGGTCTTGCGTCTCTCAACTTTCTCTTCACAATATCCCACAGATTCTCTATGGGGTTCAGGTCAGGAGAGTTGGCAGGCCAATTGAGCACAGTAATACCATGGTCAGTAAACCATTTACCAGTGGTTTTGGCACTGTGAGCAGGTGCCAGGTCGTGCTGAAAAATGAAATCTTCATCTCCATAAAGCATTTCAGCCGATGGAAGCATGAAGTGCTCCAAAATCTCCTGATAGCTAGCTGCATTGACCCTGCCCTTGATGAAACACAGTGGACCAACACCAGCAGCTGACATGGCACCCCACACCATCACTGACTGTGGGTACTTGACACTGGACTTCAGGCATTTTGGCATTTCCTTCTCCCCAGTCTTCCTCCAGACTCTGGCACCTTGATTTCCGAATGACATGCAAAATTTGCTTTCATCAGAAAAAAGTACTTGGGACCACTTAGCAACAGTCCAGTGCTGCTTCTCTGTAGCCCAGGTCAGGCGCTTCTGCCGCTGTTTATGGTTCAAAAGTGGCCTGGGGAATGCGGCACCTGTAGCCCAATTCCTGCACACGCCTGTGTACGGTGGCTCTGGATGTTTCCACACCAGACTCAGTCCACTGCTTCCTCAGGTCCCCCAAGGTCTGGAATCGGTCCTTCTCCACAATCTTCCTCAGGGTCCGGTCACCTCTTCTCGTTGTACAGCGTTTTCTGCCACATTGTTTCCTTCCAACAGACTTCCCATTGAGGTGCCTTGATACAGCACTCTGGGAACAGCCTATTTGTTGAGAAATTTCTTTCTGGGTCTTACCCTCTTGCTTGAGGGTGTCAATGATAGCCTTCTTGACATCAGTCAGGTCGCTAGTCTTACCCATGATGGGGGTTTTGAGTAATGAACCAGGCAGGGAGTTTTTAAAAGCCTCAGGAATCTTTTGCATGTGTTTAGAGTTAATTAGTTGATTCAGAAGATTAGGGTAATAGGTCGTTTAGAGAACCTTTTCTTGATATGCTAATTTTTTGAGACAGGTTTTTGGGTTATCAGGAGTTGTATGCCAAAATCATCAGTATTAAAACAATAAAAGACCTGACAAATTTCAGTTGGTGTGTAATGAATCTAAAATATATGAAAGTTTAATTGTAATCATTACATTATGGTAAATAATGAAATTTAGCACTATATGCTAATTTTTTGAGAAGGACCTGTATACACCTGGTATCTTCTGATACAGTACCTTTTTTATGCTTTTTGTATTCTGGTCAAATCCATACTGAGAGAGCATCTGTGTGTGACTCCGGAAATATATACGGAGATTTAAATTTTACCCTATACTATTTACACCTGGTATCTTCTGATACAATACCTTTTTTTATTCCTTTTTTAATACAGTCAAATCCATACTGAGAGAGCGTTTGTGTGTGTATCTTCCCATAAAGTACCTTTTTTCTGCCTTTTTTATTACGGTCAAATCCATGCTGAGAGAGCGTTTGTGTGTGACTCAGGAAATATATAAGGAGATTTACAGGAGCTCGCTTGCCCTGCTGGTAGTATGCTATCAGAAAGAGTCTTCAGTGCTGCTGGATCAATCCTGATAGAAAGAAGAACCTGGCTGTCGACCAAAAATATTGGTGATCTCACCGTCATTAAAATGAACCATGCCTGGGTTTCAAAAGATTTTGTACCACCTACCCCTGATGACACATAGGTTGCCAGCAAAATGGCTCGCTTTGTCCTCCTCTTCCTCCGACTTCTCCAATTCCTCCATTTCCAGCTGCTGAATGTCCAGCCTACACCTCAACATATGCCAGTTTTTCCACCTCCCTAACTGGGCTGTACACCCCCCAGGGCCGGCATCACCACATGTCGCACCCGGGCAAGTGCCGGGGCCCTGAGCAGGTGGGGGGGCCCACTCGCCGTCAGAGACACCAGCATACTATGAGGGAGGGGCCCTGTGCCAGTGCCGGCGGCCACGAGTGGGCCTCCCTGCTTGCTCAGGGCCCCAGCACTTGCAATACTTACCTCTCCCTGCTCCACTGCTGTGACGTCTTCCGCATTTCCTGACAGTGACATTTAGGTCAGAGAGTGCGATGACATCACGTCTGTACGCCCTCTGCCTGAACAGTCACAGTGCAGAGAGCTGGAAGATGGCGACGCTGAGGAGTCCAGAGTAGAGCAGTGCCCAGCGAGGAGAGGTATTTCATTTTTTTTTATGTTTGGAGCAATATATGGGGAGCATTATACACTGGTGAATTATATATGGGGCCCATCATACACTTGAGCATCATAGATAGGGCCATTATACAGTGGAGCATCATATGGGGCCCATTATATATGGAGCATTATATAGGCCCATCATACACTGGAGCATCATCAATGGGGCCCATCATACACTTGAGCATCATACACGGGGCACATTTTACACTGGAGCATCATATGGGGCCCATTATATATGGAGCATTATATAGGCCCATCATACACTGGAGCATCATCCATGGGGCCCATCATATACTGGAGCATCATATGGGGCCCATTATATATGGAGCATTATATAGGCCCATCATACACTGGAGCATCATCCATGGGGCCCATCATACACTGGAGCATTATATAGGCCCATCATACACTGGAGCATCATCTATGGAGCCCATCATACACTGGAGCATTATAAATGGGGCCCATCATATATTGATGCATCATATACGGGATCCATTATACACTGGAGCATCATATGGGGCCCATTATATATGATGCATTATATAGGCCCATCATACACTGGAGCATCATCCATGTGGCCCATCAAACACTGTAGCATTATAAATGGGGCCCATCATACACTGGAGCATCATATACCGGGCCCATCATACACTGGAGCATCATCCATGGGCCCATCATATACTGCAGCATCATATGGGGCCCATTATATATGGAGCATTATATAGGCCCATCATACACTGGAGCATCATCAATGGGGCCCATCATACACTGAAACATTTTATAGGCCCATCATACACTGGAGCATCATCCATGGTGCCCATCATACACTGGAGCATTATATAGGCCCATCATACAATTGGAGCATCATCCATGGGGCCCATCAAACACTGTAGCATTATAAATGGGGCCCATCATACACTGGAGCATCATATATCGGGTCCATTATACACTGGAGCATCATATGGGGCCCATTATATATGGAGCATTATATAGGCCCATCATACACTGGAGCATCATCCATGGGGCCCATCATACACTGGAGCATTATATAGGCCCATCATACACTGGAGCATCATCTATGGGGCCCATCATACACTGGAGCATTATAAATGGGGCCCATCATACACTGGAACATTTTATAGGCCCATCATACACTGGAGCATCATCCATGGTGCCCATCATATACTGGAGCATTATATAGGCCCATCATACACTGGAGCATCATCCATGGGGCCCATCATATACTGGATCATCATATGGGGCCCATTATATATGGAGCATTATATAGGCCCATCATACACTGGAGTATCATCCATGGAGCCCATCATACACTGGAGCATTATATAGGCCCATCATACACTGGAGCATCATCAATGGGCCCATCATACACTGGAGCATTATATAGGCCCATCATGCACTTGAGCATCATCCATGGGGCCCATCATATACTGGAGCATCATATGGGGCCCATTATGTATGGAGCTTTATATAGGCCCATCATACACTGGTGCATCATCCATGGGGTCCATCATACACTGGAGCATTATATAGGCCCATCATACACTGGAGCATCATCCATGGGGCCCATCATACACTGGAGCATTATATAGGCCCATCATACACTGGAGCATCATCCATGGGGCCCATCATATACTGGAGCATCATATGGGGCCCATTATGTATGGAGCTTTATATAGGCCCATCATACACTGGTGCATCATCCATGGGGTCCATCATACACTGGAGCATTATATAGGCCCATCATACACTGGAGCATCATCCATGGGGCCCATCATACACTGGAGCATTATATAGGCCCATCATACACTGGAGCATCATCCACGGGGCCCATCATACACTGGAGCATTATATAGGCCCATCATACACTGGAGCATCATCCATGGGGCCCATCATATACTAGAGCATCATATGGGGTTCATTATTTATGGGGCATCATATAGGGTATGGAGCATCATATGGAGCACATATGGGGCCTATTCTGTATGGAGCATTATATGGAGCCCATTCTGTATGGAGCAATATATGGGGCAGATTATATACTGTATGGAGCTTTATATGCCACTCATTATACTGTACTATGGAGCAATATGTGGGGCTTATTATACTCTATGGGGTCCGTCCTATACTGTATGACACATTATATGGGGACCATCATATACTGTAGCATTATGTGGAGCTCATCATATACTGTATGGAACATTATATGGGACAAATTATTTATGGAGCAATATATGGGGCTCATTATTCTGTATGGCGCACTATGTGGTGGCCATAATTCTGTATGGAGGAATATACTGTCCGTTTTTTGAGCTATTGAAGAATTTAAAAGAGATATCACTCATGTAATGTAAGAAGTGAAGTATTTGTTATTGTACTATACCTATATTTCTCTGCCATATCGGAGCATCATGAATTGTGGTATGTGTTATGATTTGGTAGCTGAGGAGAGCAGGCAAAAACGGCAATACACCAGAGAGGTTGGAATCTACTGGATTGCAGTACCCTGACTAACCACCACAACTAAAGGCAGTCGTGGAGCGTACCTACGTTGGTCCTAGACGCCTCGTCACAGCCTGAGAGGTTAACTACACCTAAAGATAGAAAGAGGAAAGCTATCTGCCCCGGAGCAGATCCCCAAAGAACATAGGAAGCCCCAAACATGTAATGGCGGTTAGACAAGAGGAAATACAGACACAGACAGAAAATAGTATGAGCAAACGTTGGGGCCCAATCTTCCTAGACAGAAAAGGATAGGAAGGACACTTACTGCAATCCAAAAAACCCTAAAAAATACCAACTCTACTAATTGCAAAAACACCTGAGATCACACGACCTCTACCACCTAAATTAGTTCTCTGGTGTAACAAAACTAAGCCGCAGCCACTGAAAAAACTGGAAAAGGCAAATGAACAAATAACAGTGGCTCCAGAAGAACTGAGAGGAGCCCAAGCCCCCGGGGGGGGGGGGGAGACCTGGCTAACCTCACAGAAATGCAGAGAAATATGCAAATGGTAAGCACAAAAACAAAAAACAGAAAATATCTTATCTGAGAGCAGGAGAAGAGGCAAGACTCAGCAAGCTTCCAAGTGAACCAGGAAACACAGTTGAGACAAGAACAATTGATCACCGGCAACCATGATGGGAGGGAACCTCCCTTATATAAGACCAGTCTGTAACTCCTGATTGCCAATCCTCATTGAATGGTTCAGTACTGTTTGTAACCACCAGAGGGACCTTCTGCTCAGAATTCATTTCTAACACATTCACAACAGGTATGTGTTAAAGTGGCCCACTGAGACTCTTTGGCCCTGGGCCCACTTAAACCTGGAGCCATCCCTGCCCCCCACAACTTTAGCCAAATAACCCCCCGTTTTCAATGCGTAACTATTATTATAAAGTAAATTAAGGATTATCAAGCTTAAGTAATAAGAATTGATGTCGTTGGCATTGAAATGGGCACTGTAGGTGTGTTTACTGTCCTCCACTCCCTGCCGACTTTTCTTCCCCATTGACTTGCATTGGGGTCGGTTCGAATTTCAGTCGGACCTTCGACTTTTTCCGATAGTCGGAAGATTTCGTTCGACTCAACTTTTGTGAAAGTCGGGTAGTTCGAAACCCGACTCGACCCTCCGGAGGCAAAGTTGCTCATCTCTACCTGTGATTGATGGGAGTGGGAGTGAGCATATCCAAAAAGGGTTTGATACAAATAGAGAAAAAGACCAGCACATCCAAACTAGTGTGAACAGGTGCCAACCAAAAAAAAAGCATATAACTTGAAAAACGATAAAGGTTGCACCATGATTTACAAAGAATGATTATTCTAGAACATTGAAACTGCATCACTGCCACAGAAAATGGGAAAAAAAGCGCTGTATAATGTATATATGAAATATTCATCTGCAAAATTTGTTATGACAAATACAGTAAAAAGAAGGTACTTAATGCATAGATTAGCCAATATATGTGAGCCCAACTGCCATGTCAAGGTGTCCTTCAAAAGTTGGGTGTTGTGAACGTGCTGGAGACAACTTCTGAGCTGAGGCTCCCTCTGGTGGTTGCTGATGGTACTGAAGCTGTATCGAATGACGGCCTCCTCATCTGGCAGTGATGACTGGCAATCAGGAGTGACTGACTGGGCTGATATAAGTGAGCTGCCTTCCCAGGATCCTCGCCGGTGATCAATTGTTGTTTCCTTATTCATTTGGAAGTCTGCTGGTGTCTTGCCTTCTCTGCTACTTTCAGATAAGATATTTTCTGCTTGTTTCTATTGTGTTTGCTATTTCCATTTTTGTCTGCACTTTTGTGGAGGTTAGCTGGTTCCCCTCCTGGGACCTGTGCTACTCTCTGTTTTTTCAGTAGCCACTGTTTATTTATTCAATTGCTCTTTCCCTGCTTTTTGAGTGGCTGCGGGTTAGCCTTATTCACACTGAGATCTGATTTAGTGGGTGGCGAGATCATGTTTTTGAAATCAGAAGTGTTGGAAGTTTTACTAGGGTTTTGCTGGGTTGCAGATAGTATTCTGTCCTGTCCTGTCCTATTTAGGCAGTGTTTGGCCCCAGCGTTTGCTCACTCTATTTTCTGCCTTTGTTTGTGTTTCGTCTTGTCTAACCGTCATTATATGTTTGGGGACTGCCTATTCCTTTGGGGCTCTACTCCGTGGCAGTTAGCTTTCCTGTTTCTATCTTTAGGTGTAGCTAGCTCTCCGGCTGTGCCGAGGCGACTAGGTCACCGTAGGTACGCTCCACGGTTGCTTCTAGTTGTGCGGTTAGTTTAGGGATCTGCAACCCATTAGTTTCCAACCTCTCAGGTGTTCGGCTGCCTTGCTGTTTTTTGCTCCTGTCCTCTTCAGCTACCAAATCATAACAGAATCACCGGCCTTACTGAAAATTCTATGGTACTCAACAGAAGGGAAAAATAGTAAAAAAAAAAAAAAGTTGTCAGAATTTTATATATATATATATATATATATATATATATATATATATTCTCTCTTTTTCTCTGGGGCTGAGGAGGAATTTTTTTTTTCTTCCATGGAAATCAAGCATTTGTCCGATCGTGTGGAGCAGCTTGCTGCTGAAGTTCGGTGCATGGCAATCTATCTCACTCGGATGCCTGCTGTAGAACCTAGGATTCCTACTCCAGATTTGTTTTTTGGGGATCGGGCTAAATTTTTGAATTTTAAAAATAACTGTAAGTTGCTGGGGAACGCAGCACAGCAGGTTCAAATTGTCATCTCCCTGTTGCGCGGCGACCCTCAGGATTGGGCCTTTTCCCTGACACCTGGGGATCTTGTCTTGACTGATGTTGATGTGTTTTTTCAGGCTCTGGGGTTGTTGTATGATGAACCTAATGTTACTGATCAAGCTGAGAAAACCTTGTTGGCATTGAATCAGGGTCAGCAAGCTGCAGAGCTATATTGTCAGAAATTCCGAAAGTGGGCAGTCCTTACTAAATGGAATGACGATGCCCTGGCAGCTCTTTTTCGGAAGGGTCTGGCAGAGACTGTAAAAGACGTTATGGTGGGATTTCCTGTTCCCTCTGGGCTCAATGACTCTATGGCATTAGCTATTCAAATTGACAGACGCCTATGTGAGCGTAGAAATATGCGCCCATGAGCATGAGCCCATGCAGTGTGATGGAGTGGCTTCTGGGGCTCAGCGTCATGAGTTTCGAAAGCGTAATAAGTTGTGCTTCTATTGTGGAGACGCTTCTCATGCTATTTCCATCTGCCCCAAGCGGGGAAAACATTTTCAGACTAAATTTCTTTTGACTGTTACCTTGATTTGCTCCGTGTCCACATTTTCGGCTCAGGCCTTTGTTGATTCAGGAGCAGCTCTAAACCTGATGGATTTTGATTTTGCCAAACGTTGTGGTTTTCCCATGGGACCCCTGCGGAGGTCTATTCCTTTGCTGGGTATTGATTCTACCCCTTTGGCGGAGAATAAACCCCAGTTTTCGACCCAGGTGATAATGCGGGTTGACCCGGACCACCAAGAGAATTGCAAATTTTTGGTGTTACATAATTTACATGACATTATTGTACTGGGTTTTCCTTGGTTACAGACTCAGAATCCTGTTTTGGATGGGAAGTCTATGTCTGTGGTCAGTTGGGGTTGTCAATGTGTTCGTAGTGACAATCCTATTTTTTCTACCTCTCTCCAGTTGCAAGATGTCCCTGACTATTTGGCTGACTTTTCTGATGTGTTTAGTGAGAGTAAGTCTGCGTCCTTACCTCCTCATAGGAGTTATGATTGTGCGATTGAGTTGGTACCCGGTTGTAAATTTCCCAAGGGTCGGCTCTTCAATTTATCTGTACCCAAGCATGATGCTATGCGATCGTATATCAAAGAATCTTTGGAGAAGGGTCATATCAGACCATCCTCTTCACCCTTGGGTGCCGGCTTTTTCTTTGTGACCAAAAAGGATGGTTCATTGAGGCCATGTATTAACTATCATCTCCTTAATAAGATCACTGTAAAATATCAATATCCGTTACCCCTGATTTCTGATTTGTTTTCCAGAGTGAAAGGTGCCAGCTGGTTTACCAAGCTTGACCTTAGGGGGGCGTATAATCTTATTCGCATCAAGCACGGAGATGAATGGAAGACGGCGTTTAATACCCCTGAGGGGCATTTTGAGTACCTAGTGATGCCTTTTGGGCTCACTAATGCCCCTTCCGTCTTCCAGTCTTTTATGAACGATATTTTCCGGGACTTGGTGGATAAGTTTCTGATCGTTTATTTAGACGATATTTTGATATTTTCCAATGACTGGGATTCTCATGTGGAACATATTTGGAAGGTATTCCGGATTTTGAGAGAGAATGCTTTGTATGTTAAGGGATCGAAATGCCTCTTTGGCGTACAGAAGGTTTCGTTTTTGGGATTCATTCTGTCTCCGTCTGCTATTGAAATGGACCCGGTCAAGGTTCAAGCCATTTCTAATTGGTTTCAGCCCACTTCATTGAAGGCTATGATGTGGGGAATCGGGAATAATTGGCTATTAATTGGGCGTTCGAAGAGTGGAGACATTGGTTGGACAAGCCAAACATCAAGTTGTGGTCCTCACTGACCACAAAAACTTGATCTATCTCGAATCAGCCAAGCGATTGAATCCCAGACAGGCCAGGTGGGCCTTGTTTTTCACGCGTTTTAACTTTGTGGTCTCCTTCCTCCCAGGTACTAAGAATGTTAAGGTGGAAGCCCTCTCTAGGAGTTTCCTTGCGGATTCTATTGATGTGGCTGAGCCTACTGCCATTCTGAAGGAGAGTGTCGTTCTTTCCGCTATCTCACCCGATTTGAGACTGGCCCTGGAGCAATTTCAGGGGGATAAACCTGAATGTTGCCCTGCGGGGAAATTGTATGTCCCAGACCAATGGAGAGAAAAAGTTATGTCTAAAGTTCATTGCTCTGCGTTGGCTGGTCATTCCGGTATTTTTGGTACTAGAGATTTGGTGAGTCGGTCCTGTTGGTGGCCCACTTTATCTCACGATGTCAGGAATTTTGTGCAGTCCTGTGGGACTTGTTCTCGTTCCAAGCCCTGTTCTCGCTCTAATGGATTGTTAATGCCACTGCCGGTGCACAGGAGGCCACAAACCCATATCTCTATGGATTTTATCTCCTACCTCCCTATCTCTCAGAGAATGACTGTCATTTGGGTGATCTGTGATAGATTCTCCAAGATGATCCATCTTGTGCCACTACCTAAGTTGCCATCCTCTTCCGAGTTGGTACCCTTGTTTTTTCAGCAGGTGGTTCGTTTGCACAGCATTCCGTAGAACATTGTGTCTGACAGGGGAGTCCAGTTTGTTTCCAGATTTTAGAGGACATTTTGTTCTAAACTGGGAGTTCAGGTCTTTCTCCTCTGCGTTTCATCCTCAGACCAATGGGCAGACTGAGAGAACAAACCAGACCTTGGAGACTTATTTGAGATGTTTTATGTCTGTGGATCAGGATGACTGGGTCTCTTTTTTGTCCCTGGCTGAATTCGCTCTTAATAATAGGGCCAGTTCTGCCACTTTGATGTCTCCTTTCTTCTGCAATTCCGGGTTTCATCCTCGATTTTCTTCGGGGCAGGTGGAGGCTTCTGTCTGTCGGGTGTTGACTCTGTGGTAGATAGAATGCAGCAGATTTGGGATCAAGTAGTGGATAAGTTGTCTCTCTCTCAGGAGAAGGCCCAACGGTTTGCCAACCGTCTTAGGACTGATGGTCCTCGGTTTAAAGTGGGTGACTTGGTTCGGTTGTCCTCAAAGAATATCCCTATGAAGGTTGTGTCTCCAAAGTTTAAGCCAAGGTTCATTGGACCTTATAGGATCTTGAAAGTCCTTAATCCAGTTTCTTTTCGCTTGACTCTTCCAGGGACGTTTAAGATTCATAACGTCTTTCACAAATCTTTATTGAAAAGGTTTGTCGAGCCAGTGGTTCCTATGGCTGCACCTCCTGAGCCTGTTTTGGTTGAGGGCAATCTGGAGTATGAAGTGGAGAAGATATTGGATTCTCGTTTCGCTAGACGGAAACTCCAGTACTTGGCTGAGTGGAAAGGTTATGGTCAGGAGGACAATTCTTGGGTGTTTGCTTCTGACATTCATGCGGAGAGACTGGTTCGTGCCTATCACCGAGCTCATCCTGATCGGCCTGGTGGCACAGGTGACTGTTCGGTGACCCCTCCTCAAGGGGGGGGTACTGTTGTGAACGTGCTGGAGACAACTTCTGAGCTGAGGCTCCCTCTGGTGGTTGCTGACAGTACTGAAGCTGTAGTGAATGACAGGGCCTACTCATCTGGCAGCGATGACTGGCAATCAGGAGTGACTGACTGGGCTGATATAAGTGAGCTGCCTTCCCATGATCCTCGCCGGTGATCAATTGTTGTTTCCTGGTTCATTTGGAAGTCTTCTGGTGTCTTGCCTTTGTCTGCTACTTTCAGATAAGATATTTTCTGCTTGTTTCGATTGTGTTTGCTATTTCCATTTTTGTCTGCACTTTTGTGGAGGTTAGCCGGGTTCCCCTCCTGGGACCTGTGCTACTCTCTGTTTTTTCAGTAGCCACTGATTATTTGTTCAATTGCTCTTTCCCTCCTTTTTGAGTGGCTGCGGGTTAGCCTTGTTCACACTGAGATCTGATTTAGTGGGTGGCGAGATCGTGTGATCTCAGCATTTTTTAAATCAAAAGTGTTGGAAGTTTTACTAGGGTTTTGCTGGGTTGCAGATAGTATTCTGTCCTGTCCTGTCCTATTTAAGCAGTGTTTGGCCCAGCGTTTGCTCACTCTATTTTCTGCCTGCGTTTGTGTTTCGTCTTGTCTAACCGCCATTATATGTTTGGGGGCTGCCTATTCCTTTGGGGCTCTACTCCAGGGCAGTTAGCTTTCCTGTTTCTATCTTTAGGTGTAGCTAGCTCTCCGGCTGTGCCGAGGCGTCTAGGTCTCCGTAGGTACGCTCCATGGCTGCTTCTAGTTGTGCGGTTAGTTTAGGGATCTGCAACCCATTAGTTTCCAACCTCTCAGGTGTTCGGCTGCCTTGCTGTTTTTTGCTCCTGTCCTCTTCAGCTACCTGTCCTGATATGTCACCTCTCTTGGGCAAAAAAGCCTACAAGTTATGGGCAGGAATGGGCCAGCTAATCTGCTTAAAATCACCTGTGGATGATGAGAGTGAGGGGGCATTTTACTGTGTGTGGTTGACTGGGGGCATCAAAATATGTGTAAGGGTATCGTACTGTGTGGTGGGCTGAGGTATCACACTTTGTGGGAGGGAGTTGTTAATCCAGGTGTGAGGGCTAAAAATAGGAGCAGACAGTATGAATGACTGTTCTTTAGAAACTTTGCAAAAGACAGTAAATTATATGGTTATATTTAGCTGCTTCAGGTAAAAATACACATTACAATAAGCCCTATCACAACACGTAATTGCAGTAGCAGATAGTCACAATGCTTAATTCTGCTCAATATTAAAATTGTCTCTTCAGAGTAAGAGGACTAGAACTCTAGTGCCACCTATAGGAAGTAGCAATCATAGAAGTCAATGTTGACCTTTAGGAAGTAGCAATCCTAAAAGTCAACATTGACCCTTTAAAGCAGTGGTCCTCAACCTTTTCTGCACCAGGGACCGGCATCAAGCAAGACCATTCTTCCATGGCCCGGCAGGGCGGGGATGGAGGTGGGGCAGGGGCGGGGCTTTTGTCATATGGGGTGGGGCTATGGACAAAGTTGTAGTATGTATAGCAAGATGGTCCCACACATATAATCCCCCATGTATAGTATGATGGTCCCACACAAATAATCCCCCCATGTATAGTACGATGGTCCCACACATGTAATCCCCCCATGTATAGTATGATGGTCCCACACATATAATCCTCCCATGTATAGTATGATGGCCCCACAAAGTACTGATTGATAAGTATATACCGTATATACTCGAGTATAAGCCGACCCGAGTATAAGCCGAGGCACCTAATTTTGCCACGGAAAGCTGGGTAAGCTTATTGACTCGAGTATAAGCCGGGTATGTATTGTCCCCTCATTCCTATCCCGGTATGTGTGGTTCCCCCGTCCTGTCCAGCTCTGTGTGTCTCCCCCTGTTGTATGCATGGCTCCCCGGTCCCATCTTGTATGCATGGCTTGGCTCCCCCCAGTCCCATCTTGTATGCATGGCTCGGCTCCCCCCCATCCTTGTATGCATGGCTCCCCTGTCCCATCTTGTATGCATGGCTCCGCTCCCCCTCCCATCCTTGTATGCATGGCTCCCCTTCTCCCATCTTGTATGCATGGCTCCGCTCCCCCACTCCCATCCTTGTATGCATGCCTTGGCTCCCCCCCCCATCTTGTATGCATGGGTGGGCTCCCCCGTCCTCCCCCATCATATTTACTCTCCTCGCACCATCGCTGTACATCCCTGCATCTCTATGAAAAATGAAGGCTCTTAGCGCATAGATTAGCCAATGTATGTATGCCCAATTACCACGTCACGGTGTCCTTCGTCAATTGGGTCACTAACCTGATATGTCACCTCACTTGTGGCAAAAAGCCTACAATTTATAGGGCAGGAATATCAGGTTAGTGACCCAATTGACGAAGGACACCGTGACGTGGTAATTGGGCATACATACATTGGCCAATCTATGCGCTAAGAGCCTTCATTTTGCATAGCAATTTTTTGCAGATACATATCTCATATATTCATATATACATCATATAGCGCTTTTTTCATTTTTTTTCTGTGCAGTAATGCAGTTCCTATGCTTTAGAGTAATTATTCTTGGTTAGTTATGGTGCAAACCTTAATATTTTTTGATTCATGCACAGTAATAGCCACAACTGCGCACTCAGCAGACAGTATCGCTGTTCTGCATTCTTCCCCTGCACATCTCATTATTCATCCTGAACACAAGTGGGTGCTGCCGTACACCTGCTGAATTCTAACTCTAGAGCCAGTGTATTGTGGGAGTTGTAGTCTCCGGCGGTGACAAGTTACGGCCGGCTGTGCACCACTGTCCTCTGCTGCGGGAAGGACTCGGGCCGGGGTAAGTGAGATGCTGGAGGGGAGACTGAGGTGTGATGGGGGAGAGCACTGTGTGGAGGAAAGGGGCGGCCGGATCACAGCTGCTGCTGACATGGAGTCACGGGGAGGTAGAGGCGGATGACAAGTGATGTGTGTATATGTATATAATACGTACACATACCTGCAGAACAGTGATATATATCCCCTGTATATCCTGTATACACCTCTGCCTGGTATATATATGTCCGAGAGTACAACACTGTCAACCCCTACTATCTGTCGGCATCTGAATGAAAAGGGACTGTATGGTAGGATACCCAAGAAGACCCCACTTCTTACCCCGAGACATAAAAAAGCAAGGCTGGAGTTTGCCAAAACTTACCTGAGAAAGCCTAAAATGTTTTGGAAGAATGTTCTCTAGTCAGATGAGACAAAAGTCGAGCTTTTTGGGAAAAAACATCAACATAGAGTGTACAGGGAAAAAAAGAGCCATTCAAAGAAAAGAACACGGTCCCTACAGTCAAACATGGCGGAGGTTCCCTGATGTTTTGGGGTTGCTTTGCTGCCTCTGGCACTGGACTGCTTGACCGTGTGCATGGCATTATGAAGTCTGAAGACTACCAACAAATTTTGCAGCATAATGTAGGGCCCAGTGTAAGAAAGCTGGGTCTCCCTCAGAGGTCATGGGTCTTCCAGCAGGACAA
This sequence comes from Oophaga sylvatica, assembly GCA_033576555.1. Taxonomy (NCBI): domain Eukaryota; kingdom Metazoa; phylum Chordata; class Amphibia; order Anura; family Dendrobatidae; genus Oophaga; species Oophaga sylvatica. The sequence continues at coordinate 33,623,684 of JARQOD010000007.1, read as the reverse complement.
TGACCCAACACACACTTCCAAAAGCACTATAAAATGGTTTGAGAGAAAGCACTGGAGACTTCTAAGGTGGTCAGCAATGAGTCCAGACCTGAATCCCATAGAACACCTGTGGAGATATCTCAAAATGGCAGTTTGGAGAAGGCACCCTTCAAATATCAGGGACCAGGAGCATTTTGCCAAAGAAGAATGGTCTACAATTCCAGCAGAGCATTGTAAGAAACGTATTAATGGTTACCAGAAGCGGTTGTTCGCAGTTATTTTGGCTAAAGGTTGTGCAACCAAGTATTAGGCTGAGGGTTCCAATACTTTTGTCTGGCCCATTTTTGGAGTTTTGTGTGAAATGATCAAGGATTTGATTTTTGCTTCATTCTCTTTTGTGTTTTTTCCTTGGAAGCCAATTAAATGAAAAAATAATTTGTGATTGCAATCATTCTCATGAAGTAACTGGGTATTATCTGACAGAATTGCAGGGGTGCCAATACTTTTGGCCACCACTAATATATATATATATATATATATATATAATGGTGCCGGCCGCTCTCTGGCCCATGTTATATATATCCCCTGTATATCCTGTATACACCTCTGCCTGGTATATACAACCCCTGGCAAAAAATATGGAATCACCGGCCTTGCAGGATGTTCATTCAGGTGTTTTATTTTGTTAAAAAAAAACAGATCGCAGACATGGCACAAAACTGAAGTCATTTCAAATGGCAACTTTCTGGCTTTAAGAAACAGTAAAATAAATCAACAAAAAATGTGGTAGTCAGTAATGGTTATTTTTTTTAACCAAGCATAGAGAAAAATTATGGAATCACTCAATTCTGAGGGAAAAAATTATGGAATCACCCTGTAAATTTTCATTCCCAAAACTAACACCTGCATCAAATTAGATCTGCTCGTTAGTCTGCATCTAAAAAGGAGTGATCACACCATGGAGAGCTGTTGCACCAAGTGGACTGACATGAATCATGGCTCCAACAAGAGAGATGTCAATTGAAACAAAGGAGAGGATTATCAAACTCTTAAAAGAGGGTAAATCATCATGCAATGTTGCAAAAGATGTTGGTTGTTCACAGTCAACAGTGTCTAAAATCTGGACCAAATACAAACAACATGGGAAGGTTGTTAAAGGCAAACAAACTGGAAGACCAAGGAAGACATCAAAGCGTCAATACCGGAAACTTAAAGCAATATGTCTCCAAAACAGGAAATGCATAGCAAAACAAATAAGGAACAAATGGGTGGAAACTGGAGTCAACATCTGTGACCGAACTGTAAGAAACCACATAAAGGAAATGGGATTTACATACAGAAAAGCTAAACGAAAGCCATCATTAACACCTAAACAGAAAAAAACAAGGTTACAATGGGCTAAGGAAAAGCAATCGTGGACTGTGGATGACTGGATGAAAGTCATATTCAGTCATGAATAGCGAATCTGCATTGGGCAAGGTGATGATGCTGGAACTTTTGCTTGGTGCCATTCCAATGAGATTTATAAAGATAACTGCCTGAAGAGAACATGCAAATTTCCACAGTCATTGATGATATGGGGCTGCATGTCTGGTAAAGGCACTGGGGAGATGGCTGTCATTACATCTTCAATGCACATGTTTATGTTGATATTTTGGACACTTTTCTTATGCCATCAATTGAAAGGATGTTTGGGGATGATGAAATCATTTTTCAAGATGATAATGCATCCTGCCATAGAGCAAAAACTGTGAAAACATTCCCTGAAAAAAGACACATAAGGTCAATGTCATGGCCTGCAAATAGTCCGGAACTGAATCCAATTGAAAATCTTTGGTGGAAGTTGAAGAAAATGGTCCATGACAAGGCTCCAACCTGCAAAGCTGATCTGGCAACAGCAATCAGAGAAAGTTGGAACCAGATTGATGAAGAGTACTGTTTGACACTCATTAAGTCCATGCCTCAGAGACTGCAAGCTGTTGTAAAAGCCAGAGGTGGTGCAACAAAATACTAGTGATTTGTTGGAGTGTTTTTTTGTTTGTTTGTTTTTCATGATTCCATAATTTTTTCCCTCAGAATTGAGTGATTCCATAATTTTTCCCCTATGCTTGGTTAAAAAAATAACCGTTACTGACTACCACATTATTTGTTCTTGATTTCTTTTAGTGTTTCTTAAAGCCAGAAAGTTGCCATTTGAAATGACTTCAGTTTTGTGCCATGTCTGTGATCTGTTTTTTTTCAACAAAATAAAACAACTTAATGAACATCCTCCAAGGCCGGTGATTCCATAATTTTTGCCAGGGGTTGTATATATATATATATATACTAGAAATAGGCCCGATGTTATCGCATCGGAAGTGCGGTGAAATTTAGACGTCACAGCTATTCCCCACGCAGGCGCAGTAACAGTCACGTCGTTACCGCGCATGTGCACATAGAGCGCGCAGCCACGTCGTTATTACGCATGCGCTGGAATAGCGGTGACGTGTATGTCATTTGCGCAGGCGCAGTTCGTGGCTGCAAGGCCACGAACTGCGCCTGCGCAAGTAACATTCACGTCACCGCTATTCCGCGCATGCGCAGTAACAGCCACAACTGCGTGCTTTACCCGCACATGCACGGTAACGACGCGGCTGTTACTGCGCCTGCATGGGGAATAATTTCACCGCACTCCCGATGCGATAGCATCGAGCCTTTTTCTAGTTGTAAATAAGCACCGGTAGATTGTAAGCTCTCACGAGCAGGGTCGTCTTATTTTGCTTTAATTATTGTATTGTTAACGTTGTTACTTATGACTGTTGTGTTTGAAATTGTTAAACTGTAAAGCGCTGCGGAATATGTTGGCGCTATATACAGTAAAGATTATTATTATTATGGGTGACTATGGGAGTGCATTATACTATATGGATGACTATGTTGGTGCATTGTACTTTATGGAGGGCTATGCGCTCTGCATTATACTACATGGATGATTATAGGCTGTGCATTATATTCTATAGAGGACTATGGGATGCATTATACTATATTGAGACCTATAGGGGGTGCATTATACTTCTTCTATGGAGCCCTATGACTTCTATGTACGCCCCGAGTGAGTATAATGGTTTATTTTCTTCTATATATTAAAGAACAGCGGCAGAACGGGGGCATATATACCAGGATACAGCCCGGGATTTCACAGCAATGAACAAGTTATCAGTTTGATTGTTGAGATTTTTTTACCATTTTTTACCATTGACCCTCACTACTAACATTTCTTGTCATCCACAATATGCTGATCTGCTACTCATTATTAAAGCTAAAAAGCATGCCGCTAAAAATAGTGTGTGGCATAGTTTAAAGGCTAACATGTCACTATAGTAGAAAGGGAAGGCTTGATGTTTGAATGCACTGTAGCCTTCGGCTTCATTCTGAAGAAGGATCGTATATGTGACAAATGCACTGATTTATCAGAAGGGAGATATAGGGCAATACCCTGGCACAAGACGTTACTTGCCAGACTTATAAAGGTCTTTTCTTCCCGATGTATGAAATTCCTCTTCTAATCCATCATCTTTTAGAATCTGGTCAAAATTCTTTGTGGATATCTTTTCCTTTAGTAAATGCATTTCTTGTGCTATTATATTCTCAACTTCAGTCCTCAAGGACGCACAACAGGCTATAATGTGAGGTTGTTCAATAGAGGGAAAGGTAAAAGAGAAGTAAAGCAGAACACTAAACTGAATAGAATAATTCAATTAGAAAAGAGGTTGTTAACAGTAAATAGACGCGTACTCGGTACTCGGACGCGTCCGCTCTTCGCCAGTCCTTACACTGGCTGCCCATTCATTATAGGATCCAATTCAAAGTACTGGTTCTCACCCACAAAGCTCTCCACAGTGCAGCACCCCAAGACATCTCCTCCCTCATTTCTATCTATCGGCCTAACCGACTGCTGCGCTCTGCAAATGACTTTCGACTAACCTCTGCACTAATCCGTACCTCCCACTCCCGACTCCAAGACTTCTCCCGCGCTGCGCCAATCTTCTGGAATGCTCTACCCCAAGAAATTAGGACTATCCACAATTTGCATGGTTTCAGGCGCTCCCTCAAAACACATTTGTTCAGAGTGGCCTATCACGTTCACTAACCAAAGTCGTTCTATGTTTAAGTGTGTATGTGTAGCCCATTCACTATCTCCATCCATGCCTCACTTCCTCAAGATGGCTGGACCATCATTGTAAATGCACCATTGTATATACACACCTGTACTTTGTATCTCCCCCACCTCATTGTAGATTGTAAGCTCTCACGAGCAGGGTCGGCTTATTTTGCTTTAATTATTGTATTGTTAACGTTGTTACCTATGACTTGTGTTTTGAAACTGTTAAACTGTAAAGCGCTGCGGAATATGTTGGCGCTATATAAATAAAGATTATTATTATTATTATAGATCTCCAGCTAACCTTGCAAAGCTGAAGAGAACAACAATTCTGGATAATTGCTACACATCCAGAAATGCCTTATCTAAGAGACAATAAGTCCTCCACATTTCCAGTACAGAAGGTTCTTTGTGTTTCTTGAGAATGGACACATTCTGAGAATTTTCTTGTTGTTCATCTCATAGGTAATATCTGTGACAACTCCTAATACTCTAACAATGATCACTTATGTGATTCTAAAATTAACTTCAATACAAACCTAGTTGTGTATACTAGAGAGCTGTAGTGACAATGCACTGCCTCATATGCTAATATTGAATAGGAATGCGCTAAGGTAAGATGTGCCAAATTTTTTAAAGGAAGTCTGTCAGCAAGTTTTTGATATTACAGGATAGCAGAGGTCAAGAAAGCCTGATTTCTGGAATGTGTCACTTGCTGGGCTGCTTGGTGTAATTTTCATAGAATATCTGTTTTGTTTGATGTAGATGACTCCCTGAAGAAGCTTGATGCGAAACGCGCATCAGGTGCCTTTTCTTTGATAGGTAACATGTACTCCATGTTACTCTGTGCATTATTATTATTATGTGAACATTCATGTGATATCGCTGTTTACTTGTAAGGGTCTTACCTTATACAGCTCTGACTATTTTGGTCTGTACCTTTTGAGTATTCATCCTCAATACTGTGATTACACACAGTATTACTCTGTATTGATTTGTAATATTCACAAAAAGGAGTTTTGATTATCAATTATCTACCTTTTAATATTTTATATGTCTGACTTTTGTATGTCTATTTTTATGTTTTTTAATTATTATGTTACCCAATAAAGAATATATTTTTATTGATTTTGAGCCTTGCATATTTCAAAATAGGTATTCCTGATTTATCTCTGCAACATCTATGAGTTACACTGTGCATAAAGCCCTGTCACACACAGCGATCTCGCTAGCGAGATCGCTGCTGAGTCACTAGTTTTGTGACGCAGCAGCGATCTCCCCAGCGATATCGCTGGTGTGACATTCAGCGACGATCAGCCCCCCTGCTGGGTATCGCTGATCGTCGCTGAATGTCCTGGACATTTTTTTGATCGTTGGTCTCCTGCTGGCCAGCACGCATCGCTGCGTGTGGCAGGCAGGAGACCAGCGATCAGCTGGTAACCAAGGTACACATCGGGTTTCCAGATCCTGGGCGGCGCCTGGAAACCCAATGTGTACTTTGGATACCAGCGCGCTGCTGCAGGGGAGCTGGTAACCAAGGTACACATCGGGTTTCCAGGTGCCGCGCAGCGCCTGGAAACCCGATGTGTACCTTGGTTACCAGCTCCCTGCACCAGCGGGCTGGTATCCAACATACACTGCGGGTAACTAAGCGACATTACCCGCAGTGTCGCTGTCCTGATCGCTGACTGAGCTGCCTGTTTCACAGCTCACCAGCGATCCTGTAGCGACACACCAGCGATCCTGACAAGTGCATATCATTGTCGGGATCGCTGGTGTGTCGCTATGTGTGACGGGGCCCTTACTCCTCACCACACCGATGACTGACAGCTTCCTGTGTACACTGTGCATTGTGAGCAAGCTGCTACTCAGTGATGGGGGTGAGGTTACAAAGATAAGCTGGACTGGGCTGCACATGAGCTGTAGTCCCGTACTGATAATCTACTATTGATAAAATGCTGATTGCATTGAAACTACAACACACAAGTTAATAAGTCACACACCCCTGGAATCAGGGTCTCGTGCCTTGTATTATGCTGTTTTCTGAATACATAGCAAAACATGCTGACAGATTCCCTTTATGAGATGCCACTTAATCTGTGTGGAAGAGCCAGAAAATGAAACCTTATCCAGCTACAATCTGGCGTAGGTTTGCATATGAAGTAATGCCAATTTCTGAAGTGAATTACAGTAATCTGTCAGGTTGTGGAAGACCTCTCCATCTCAGTTAGTTCATGCCCATTTTTCTTACCACTTAAAAGTGTTAAAAGAAGCATAAATTAATAAAAAGTGACAAATTATTGATCAAATCTGGCACCATCATTTGTTTCTTTTTTTGCACCGCTTTTTTTGATCTAAGACTGTCAACACTGTTCATGTAAAAAAGAAAGGCACAACAGGTAGTTTTTCTTCATAGTTTATCCAATTATATGTAATTCAGTATATTTACAAATATTTAGAAATAACTTAGCAGTATATTCACCACCGTGAACAATCACCCAGGCTGCGGTACGGGCTTGATCAAGCGTCTGAGTTGCAGACAATCCTGGTGTGGGTACTCCATACACAGATATGCGCTTCCATGAATTGAGCAGGAGGGCAGAGGCACTGACAATGAGGGAGGCACACCTACGGAGACGTTTCGGGGACCTCCTATTAACACTGTTCTACATATTTCAAAAGTTGTCGGGTTCAGTTATTTCTTAAAGATTGCGACCTCCTGAATTCAAATCTGACAATGGAAATTTTTAGTTGGCTGTTATTTCTTTTATATCAAAGAGTTTTCCTTTTACTGCTAAATATAATTATTGCATAAAACTTTCAGTACTTTGAAACATTATTATATAAAGATGCAGAATATATTTATATAATATATATATTATATATATAAATATATATATATAAAGATGCAGAATATTTGTTATATCAATTTTCTGATATTTATTTAGATGAAATTTAGCGACAATTCAAATAACTAAAACATGTCTAAACACTATTGCAAATTAAAAACAGTTACAGAAATTGCACTAAAATATTTGATCCTCATTCAGGGACAACTATTTTTTGCTTGTCTCTTGTGCTCCCGCAACAGATCATCACTTCAATTGTCCAACAGTAATCTGCAAGCATTGATGATTCCATTTTCCTTGATATTTTTTCTCAATAGCCGCAATTGTTTGGTGAAATCTCCCACCATGCTAATCACTTACTGCTCTGCAGCTTGGTGAAAGAAAGTTAGTTGTGAATGTAAGAAATTCATTTTTAACTCCTTAGTGACAGAGCTAATTTTGAACTTAATGACCAGGACAAATTTTACAATTCTGACTTGTGTCACTTTAAGCGGAAATAACTCTGGAACGCTTTTAATGGATCCCACTGATTCTAAGAAATGCTTTTTCATGACATATTGTACTTCATGTTAGTGGTAAATGTTGGTTGATATGATTTGCATATATGAAAATATAAATATTTGACAAAAAGTTTGACAAAATATGTGAAAATTTCATGCCCTTAATCAGATAGTTATACTACACAGAATCTATTTATATATAAGCTGAGTGTATGTGTATGTATGTGTGTATATGTATCAAGCCTGTCCACTCCACATGGCCCCGCCCACTCCGCATAGCCACACTCATAGTCCCCGCTCCTCTGCTGGTGAGGAGACAGTAGGATATGGGAGGTATCTCCTCCTGGACCCGGTGTACTGGCAAAGCCCTTTGAGGCTTCCCAGACACCGGGGCCACAATAATCACCCTCACAGTGTCATTTAAGTTATATTGCCATGATGATGTACTCCTTGCCACCGCCGCTTTCTCCCTGCATCTTCTCTCATTGTCCCCTGGTGGGGAAGTGTTCATCTCAATAAAAGCTCCTCCTCCCTACCAGTACTCTTTGGTTTAATGAAACCCCAGTGGGCTTTCCCAGTCTCAGTATAGCAGAGGCTCCCCCCTGCGCAGTTCCTGGGACATCTGCCCGCTTGCTTCCTCAGCCGACATCCATGGTGCGGTCCCTGGCATTTTTTTTCCTCCCAGGGGCTGGCGCAGGCTCAGCAATGATATTTTGTTATACTCGATCCCGGGTCCGGCAGTCAGAAGGAGTCCTGGAGCCTCTCCGCCTTGGAGCGTGAGACACAACGGGGACAAGTGAGGTGCTGCAAGTGGAGGCTGTGTATAAGCACGTTCAGTATTTGGTCAGTATTTTACCTCAGTATTTATAAGTCAAAACCACGAGTGGGAGAAAAATACAGAAGTGCTGACGTGTTTCTAATATACTTTTCTTCTGATTGTTTTACTCAAGTTTTAGCTTACAAATACTGAGGTAAAAATACTGACCAAATAACATGTGAATGGGTCTAAAGGAGAAAAGTGTGGTGCTGCACAAGAAGTAGTATGTGCAATATTAATCATTATAATTTGTTATAACGAACCACAGTTAGTGACCGACCACCAGACATGGGGTGTTTGGGCAACAGCAAGATGGAGGTTCAGCGCATAGATGAGAAGGTGTAGCGAGAGGCCAACAAGAAGATCGAGAAGCAGCTGCAGAAGAAGAGGCTGGCCTACAAAGCTACACACCGGCTGCTGCTGCTGCAGGGTGAGAGGCCTGGTGTTCCTGGCACTGGGGCGCAGGGTGGGGGGCAGGCACCGGGAGTAGCGTTCCAATCCAAAGAGCCCCACCCACTCCGTATGTAGACTCCCTCTTTTATACTCCTTCCCTTCATGCGACGTGATGTGTCCCCGACATTGCTGACACCTAGAGGAGAGGAGAGCAGGGGTGAAACACGGGAGGACCGAATCCAGCGTACGGCTGCGAGCACACAGGTTCCGGGATTTATTTTTAGTTGCGGTCTTCCCGTCACAGGAATATAACCTAGAGATCTGGGGAGGAGGCCACTGTGCTGCACCTTTTTATTTTACTGAGCGACATCTGCAGGAACCGAACACGTAGTACAGCTGTGTGACCAACAGCCAGACATGGGTGTTTGGGCAACAGCAAGATGGAGTATCAGCGCATAGATTAGAAGGTGCAGGACGAGGCCAACAAGAAGATTGAGAAGCAGCTGCAGAAGAAGAGGCTGGCCTACTAAGCCACACACCGGCTGCTGCTGGGAGAGAGGCCTGGCGTGCCCGGCACCGGGCGCAGGGTGGGTGCAGGCACCGGGAGTAGGGTGGGGGGCAGGCACCGGGAGTTGGGTGGGGGGGCAGCACCGGGAGTAGGGTTGGGGGGCAGGCACTAGCAGCAGGGTTGGGGGGAAAGCAATCATTATAATTTCTGATAACTACCAGAGTTAGTTACTGTGCCGGGCAACGCTGGGCTCTTCAGCTAGTAGTTAATAAATAACATTTTCCATTTTAAATCTGCATAATTTTTTAAACATAATATTTTTTTGTTAGGAAGTTAGAAGGGTTGAAAGTTGATCAACAATTTCTCATCTTTTACAAAACCATTTTTTAGGCACCACGTCACATTTGAAGTGACTTTGAGGGGCCTATATGACAGAAAATACCCAAAAAGTGACACCATGCTAAAACCTGCACCACTCAAAATCCTCAAAACTACATTCAAGAAGTTTATTAACCTTCAGGTGCTTCACAGGAATTAATGGAATATGGAAGAAAAAGAACATTTTACTTTTTTTTCACAAAAAATTTTTACTTTAGACCCAATTTTTTTACTTTCACAAGGTAACAGGAGAAAATGAGCCCCACAATTTGTTGTGCAATTATGATGGCAACTACTTTTAAGACACTACAGAGGGGCCACAAATGTTGGTCATACTTCTGGCACCTCAACAGCTGTTTCATGTTGTCATTTGGTTTCTTTGATGTGGACTGCATAACCAACTGGAATTGAAGGTAGCTATAGCCTGGAACCTAAAAGCTCAACCTTACTCTTGGGCAATGTCAAATCTTTAACAAGATTTTCAGTTCACTTTGTGTTATAAGATGAGGTTGCTGACAGAAAATCTGGGTCATGAGTAGAAGACGCCTCATGACACCAAGTGCCCTCTTTTTCCTCACTTGACTCGATTGAAAATTTTTCTGGTGCTTTTGGAACCACCAGTTCTTCTGTATGGGGAAACTGGGTGTATTGCAGATGGAATGTGTGGATGCTGTAAAGTCTACTTCTTCCTTGAAACTATTTTCCTAATGGGGTTGCACCATGCAGAAATAGCAATTGGTAGTGTAATTGATAGGCTCTCCAGATTATTGGGACTGCAAAAGGCATAGATTGCCTCTTCCTTATTCATGAGTAAGATGTGATGCACATCTATTTCAGCATAGGTGCTGAGCCCAACTCTTGTCCTGATCTCCTATTCTGCAGCCAAAATACAGGTTGTAGGCTTTCCTTATCATGGTACCGTAATCAAGTTTTTCCTTTGTGACGCAAAAGTGACTTCGCATATGTAGCAAAAACTATCCACTTTGTTAATACAAGAACTAGGCATATCTGATGAAAACATAGAAACATGTCAATATGCTAAGAAACTAAGCTAAGAAATCCTAAAACTGTAAACCTTCACAAAGAGCATTTATAAAAGTAGCTGATGCAACTGTAATTAGAATTATGTCATCGGAGCTGGGTTGGCGTATTTTGATTGGTCACCTAAGATAATAGAATACTGAAGGATCAATGAACTAAATAGATGATTTAATAGACTAGCTATGAACAATTAATCAAAAATGATCTGAAAATGCTTGACACTTTCACTCAAATTCACAACTAATATCTATAACACCAAATATCAAAGCTGATAGATATAAACAGATTCAAGGTTCATAGCAAAAATAGATATTTATTAAAAATGTAATAAAAGCAAACAACAATAAAGAGACAGAGCAGAAAACCTCCATAAAAGGGGAGAAAACATGGATAACAATGAATTCCAATATTAAAAATGAGGGATAGTCATGTATGTATATAGTTGTATCCAAAAGCTATAACTCAAAAAAAATATCGGAACAAAAATGTAGTGTGTAACCACTTATAGCACCCTACAGGAGGCCACTAGTATAGTGCAATATGTATGTACTCTATCTGAAGCCTTCATATGATCACACACCATAAGTCTATACCACTTCTGTATAAAGTGCATAAGTGCCATGAAGAAAATAACTAGAAAAGCCAGTCCATGAATGCAAAAGGATAGTATTCAGCTAATCTCTAGTGATGAGCGAGTATGCTCGTTGTATCACGGTGAGGATTGCAAGAGAACTCACCAGTGCAATCTCCCGGAAGACGAGTGCAGAAGAAAGCTTCAGGCTCCTAGGAACGCAGGGTGAGCAAGGCAGGAGAGAGATGGTTTCAGGGCCTGAATCACCTGACAGTTGAGGGGCGTGGCTTCAGCTCCAGGGAGCTAGAAGCTGAGGGAAAACTCCTAGAAAGGTAACTACGGGACAAAGTTACCCAGGGGCACAGACAGAGACGTAAATCTGAACAAGCCAAGGTCAAAGCACGAGAAGACAGTATAGTACCAAGGATGAGACAGAACGGATAGTCGGGGGACAGGCAGAGGTCAAAACCAAACAGACAGCGAAGGTACAGAAACAGAATCCAACAAACAGTATCCAGAGAACAGACCGAGTCAAAACCAAAGTATCAGGCAAACCAGAACACAGCACAAACACACTCAGGGGTCAACACACTGTGCCAAGGGCGAAAGTATAACTGACAGGGATTGGAGCTTCCTAGGCTATAAGAAGCTCTCCCCGAACCAAGGAGAGGCCACAATAATAAGCCCCAGGTGTGCAGGTAAGAGCTTGCACTGGGATCAAAACCTTAACCCCTAGCGTGCAGGTCAACCCTGCACTGGGATCATGACAGTACCCCCCTCTCAACGGGGGGCCTCTGGACCCCCAGGCTTGCCCGGGAACCTGGCATGGAAAGCCCGAACCAGGCGATCCGCATGCATCAAACGGGCCGGCACCCAGGATCTGTCCTCCGGTCCATACCCCTTCCAATGAACCAGGTACTGTACCGACCGCTGCACCAACCTGGAGTCAATGATATGCTCAATCTCATATTCCATGTGTCCCTCAACCAAAACAGGAGGAGCAGCAGGACTCGGACTCCCCCCGGACTGCCTCAAAAGGTTTCAGTAGGGATTTATGGAAGACGTTAGGGATATTGAATGAGACTGGAAGACACAACCTGTAAGCCACTGGATTGATCTTTTCACAACCTTGTATGGGCCAATGAACTTGGGGCCCAACTTGACTGATGGAACCTTCAACTTAATGTTTCGCGTTGTAGAGCCAAACTTTCTCTCCAACCCGAAACATAGGACCTGATGTTCTTTTCCTGTCAGCGAAAACTTGTATCTGCCTTGAGACCTGGATATATTCCGCTGGACCTCCGCCCATGTATTCTTTAATCGCTGAACAGACCCTTCTGCCCCTGGACACCCAGAATCCAAACGAGAAAACTCACCAAAATGAGGACTAAAACCATAATTGATCAGGAAAGGAGACATACTGTCATGGTTTACTGGGTTCTTGGATTCAGGTAGTCGCGGAGTTAACTTGGTTGGCCTCTTTCTGGGTCCTGGGAGGCTTTTTTATAGCCTCACTGTGAAGCCAGCCTTTGTCATTTATACTCTGACCTTTGGCTGAGTGTGTCTGACCTTGTGCTTTTTGCCAGTGAGTTGTGCCTGTGCTTCGTTTTGTCTGTCTGGTTCCGATTTGGCTGTGTCCCTGTTACGAGTTTTGCCTGTCCCTTTTGTACTGCGTTGCTCTGTCTGTGTATGACCCCTCGGCTGTGTTCTGGTTATTCTCTGCCTGCTCCTTTTGTACTTCGTCGCCCTCTATGTGTATGACTGTCACGCTGTCTAATGATATGAATACAATGTCAAATAAACTATTTATACAGGAACCAACTCTATACAACATATAGTTTAGCAACATCAGAATGTAAGTATAAAATGATTTACCCGACACGATATCTGCAGAACTTAGGGGAAATCTTGAGGGACTAGATGTGCAGAAACGATTTCTGTTTACTTCAGGGTTAATCTTGAGGACTTGATGAGCTGTAACAGGAAAGAGAAGGACCGGGGTCTAACCTGACCCTACACTGGGGTCCTAACTAATCCCTTACCTTGGAGGTACTGATAATGGTTCAGAGGTCCAAGTCTCCAGCCTAACCCTGTCTCCTATCAGACCTGAACCCTGTAATCAGTCCTAAGAAGGATCCTGATTACCACCAAAGGGATATGGGCTGATCTCAGCTAAATACACAGATAAGACATATAAGACAGACAGGATAGCACTCACTTGCATACACACTCAAACACAGAAGGAACATAAATGGTCTGGGAAATAAACTCTAAGCAAGTTGAGCTTAAAACAACTAAGGAGCTCTCAACTTAAGTCAATACAGATTCATTCCTATCTGTGGACTGAATGAAGGATTTCACTGGCAACTCCCAAAGCAGACAACAGGAATTTAAAGGAAACCAATCAACAAATAATCATTGCAGCAGGAGAAACTGCACCCAGTCCAGCACCGAGCACAGACAGAATTAACTCCCTAGCTGCCAAACACAAAGAAACAGCAACTCAGCTGTGAGAAGTCAAAATGTGCAACGCGACGATCTTCGTGGCAATGCACACATGACAGTACCCCCCCTTCTAAAAAGGGCCTCCGGACCCTCAGGGCCAGGCCTGCCCGGGTGAGTTCTGTGGAAGGTCCGAACCAAACGATCTGCGTTAACATCAGACGCAGGGACCCCGTCCTCTCCTCCGGACCATACCCCTTCCAATGCACCAAGTACTGAAGGGACGGCGATTCAGACGTGAGTCAATGATTTTTGATACTTGAAATTCCAAGTTGCCATTGACCAACACTGGAGGAGGAGGTAGAGGTGACGATATGACTGGTGCCACATACCTTTAAGTAATGACTTGTGGAAACACATTATGAATTTTAAACGTAGGAGGGAGTTCCAGACGAAATGCCACAGGATTAATTATGGAACTGATCCTGTACGGTCGATGAATCTGGGACCAGTTTCCAGGAGGGCACTTTAAGTTTTATATTCCTGGTAGACAACCATACCAGATCGTTCACATTCAGATCTGGACCAGAAACTCTCCTCCTATCAGCCATACGTTTGTAACGGTTCCCCATCGCACTCAGATTATTCAATACACCTCTCCACACAGAAGCAAGTGACGACGAGAAACGCTCCTCTCAGGAACCCCAGAAGGACCCCCCCCATTGAAAGTACAAAACTGGGGATGAAAACCATATGCCCCAAAAAACGGGGACTTACCAGTGGACTCGCTCGCCTGTTGTTAAGAGCGAACTCTGCCAGAGGCAAGAAAGAAGACCAGTCCCTGGTTCTCCGAGACAAAACACCGGGGTATGTCTTAAACCTGATTCAGAAAATTTTTTAAAAAACCCCTTTTTTTAAAAACCAATCCAAATTTTTAAAAAAATTTGCCCCCCGGGGGGAAAAAAAACCCCCCCCCAAAAAAAGAAACCCCTTTTAAAACCCCCCTTTTAAACCCCACAGGGGGCCCCCCCCCGGGGGCCCCCCCCGGGGAAAACCCCCTTTTAAAAATCCCCTTTTTTAAAAAAAAACCCCCAAAAACCCCCCCGGGGGGGTTTTTTTTTTTTAAAAAAGGGGGTTTTTTTTTGGCTTTTTTAAAAATTTTTCCCCCAAAAAAAGGGGGGGGGAAAAAAGGGGGAAAATTTTATTTTTTTTTTTTAAAAAAAAAAAAATTTTTTTAAAGGGGGGGGGGGGGGGCCCCCCAAAATTTAAAAAATTTTAAAGGCCCAAATTTTAAAAACCCGGGGGTTTTTTTTTTTTTTTTTCCCCCCTTTTTCCCCCAAAAAACCCCCCGGGGTTTTTAAACCCCTTTTTAAAAAAACCCAAAAAAAAAAAAAAGGGGGGAAAAAAAAAACCCCCCCAATTTTTTTTTAAAAAAAGTTTTTAAAAAAAACCTTTTCCCCAAAAACTTTTTTTCCCCCCCCCCCCCTTTTTGGGGTTTTTAAAAAAAAACCCCCCCAAAAAGGTTTTAAAAAAAGGGAAATGCCCAAAAAAAAGGGAAGGCTTTTTTAATTTTTGGGGGTTTTTTAAAACCCCCAAAAAAAAACCCCAAAAAGGGGGAAAAACCCCCCCCCCCAAAACCCCCCTTTAAAAAAATTTTTTTTTTTTTAAAAAACCCCCCCCTTTTTTTTTTTTTTGGGGGGAAAAAAGGGGAAATTTTTTTTTAAATTTTTCCCCCCCCCTTTCCCCCCCCCCAAAGGGGTTTTTTTAAAAAAAGGGAAAAAAAAAAGGGAAAATAAAAAAGGGAAAAAAATTTTAAAAAAAAACCCCCCCCAAAAACCCAAAAGAAAAAACCCCCTTTTTTTCCCCCCTTTGGGGGGAAAAAAAAAAAATTTTTCCCCCTTTTTTTTCCCAAAAAATTCCCCCCCCCCAAAAAAATTTTTCCCCCCCCTTTTTTCCCCCGGCCCCGCCCCCCCAAAAAATTTTCCCCTAACCCCCAAAAACCGCCCCCCCCCCCCCCAAAAAAAACCCCCCCCCCCCCCGGGAACCAACCCAAGGAAAAAAAACCCCCGGGGAAAGGGCCCCAAAAAAATTTAAAAACCCCCCCCCGGGTTTTTTAAAAGGGTTTTAAAAATTTTTTTTAAAAAATTTCCCGGGGGGGCCCCCCCCCTTTAAAAGGGGTTTTAAAATTTTTTTTTAAAAATTCCCCCCCCTTTTTTTTTCCCCCGGGGGTTTTTAAAAAAAATTTGTTTTTAAAGGGGGGGCCCGGGACCCCCCCCAAAAAACGCCCCAAAAAGGGCCTTTAAAAAAATTTTTTTTTTCCCCCCCAAAAATTTTAAAAAAAAAACCCCGGTTTGGCCCCAAAAAACCCCTTTTTCCAAAAAAAATTTTTTTTCCCTTTTTTTTTTAAAAAAATTTTGGAAAAAAAAAAAATTTTTTTTTAAAAAAAAACCCCCCTTCCAAATTTTAAAATTTTTTTAAAAAAAAAAAAAAAAAAATTTGGGGCCCAAAAAAAAAACCCCTTTTTTTAAAAAAATTTTTTAAAAAAAAATTTTTAAAAAACCCGGGGGAAAAAAGGGGGGAAAAAAAAAAAAATTTTAAAAAAAAAAAAAGGGGGGGTTTTTTAAAAAAAAAAACTCCCCCCCAAATTTTTCGACTAACCTCGACAAATCGTACCTCCCACTCCGACTCCAGACTTCTCCCGCGCTGGCGCCAATCTTCTGGAATGCTCTACCCCAAGAAATTAGGACTATCCACAATTTGCATGGTTTCAGGCGCTCCCTCAAAACACATTTGTTCAGAGTGGCCTATCACGTTCACTAACCAAAGTCGTTCTATGTTTAAGTGTGTATGTGTAGCCCATTCACTATCTCCATCCATGCCTCACTTCCTCAAGATGGCTGGACCATCATTGTAAATGCACCATTGTATATACACACCTGTACTTTGTATCTCCCCCACCTCATTGTAGATTGTAAGCTCTCACGAGCAGGGTCGGCTTATTTTGCTTTAATTATTGTATTGTTAACGTTGTTACCTATGACTTGTGTTTTGAAACTGTTAAACTGTAAAGCGCTGCGGAATATGTTGGCGCTATATAAATAAAGATTATTATTATTATTATAGATCTCCAGCTAACCTTGCAAAGCTGAAGAGAACAACAATTCTGGATAATTGCTACACATCCAGAAATGCCTTATCTAAGAGACAATAAGTCCTCCACATTTCCAGTACAGAAGGTTCTTTGTGTTTCTTGAGAATGGACACATTCTGAGAATTTTCTTGTTGTTCATCTCATAGGTAATATCTGTGACAACTCCTAATACTCTAACAATGATCACTTATGTGATTCTAAAATTAACTTCAATACAAACCTAGTTGTGTATACTAGAGAGCTGTAGTGACAATGCACTGCCTCATATGCTAATATTGAATAGGAATGCGCTAAGGTAAGATGTGCCAAATTTTTTAAAGGAAGTCTGTCAGCAAGTTTTTGATATACAGGATAGCAGAGGTCAAGAAAGCCTGATTTCTGGAATGTGTCACTTGCTGGGCTGCTTGGTGTAATTTTCATAGAATATCTGTTTTGTTTGATGTAGATGACTCCCTGAAGAAGCTTGATGCGAAACGCGCATCAGGTGCCTTTTCTTTGATAGGTAACATGTACTCCATGTTACTCTGTGCATTATTATTATTATGTGAACATTCATGTGATATCGCTGTTTACTTGTAAGGGTCTTACCTTATACAGCTCTGACTATTTTGGTCTGTACCTTTTGAGTATTCATCCTCAATACTGTGATTACACACAGTATTACTCTGTATTGATTTGTAATATTCACAAAAAGGAGTTTTGATTATCAATTATCTACCTTTTAATATTTTATATGTCTGACTTTTGTATGTCTATTTTTATGTTTTTTAATTATTATGTTACCCAATAAAGAATATATTTTTATTGATTTTGAGCCTTGCATATTTCAAAATAGGTATTCCTGATTTATCTCTGCAACATCTATGAGTTACACTGTGCATAAAGCCCCTGTCACACACAGCGATCTCGCTAGCGAGATCGCTGCTGAGTCACTAGTTTTGTGACGCAGCAGCGATCTCCCCAGCGATATCGCTGTGTGTGACATTCAGCGACGATCAGCCCCCCTGCTGGGTATCGCTGATCGTCGCTGAATGTCCTGGACATTTTTTTGATCGTTGGTCTCCTGCTGGCCAGCACGCATCGCTGCGTGTGGCAGGCAGGAGACCAGCGATCAGCTGGTAACCAAGGTACACATCGGGTTTCCAGATCCTGGGCGGCGCCTGGAAACCCAATGTGTACTTTGGATACCAGCGCGCTGCTGCAGGGGAGCTGGTAACCAAGGTACACATCGGGTTTCCAGGTGCCGCGCAGCGCCTGGAAACCCGATGTGTACCTTGGTTACCAGCTCCCTGCACCAGCGGGCTGGTATCCAACATACACTGCGGGTAACTAAGCGACATTACCCGCAGTGTCGCTGTCCTGATCGCTGACTGAGCTGCCTGTTTCACAGCTCACCAGCGATCCTGTAGCGACACACCAGCGATCCTGACAAGTGCATATCATTGTCGGGATCGCTGGTGTGTCGCTATGTGTGACGGGGCCCTTACTCCTCACACACCGATGACTGACAGCTTCCTGTGTACACTGTGCATTGTGAGCAAGCTGCTACTCAGTGATGGGGGTGAGGTTACAAAGATAAGCTGGACTGGGCTGCACATGAGCTGTAGTCCCGTACTGATAATCTACTATTGATAAAATGCTGATTGCATTGAAACTACAACACACAAGTTAATAAGTCACACACCCCTGGAATCAGGGTCTCGTGCCTTGTATTATGCTGTTTTCTGAATACATAGCAAAACATGCTGACAGATTCCCTTTATGAGATGCCACTTAATCTGTGTGGAAGAGCCAGAAAATGAAACCTTATCCAGCTACAATCTGGCGTAGGTTTGCATATGAAGTAATGCCAATTTCTGAAGTGAATTACAGTAAATCTGTCAGGTTGTGGAAGACCTCTCCATCTCAGTTAGTTCATGCCCATTTTTCTTCCCACTTAAAAGTGTTAAAAGAAGCATAAATTAATAAAAAGTGACAAATTATTGATCAAATCTGGCACCATCATTTGTTTCTTTTTTTGCACCGCTTTTTTTGATCTAAGACTGTCAACACTGTTCATGTAAAAAAGAAAGGCACAACAGGTAGTTTTTCTTCATAGTTTATCCAATTATATGTAATTCAGTATATTTACAAATATTTAGAAATAACTTAGCAGTATATTCACCACCGTGAACAAATCACCCAGGCTGCGGTACGGGCTTGATCAAGCGTCTGAGTTGCAGACAAATCCTTGGTGTGGGTACTCCATACACAGATATGCGCTTCCATGAATTGAGCAGGAGGGCAGAGGCACTGACAATGAGGGAGGCACACCTACGGAGACGTTTCGGGGGACCTCCTATTAACACTGTTCTACATATTTTCAAAAGTTGTCGGGTTCAGTTATTTCTTAAAGATTGCGACCTCCTGAATTCAAATCTGACAATGGAAATTTTTAGTTGGCTGTTATTTCTTTTATATCAAAGAGTTTTCCTTTTACTGCTAAATATAATTATTGCATAAAACTTTCAGTACTTTGAAACATTATTATATAAAGATGCAGAATATATATATATATATAATATATATATATATATATAAATATATATATATAAAGATGCAGAATATTTTGTTATATCAATTTTCTGATATTTATTTAGATGAAATTTAGCGACAATTCAAATAACTAAAACATGTCTAAACACTATTGCAAATTAAAAACAGTTACAGAAATTGCACTAAAATATTTGATCCTCATTCAGTGACAACTATTTTTGCTTGTCTCTTGTGCTCCCGCAACAGATCATCACTTACAATTGTCCAACAGTAATCTGCAAGCATTGATGGATTCCATTTTCCTTGATATTTTTTCTCAATAGCCGCAATTGTTTGGTGAAATCTCCCACCATGCTAATCACTTACTGCTCTGCAGCTTGGTGAAAGAAAGTCTAGTTGTGAATGTAAGAAATTCATTTTTAACTCCTTAGTGACAGAGCTAATTTTGAACTTAATGACCAGGACAAATTTTACAATTCTGACTTGTGTCACTTTAAGCGGAAATAACTCTGGAACGCTTTAATGGATCCCACTGATTCTAAGAATGCTTTTTCATGACATATTGTACTTCATGTTAGTGGTAAATGTTGGTTGATATGATTTGCATATATGAAAATATAAAATATTTGACAAAAAGTTTGACAAAATATGTGAAAATTTCATGCCCTTAAATCAGATAGTTATACTACACAGAATCTATATATATATAAAGCTGAGTGTATGTGTATGTATGTGTGTATATGTATCAAGCCCTGTCCACTCCACATGGCCCCGCCCACTCCGCATAGCCACACTCATAGTCCCCGCCTCCTCTGCTGGTGAGGAGACAGTAGGATATGGGAGGTATCTCCTCCTGGACCCCGGTGTACTGGCAAAGCCCTTTGAGGCTTCCCAGACACCGGGGCCACAATAATCACCCTCACAGTGTCATTTAAGTTATATTGCCATGATGATGTACTCCTTGCCACCGCCGCTTTCTCCCTGCATCTTCTCTCATTGTCCCCTGGTGGGGAAGTGTTCATCTCAATAAAGCTCCTCCTCCCTACCAGTACTCTTTGGTTTAATGAAACCCCAGTGGGCTTTCCCAGTCTCAGTATAGCAGAGGCTCCCCCCTGCGCAGTCCTGGGACATCTGCCCGCTTGCTTCCTCAGCCGACATCCATGGTGCGGTCCCCTGGCATTTTTTTTCCTCCCCAGGGGCTGGCGCAGGCTCAGCAATGATATTTGTTATACTCGATCCCGGGTCCCGGCAGTCAGAAGGAGTCCTGGAGCCTCTCCGCCTCTGGAGCGTGAGACACAACGGGGACAAGTGAGGTGCTGCAAGTGGAGGCTGTGTATAAGCACGTTCAGTATTTGGTCAGTATTTTACCTCAGTATTTATAAGTCAAAACCACGAGTGGGAGAAAAATACAGAAGTGCTGACGTGTTTCTAATATACTTTTCTTCTGATTGTTTTACTCCAAGTTTTAGCTTACAAATACTGAGGTAAAAATACTGACCAAATAACATGTGAATGAGGTCTAAAGGAGAAAAGTGTGGTGCTGCACAAGAAGTAGTATGTGCAATATAATCATTATAATTTGTTATAACGAACCACAGTTAGTGACCGACCACCAGACATGGGGTGTTTGGGCAACAGCAAGATGGAGGTTCAGCGCATAGATGAGAAGGTGTAGCGAGAGGCCAACAAGAAGATCGAGAAGCAGCTGCAGAAGAAGAGGCTGGCCTACAAAGCTACACACCGGCTGCTGCTGCTGCAGGGTGAGAGGCCTGGTGTTCCTGGCACTGGGCGCAGGGTGGGGGGCAGGCACCGGGAGTAGCGTCCAATCCAAAGAGCCCCACCCACTCCGTATGTAGACTCCCCTCTTTTATACTCCTTCCCTTCATGCGACGTGATGTGTCCCCGACATTGCTGACACCTAGAGGAGAGGAGAGCAGGGGTGAAACACCGGGAGGACCGAATCCAGCGTACGGCTGCGAGCACACAGGTTCCGGGATTATTTTTAGTTGCGGTCTTCCCGTCACAGGAATATAACCTAGAGATCTGGGGAGGAGGCCACTGTGCTGCACCTTTTATTTTACTGAGCGACATCTGCAGGAACCGAACACGTAGTACAGCTGTGTGACCAACAGCCAGACATGGGTGTTTGGGCAACAGCAAGATGGAGTATCAGCGCATAGATTAGAAGGTGCAGCGAGAGGCCAACAAGAAGATTGAGAAGCAGCTGCAGAAGAAGAGGCTGGCCTACTAAGCCACACACCGGCTGCTGCTGGGAGAGAGGCCTGGCGTGCCCGGCACCGGGCGCAGGGTGGGTGCAGGCACCGGGAGTAGGGTGGGGGGCAGGCACCGGGAGTTGGGTGGGGGGGCAGCACCGGGAGTAGGGTTGGGGGGCAGGCACTAGCAGCAGGGTTGGGGGGAAAGCAATCATTATAATTTCTGATAACTAACCAGAGTTAGTTACTGTGCCCGGGCAACGCTGGGCTCTTCAGCTAGTAGTTAATAAATAACATTTTCCATTTTAAATCTGCATAATTTTTTAAACATAATATTTTTTTGTTAGGAAGTTAGAAGGGTTGAAAGTTGATCAACAATTTCTCATCTTTTACAAAACCATTTTTTTAGGCACCACGTCACATTTGAAGTGACTTTGAGGGGCCTATATGACAGAAAATACCCAAAAGTGACACCATGCTAAAACCTGCACCACTCAAAATCCTCAAAACTACATTCAAGAAGTTTATTAACCCTTCAGGTGCTTCACAGGAATTAATGGAATATGGAAGGAAAAAAGAACATTTTACTTTTTTTTCACAAAAATTTTACTTTAGACCCAATTTTTTTACTTTCACAAGGGTAACAGGAGAAAATGAGCCCCACAATTTGTTGTGCAATTATGATGGCAACTACTTTTAAGACACTACAGAGGGGCCACAAATGTTGGTCATACTTCTGGCACCTCAACAGCTGTTTCATGTTGTCATTGGTTTCTTTGATGTGGACTGCATAACCAACTGGAATTGAAGGTAGCTATAGCCTGGAACCTAAAAGCTCAACCTTACTCTTGGGCAATGTCAAATCTTTAACAAGATTTTCAGTTCACTTTGTGTTATAAGATGAGGTTGCTGACAGAAAATCTGGGTCATGAGTAGAAGACGCCTCATGACACCAAGTGCCCTCTTTTTCCTCACTTGACTCGATTGAAAATTTTTCTGGTGCTTTTGGAACCACCAGTTCTTCTGTATGGGGAACTGGGTGTATTGCAGATGGAATGTGTGGATGCTGTAAAGTCTACTTCTTCCTTGAAACTATTTTCCTAATGGGGTGCACCATGCAGAAATAGCAATTGGTAGTGTAATTGATAGGCTCTCTCCAGATTATTGGGACTGCAAAAGGCATAGATTGCCTCTTCCTTATTCATGAGTAAGATGTGATGCACATCTATTTCAGCATAGGTGCTGAGCCCAACTCTTGTCCTGATCTCCTATTCTGCAGCCAAAATACAGGTTGTAGGCTTTCCTTATCATGGTACCGTAATCAAGTTTTTCCTTTGTGACGCAAAAGTGACTTCGCATATGTAGCAAAAACTATCCACTTTGTTAATACAAGAACTAGGCATATCTGATGAAAACATAGAAACATGTCAATATGCTAAGAAACTAAGCTAAGAAATCCTAAAACTGTAAACCTTACACAAAGAGCATTTATAAAAGTAGCTGATGCAACTGTAATTAGAATTATGTCATCGGAGCTGGGTTGGCGTATTTTGATTGGTCACCCTAAGATAATAGAATACTGAAGGATCAATGAACTAAATAGATGATTTAATAGACTAGCTATGAACAATTAATCAAAAATGATCTGAAAATGCTTGACACTTTCACTCAAATTCACAACTAATATCTATAACACCAAATATCAAAGCTGATAGATATAAACAGATTCAAGGTTCATAGCAAAAATAGATATTTATTAAAAATGTAATAAAAGCAAACAACAATAAAGAGACAGAGCAGAAAACCTCCATAAAAGGGGAGAAAACATGGATAACAATGAATTCCAATATTAAAAAATGAGGGATAGTCATGTATGTATATAGTTGTATCCAAAAGCTATAACTCAAAAAAAATATCGGAACAAAAATGTAGTGTGTAACCACTTATAGCACCCTACAGGAGGCCACTGTATAGTGCAATATGTATGTACTCTATCTGAAGCCTTCATATGATCACACACCATAAGTCTATACCACTTCTGTATAAAGTGCATAAGTGCCATGAAGAAAATAACTAGAAAAGCCAGTCCATGAATGCAAAAGGATAGTATTCAGCTAATCTCTAGTGATGAGCGAGTATGCTCGTTGTATCACGGTGAGGATTGCAAGAGAACTCACCAGTGCAATCTCCCGGAAGACGAGTGCAGAAGAAAGCTTCAGGCTCCTAGGAACGCAGGGTGAGCAAGGCAGGAGAGAGATGGTTTCAGGGCCTGAATCACCTGACAGTTGAGGGGCGTGGCTTCAGCTCCAGGGAGCTAGAAGCTGAGGGAAAACTCCTAGAAAGGTAACTACGGGACAAAGTTACCCAGGGGCACAGACAGAGACGTAAATCTGAACAAGCCAAGGTCAAAGCACGAGAAGACAGTATAGTACCAAGGATGAGACAGAACGGATAGTCGGGGACAGGCAGAGGTCAAAACCAAACAGACAGCGAAGGTACAGAAACAGAATCCAACAAACAGTATCCAGAGAACAGACCGAGTCAAAACCAAAGTATCAGGCAAACCAGAACACAGCACAAACACACTCAGGGGTCAACACACTGTGCCAAGGGCGAAAGTATAACTGACAGGGATTGGAGCTTCCTAGGCTATAAGAAGCTCTCCCCGAACCAAGGAGAGGCCACAATAATAAGCCCCAGGTGTGCAGGTAAGAGCTTGCACTGGGATCAAAACCTTAACCCCTAGCGTGCAGGTCAACCCTGCACTGGGATCATGACAGTACCCCCCCTCTCAACGGGGGGCCTCTGGACCCCAGGCTTGCCCGGGAACCTGGCATGGAAAGCCCGAACCAGGCGATCCGCATGCATCAAACGGGCCGGCACCCAGGATCTGTCCTCCGGTCCATACCCCTTCCAATGAACCAGGTACTGTACCGACCGCTGCACCAACCTGGAGTCAATGATATGCTCAATCTCATATTCCATGTGTCCCTCAACCAAACAGGAGGAGCAGCGACTCGGACTCCCCCCGGACTGCCTCAAAAGGTTTCAGTAGGGATTTATGGAAGACGTTAGGGATATTGAATGAGACTGGAAGACACAACCTGTAAGCCACTGGATTGATCTTTTCCACAACCTTGTATGGGCCAATGAACTTGGGGCCCAACTTGACTGATGGAACCTTCAACTTAATGTTTCGCGTGTAGAGCCAAACTTTCTCTCCAACCCGAAACATAGGACCTGATGTTCTTTTCCTGTCAGCGAAAACTTGTATCTGCCTTGAGACCTGGATATATTCCGCTGGACCTCCGCCCATGTATTCTTTAATCGCTGAACAGACCCTTCTGCCCCTGGACACCCAGAATCCAAACGAGAAAACTCACCAAAATGAGGACTAAAACCATAATTGATCAGGAAAGGAGACATACTGTCATGGTTTACTGGGTTCTTGGATCAGGTAGTCGCGGAGTTAACTTGGTTGGCCTCTTTCTGGGTCCTGGGAGGCTTTTTATAGCCTCACTGTGAAGCCAGCCTTTGTCATTTATACTCTGACCTTTGGCTGAGTGTGTCTGACCTTGTGCTTGTGCCAGTGAGTTGTG
Source organism: Oophaga sylvatica (assembly GCA_033576555.1). NCBI lineage: Eukaryota > Metazoa > Chordata > Amphibia > Anura > Dendrobatidae > Oophaga > Oophaga sylvatica. The sequence continues at coordinate 33,598,567 of JARQOD010000007.1, read as the reverse complement.
CCTGTGCTTCGTTTTGTCTGTCTGGTTCCGATTTGGCTGTGTCCCTGTTACGAGTTTTGCCTGTCCCTTTTGTACTGCGTTGCTCTGTCTGTGTATGACCCCTCGGCTGTGTTCTGGTTATTCTCTGCCTGCTCCTTTTGTACTTCGTCGCCCTCTATGTGTATGACTGTCACGCTGTCTAATGATATGAATACAATGTCAGTAAACTATTTATACAGGAACCACACTCTATACAACATATAGTTTAGCAACATCAGAATGTAAGTATAAAATAGATTTACCTGACACGATATCTGCAGAACTTAGGGTAAATCTTGAGGACTAGATGTGCAGAAACGATTTCTGTTTACTTCAGGGTTAATCTTGAGGACTTGATGAGCTGTAACAGGAAAGAGAAGGACCGGGGTCTAACCTGACCCTACACTGGGGTCCTAACTAATCCCTTACCTTGGAGGTACTGATAATGGTTCAGAGGTCCAAGTCTCCAGCCTAACCCTGTCTCCTATCAGACCCTGAACCCTGTAATCAGTCCTAAGAAGGATCCTGATTACCACCAAAGGGATATGGGCTGATCTCAGCTAAATACACAGATAAGACATATAAGACAGACAGGATAGCACTCACTTGCATACACACTCAAACACAGAAGGAACATAAATGGTCTGGGAAATAAACTCTAAGCAAGTTGAGCTTAAAACAACTAAGGAGCTCTCAACTTAAGTCAATACAGATTCATTCCTATCTGTGGACTGAATGAAGGATTTCACTGGCAACTCCCAAAGCAGACAACCAGGAATTTAAAGGAAACCAATCAACAAATAATCAATTGCAGCCGGGAGAAACTGCACCCAGTCCCAGCACCGAGCACAGACAGAATTAACTCCCTAGCTGCCAAACACAAAGAAACAGCAACTCAGCTGTGAGAAGTCAAAATGTGCAACCGCGACGATCTTCGTGGCAATGCACACATGACAGTACCCCCCCTTCTAAAAAGGGCCTCCGGACCCTCAGGGCCAGGCCTGCCCGGGTGAGTTCTGTGGAAGGTCCGAACCAAACGATCTGCGTTAACATCAGACGCAGGGACCCACGTCCTCTCCTCCGGACCATACCCCTTCCAATGCACCAAGTACTGAAGGGACCGGCGATTCAGACGTGAGTCAATGATTTTTGATACTTGAAATTCCAAGTTGCCATTGACCAACACTGGAGGAGGAGGTAGAGGTGACGATATGACTGGTGCCACATACCTTTTAAGTAATGACTTGTGGAACACATTATGAATTTTAAACGTAGGAGGGAGTTCCAGACGAAATGCCACAGGATTAATTATGGAACTGATCCTGTACGGTCCGATGAATCTGGGACCCAGTTTCCAGGAGGGCACTTTAAGTTTTATATTCCTGGTAGACAACCATACCAGATCGTTCACATTCAGATCTGGACCAGAAACTCTCCTCCTATCAGCCATACGTTTGTAACGGTTCCCCATCGCACTCAGATTATTCAATACACCTCTCCACACAGAAGCAAGTGACGACGAGAAACGCTCCTCCTCAGGAACCCCAGAAGGACCCCCCCCATTGAAAGTACAAAACTGGGGATGAAAACCATATGCCCCAAAAAACGGGGACTTACCAGTGGACTCGCTCCGCCTGTTGTTAAGAGCGAACTCTGCCAGAGGCAAGAAAGAAGACCAGTCCTCCTGGTTCTCCGAGACAAAACACCGAGATATGTCTCTAAACTCTGATTCAGACGCTCTGTCTGACCATTGGTCTGCGGATGAAAAGCCGAGGAAAATGACAATTGCATCCCCCGACGTAAACAAAATGCCCTCCAAAACTTGGACACAAACTGAGACCCCCTATCTGACACCACATCAGAAGGCAACCCATGAAGTCTCACGATCTCCCTAATGAACACCTGCGCCAGAGTTTTAGCATTAGGGAGTGCAGGAAGAGCAACGAAATGTGCCATCTTACTGAACCTGTCAACAACCACCAGTATGACAGTATTCCCTGACGACGGAGGAAGGTCCGTAATGAAGTCCATAGATAAATGAGTCCATGGACGCTCCGGAAGTTTCAAGGGTAAAAGGGTCCCAGACGGACGGGTATGAGGGGTTTTAGAGCGAGCACAAACCCCACAGGACGCGACAAAAGTTATAACATCTTTATTAGCGTTAGGCCACCAAAATCGGCGAGAAAGGAGATCTAAAGTAGCCTTACTCCCTGGATGTCCTGCTAAAGCAGAATTATGATGTGCCTCAATAACCTTTTGTCTCAACTGATTCGGGACAAACAGTCTCCCTGGAGGTCCTGCAGGGGCGTCCCCCTGAGCCTCTAACACCTCCTCCTCAAGCTCAGAACATACAGCCGACACTACCACCCCCTCCTGAAGGATAGGAATCGGGTCATCCGTTTTCCCGGCCCCTGGGAAACTGCGAGACAAGGCATCAGCCTTTACATTCTTAGACCCTGGGCGATAAGTGACGACAAAATTAAACCTGGTAAAAAACAACGACCATCGAGCTTGTCTGGAATTCAGACACTTAGCGGATTCTAAATACAGCAGGTTCTTGTGATCAGTAATAACGGTGACCGGGTGGACTGCCCCCTCCAAAAAGTGACGCCATTCTTCAAAAGCCAATTTAATGGCCAAAAGTTCCCTATTGCCGATATCATAATTCCTTTCGGCGGACGACAATTTCTTAGAAAAGAAAGCGCACGGATGCCATTTACCAGGGGACGGACCCTGGGACAATATAGCACCCACCCCTACGTCAGACGCGTCCACCTCAACAATGAACGGCTGAGATACATCTGGTTGGATGAGAACGGGTGCCGAAGCAAAACATCTCTTCAAAGAGGAAAAGGCTTGGCAAGCCTTGTCCGACCACCTAGAAAAATCCGTCCCTTTTCTCGTCATGTCAGTGAGAGGTTTGACGACAGACGAGAAATTACAAATAAATTTCCGGTAGTAATTAGCAAACCCCAAAAAACGCTGCAGAGCCTTAAGATCCCCTGGCTGATCCCATTCAAGCACTGCTCTCACCTTTTCAGCGTCCATACGGAAACCGGAGGCTGACACCAAAAAACCCAAAAACTGAAGTTCCTGTACGGCAAAAACACACTTCTCCAGTTTGGCGTATAGTTTATTGTCTCGCAAGATCTGCAACACCTGTCTCACATGCTCCTGGTGAGACACAAGATCTGGCGAGTAAATTAAAATGTCATCCAAATATACGACCACAAACAGCCCCACAAGGTGACGAAAAATGTCATTAACAAAATGTTGGAATACTGCTGGTGCAGTAGTCAGACCAAAAGGCATGACCAGGTTTTCATAATGTCCCTCCGGCGTGTTAAACGCCGTTTTCCACTCATCCCCCTCTTTTATCCTAATCAGATTATACGCCCCCCTGAGATCCAATTTAGAGAACCATTTGGCGCCAACAATTTGATTGAAGAGATCAGGAATAAGAGGGAGTGGATACGGATCTCAGCTAAATACACAGATAAGACATATAAGACAGACAGGATAGCACTCACTTGCATACACACTCAAACACAGAAGGAACATAAATGGTCTGGGAAATAAACTCTAAGCAAGTTGAGCTTAAAACAACTAAGGAGCTCTCAACTTAAGTCAATACAGATTCATTCCTATCTGTGGACTGAATGAAGGATTTCACTGGCAACTCCCAAAGCAGACAACCAGGAATTTAAAGGAAACCAATCAACAAATAATCAATTGCAGCCGGGAGAAACTGCACCCAGTCCCAGCACCGAGCACAGACAGAATTAACTCCCTAGCTGCCAAACACAAAGAAACAGCAACTCAGCTGTGAGAAGTCAAAATGTGCAACCGCGACGATCTTCGTGGCAATGCACACATGACAATGACCTGGCTATCCTGACCATCCATTCTGTCTATGCCCCTTGGTAACTTTATTTCGTAGTTACCCTTCTAGGAGTTTTCCTTTACCTCCTAGATCTCTGGAGCTTAGGCCACGCCCCTAGGCAGTCACGTGCCTGCAGGTCCTTCGGCCTGAAACATTCTCTACCTGATACTGCTCTGAGAGACGAGTGGTTGGCTCCGCCCCTTGGCAGTCACATGGTGCGGAAGGTCCTGTGTCCTCAGAAACACTCGTCTTCTCTGCTGCGGTTCTACTATACAGGTATCATTGGGCACAGTTTGTTCACTCTGGACACACGCACTGGCTCAACGAGCAAGTGCAGTGCGGTGTCCCTGACACATACCAGTAGATTGGCTCACCCGACTATTGAAGGCGAATTCCGCCAAAGGCAGTACATCACACCAGTCATTCTGTCTTGCAGAAGTCAGACATCTGAGGATCTGTTCCAGAGACTGATTAGTGCGTTCCGTCTGACCATTGCTCTCAGGATGGTATGCAGATGAAAAAGACAGAGACATCCCCAATTTCTTGCAAAAAGCACGCCAAAACTTTGCCACAAACTGCACTCCACGATCAGACACCACATTCAGGGGTACCCCATGCAACCGGATAACATGCTGTACAAACAATCTGGACAAAGTCTCAGCTGAGGGTAGTGCGGATAAGGGTACAAAATGAGCCTGCTTCGAATACCTGTCCACCACTACCCATACCACCGTATTGCCCTTGGATGGAGGAAGATTAGTAATAAAATCCATGGACAAGTGAGTCCATGGCCTTTCGGGAACTGCCAAGGGCATCAGTTCCCCAGCCGGCCGGCTATGTGAGTTTTTAGAACGAGCGCAGACCCCACAACCAGAAACAATTTTTTTTATGTCAGAGCTAAGAGTAGGCCACCAAAAGATCCTAGCCACCGCCCGACGTGTGGCAGATATACCAGGGTGAGCACTGAGCTTGGATTCATGGAACTCCTGGAGGAGTTTAAGCCGAAGCTGCTCTGGGACAAACAACTTACCCCCTGGCTTGGCAGCAGGGGCCAGAGACTGGGCCCTCTCAATCTCCTGTTCCAACTCAGACGAGACCACTGCCAACACAACCCCAGGGTGAAGAATGGAGGAAGGTGGCTCAGGGGGAGACACCGGATGAAAACTGCGAGATAAGGCATCAGCCTTGATATTCTTTGAGCCCGGACGAAACGTAATAGTAAACTGAAAACGGGAAAAAAAAAGTGACCAACGGGCCTGTCTGGGTGTTAGTCTCTTAGCAGACTCAATATATGATAAATTTTTGTGGTCGGTAATCACAGTAACCGAGTGACTGGCCCCCTCCAAAAAGTGCCTCCATTCTTCAAACGCTAACTTGACCGCCAGAAGCTCTCTATTGCCAACATCGTAATTCCTCTCAGCAGCAGAGAATTTCCTGGAAAAAAAAGCACATGGCCTGAGGTTGGTCAGAGTGGCAGGACCTTGGGACAACACAGCACCCACCCCCACCTCAGAGGCATCCACTTCCACAATAAATGGTTTGGACGGATCTGGCTGTACCAACACCGGAGCAGTCATAAAGCATTTTTTCAGACTAGCAAAGGCCTCTTTTGCGAGCGAGGACCAATTTTTCACATCCAAACCTTTGCATGTTAAATCAGTGAGTGGTTTGACCACCTGCGAAAACCCCCGAATAAATTTTCGGTAGTAATTGGCGAACCCCAAGAAGCGCTGGAGCCCTTTAAGATCTCGGGGTTGTACCCAATCCGCAATGGCCTGCACCTTCTTGGGGTCCATACGAAAACCCTCACAGGACGCAATCAATCCAAAAAAAGATAATTCTTGAACAAAAAACACACACTTCTCCAATTTAGCAAACAGATGATTTTCCCTAAGTCTTTGGAGAACAGTTTGTACATGATTCATATGAGAATGACTGTCGGGGGAATATATCAGAATATCATCTAAGTAGATAACAACAAAACGACCAATGAGATCAGAAAACACCACATTGATGAAATTCTGAAATATGGCGGGAGCATTGGTAAGACCAAACGGCATGACTAAATTTTCAAAAAGTCCCTCGGACGTGAGGAACGCAGTTTTCCATTCATCCCCCTTCCTGACCCTTATCAAATGATATGCTCCCCGAAGATCCAGTTTAGAGAACCATTTTGCCCCTGATAGTTGGTTACATAAATCAGGAATCAACGGAAGGGGATACGTATTTCGTACAGTAATCTTATTTAATTCACGAAAGTCGAGACAGGGACGTAGACCGCCATCTTTTTTCTTCACAAAAAAGAACCCCACCGCCACAGGTGAAACTGAGGGACGTATGTGTCCCTTGCGAAGACTTTCAGCAATATAATCCTTCATAGCTAAGCGCTCAGGTCCAGACAAATTAAACAGGCGGGCTTTAGGTAGTTTAGCCCCCGGACTAGCTCGATGGCGCAGTCAAAGGGTCTATGTGGCGGCAACGTCTCGGCCTCGCTTTCTGAGAACACATCTTCGAAGTCTTTCAGGTACTCCGGAATACCTTCCAGCTCGACAGATGACACAGACACAGATTTAACAGGTTTAACCAGCAGTGCAGATTCATAACATAACTTAGAATCATTAAACCCCCATTGAACAATCTCCCCCGTTTTCCAGTTAATAACTGGGTTATGGCGTTGTAACCAGGGCATGCCCAACACCAACCCTGCTGGTAGATTGTCCAGAACAAAACAACTTAATTTTTCCTCGTGAGCAGCGCCCACTCTGAGCGAAAACAAGTCAGACATAAAGAGAATTCCCTCTTTTGTGAGGGGGGAGGAGTCAATGGCCACCACCTTGATCGGAGTCTTAAGCCTAGCTGTCCCTATCTTGCAGCGTGTGACCAATTGAGAGTCAATCAGATTGATGGATGACCCGCAGTCCACAAAGGCTGTAGAGGAAAAAGAACAACCATCCACTAACAGTTCCACATGAAGCAACACCTTAGAGAACGAGGAAAAGTGTACCTGAGGGTCTGAGTAGTCTCCTCGCTGACTACCCAGACCTAGTCGTTTCCCACCGACCGGGTTGAGGACGGGCAGACAGGACACTCCTTTTTCCAATGTCCAGCTTTACCGCAGTAGAAGCACAACTGTTCTTCCCGATGGCGTTTTCTCTCCTTTTCCTTCAGAGTGATAGCGCCCACATCCATGGGCTCAGAGACAGTCTCTTTTCCACTGGGGAACAATGTAGTCTCCACCTGCATCACCCCTCTGGCCCGCAACCTGCGGTCCATCCGGACGGCCTGGGTCATGGCGTCCTCGATAGAGTTAGGTGGGGGGTGTAACGCCAAAGCATCCTGCAACCGCTCAGACAAGCCTCTGCGAAATAGTCCTCGGAGGGCAGCGTCCTCCCAAGAAATCTCTGCGGCCCAGCGGCGGAACTCAGTACAAAACCACTCGGCCGAGTGCTTCCCCTGACAGACACTCATCACCATGTCCTCTGCCAATCGCACTCAGTCAGGCTCATCATATATGTGCCCGAGGGCCTCAAAGAATGCATTCACCGACACTCTCTCAGGGGCAGTGGGAGGAAGGTAAAATGCCCATGCTTGTGGGGACCCTCTTAATAAAGACATGATGACCCCTACCCTCTGACTTTCATCCCCAGAAGACCGTGGTCTCAAACTAAAGAAAAGTTTGCAACCCTCCATGGAGATCCTAAACTCCTTTTTGTTCCCAGAAAAGAAGTCAGGCAGTTTAACAGGTGGTTCTGAGGACACGAGCGCAACATCACTCGCCATAGCCCTCAGAGAACCAGCAGATAAAGCCCCCTGCACAGTCTCAGAAACCTGCCGCTGTGAACACGACAGCGCTTGCTGTTCCAGAGATAAATCCTGAAACATCTGACTCAGATTTTTCATCTGTTCGGACAGCGACTGTATGGGATCCATAACTCTCTGCACAACCTGCGCCCTAAACACAGCCCTGAAGCAAAAAAAAAAAAAAAACTTAGTGGTCAGTTATAATATCACGGTGAGGATTGCAAGAGAACTCACCAGTGCAATCTCCCGGAAGACGAGTGCAGAAGAAAGCTTCAGGCTCCTAGGAACGCAGGGTGAGCAAGGCAGGAGAGAGATGGTTTCAGGGCCTGAATCACCTGACAGTTGAGGGGCGTGGCTTCAGCTCCAGGGAGCTAGAAGCTGAGGGAAAACTCCTAGAAAGGTAACTACGGGACAAAGTTACCCAGGGGCACAGACAGAGACGTAAATCTGAACAAGCCAAGGTCAAAGCACGAGAAGACAGTATAGTACCAAGGATGAGACAGAACGGATAGTCGGGGACAGGCAGAGGTCAAAACCAAACAGACAGCGAAGGTACAGAAACAGAATCCAACAAGCAGTATCCAGAGAACAGACCGAGTCAAAACCAAAGTATCAGGCAAACCAGAACACAGCACAAACACACTCAGGGGTCAACACACTCTGCCAAGGGCGAAAGTATAACTGACAGGGATTGGAGCTTCCTAGGGCTATAAGAAGCTCTCCCCGAACCAAGGAGAGGCCACAATAATAAGCCCCAGGTGTGCATGTAAGAGCTTGCACTGGGTTTCAAAACCTTAACCCCTAGCGTGCAGGTCAACCCTGCACTGGGATCATGACACGTTGCTTGGGTTTTCCTGAGCATGCTCGAGTCGTCTCCGAGTATTTGGGAGGGCTCGGAGATTTAGTTTATGGAAGGAAACAAGAGAGCACAGAGGCATGCATAGAACCTTGGGAACACCCACTGTTCTGTTCTCACTGAATGAAGCAGACGTATTGCAGCTATACAGACAGCTAAGCCGCTATACCGGGGTCCATTAAGGAGACTGTAATGGGGTCTGTGCTTTTATTGAACTTGATATATTGGCGCAGTGTAACTATAAACAAACCTCATATACATACAATCAGTACAGGGTACAATAGAAATACATTTATACATAGCATACATCATGAATGAACATTTGCACACTAATAGCCGACCAGGAGCAGGACTGATTAAACCAGGCTAATATGGGACAGGAATTAGCTAGAGAAAATATGAGTACATACCGGCGATGCTATCACAAGAGGAGAGGAAAAGATGATGCTTCCTGGATGCAGGCTGAAGGAAAATGGAGGAAAGTGGAGGGAAAGCTACAAGAATGCTTTACAAGGCTTCCATAATGCATTGCAACGCTACCATGATGCCTTGCAAAGGGAGGGAAAAGATTTTGCTGAAAGTAAAAGAAAACAACTGCGAATATGACACTGGTCACTAGAGGGAGCCAAAACAAGCAGATTATTAAACTCCTATATACACAATGCAAAACAAACCACTTCAGAAAACAATTAGATGTCGGAGACAGAAAACTCCCCGTCTGGCATCAACGGATGTCACTATCCTTTTCTTGCGAAGGCAACAATAAGACCAGTTCAGATACTGATCTGAAGAATGTCTTAGGTTCATTCCCTTTGGCCATCCTCAGTTCAACTTTGCGGACGTTGTTATCCTTACTCAGGAATGTTGCAGTCACTAAACCAAGTGGCCACTGGTTCCAGTGAACTTGGCAGTCTTTTACAAGAACAATGTCACCAATGCCCAGATTAGGCCTAGTGGATTACCACTTCACCCGAGGCTTCAGGGTGAACAAATACTGTTTGCGCCACCTGTCCCAGAAAGTATTTGCAAGACTTTGAACCTGTCTCCATTGGCGCTTGTAGAGGTCCTTGGCATCGAATCCTCCTGGAGGGGTCACCGGATAGTCCTGTTTTCTGGGTAAGGGGAGAATAGCTAGAGTCAATAATAAGTGCTCCTCGGGGTCGTTAGGGACTGGAACCAAGGGTCTTGCATTGATTATAGCTGCGGCTTCTGCCATGAAGGTGATCAGGCTTTCGTGGGTAAGCCTCGCTGCTCCTTCTTGAAGAAGAGTGGAGTCAAGAATTCTCCGTACTAGACCAATCATTCATTCCCATGATCCACCCATGTGTGAAGAGTGAGGCGGGTTGAATGACCATGTGCAACTTTGGTCACTGAGGAACCTCTTGGGAGTCTTATAGTCTAGATTTGAAGGCATTCCTAATTCTTTTGCTGCACCAATGAAATTAGTACCTCTGTCTGAACGTATGTGCTTGATAGTACCACGGATGGCAATAAAACGTCTTAAAGCATTGATGAAGCTTGAAGTGTCAAGGGACTCAATGAGCTCTATGTGGACAGCTCTGATTGACATACAGGTAAACATGACAGCCCAACGTTTACTATTGGCTTGTCCGCCCCTCGTATGGCGTGTAACAACTGACCAAGGCCCAAACACATCGAGACCAACGCTGGTAAAAGGAGGGTCTGGGCTGAGTCTATCTACTGGTAAGTCAGCCATTTTTTGGGTTTGAGTCGAACCATGAAGCTTACGGCAGGTAATGCATTTGTAGATGACACTACTGACGAGTCTCTTTGCACCGACAATCCACAGGCCAGCAGTTCTGATGGCTCCTTCTGTAAATAGTCTTACTTGGTGCTTGACCAGATTGTGATAGTGTTGTACAATTAAGTAGGCAACATGACATTTTCCGGGGAGGATAAGGGGGAATTTCTCCTCAAAGTCCATTTTAGTTTCCTTGAGTCAGCCTCCTACTCTCAGCAGGCCATTGTTGTCGATGAATGGGTCGAGTTTCCTCAATACGCTGCTCTCTGGTATCGGAGCTTTGTTAATGAGACATTGGATTTCTACAAAGTAGGTTTCTCTTTGAGCAGTGAAGATGATTTGGTGCCTGGAGAACTCCAAGTCTGAGGTAACATAGGTATTTTTACAAAGATGCCAACCTTTACATTTTTCTGTGTCACAAGCTCTGGTGGTCCTGAACGATCGAGCTACATGAGTCAGGCAGGTAGTGGCTCGAATAAGTGACTTCCAACTTGAAAATTTGTCAAATCTGTGAGATCCAAGCTGGATTGCAGAGGTCATTGTATGAAGTGTAGACACCTGAGGGTGGATTTTAGCATCCGAGTCCTCTCCTACTAGTTCAAAGGTGTCTGAGAAACGTTCCTCAGTGTACAATAGTTTTGGTCCTGAGAGCCATGTTGTGCTTCCTAGTCGACTTGTGTCAACTGCTCTAGTTGCGTGAGCTGTAGGATTTTGGTCCATGGGAATGTAGTGCCACTGTTTTGGATGAACTGATCTCCTAATTCGTAGCACTCTGTTGTTGACATAAACATAGAATCGCCTAGGTTCATTGTAGATATATCCAAGGACTACTTTGCTGTCTGAGTAGAACTTGGCCTGTGTCAGGTCGATATCCATCTCGGATGCGATGAACTCTGCCAACTCAACGGCTAAGACTGCAGCACAAAGCTCTAACCTGGGTATGGTGTGCTCTGGCTGTGGAGCAAGTTTGGCCTTCCTCATAACGAATCCAATGTGGCTCTGACATTTGGAGTCTACAGTTTTGAGATAGGCGACAGCGGCAATTGCTTTGACAGAAGCATCTGCAAATACGTACAGTTTTTGGCTTTGTATTTCTGTAGACAGCACAGGGGTGTATGGTCTTGGCACATTCAGGTTGGAGAGTGCTGCTAAAGAGTTCTTCCATCCTTCCCACAGGATTCTCTTATCAGGTGGCAGAGGTGTATCCCAGTCAGATGTTTCCTTAGTTAAGTCTCTTAGTAAAGGTACTGCCACACTACACAATCCCGCTAGCGATCTCGTTAGCGTCGCATACTAATGAGATCGCTAGCGGGATTGTTTCTATATCGCTAGTAGCTACCTAACTTAGCGATGTCGTTAAGGACGCTATCGCGGTTAGCGATCTCCTTAACGACTTTAGCGGTACAAAAGTACCGCTAAATCGCTAAGAAAAGGTGCTACACTAGCGATTATACTTACCCAGCGGGAGCGCCGGCGATAAAATAGGGTCCGGAACGATTCCAGCGACGAGCGAGATCACAGCAGGATCTCAGCAGGGAGCTCGTCGCTGGTAGATGCCGCACACTACAACATCGCTAACGGATCGCTAAATAGTGACGTTTTTTAGCGATCCCGTTAGCGATGTTGTTTAGTGTGGCATACCCTTATGGCTTTGGCTTGTATAATAACAGCAGCTGCGAAACCCAAGGGATCATACAGACTGTTGATGGTGGATATGACACCTCTGTGTGTGAAAGGCTTTTCTTCCTGGCTGACCTGGAAGGTGAAAGTGTCTGACTGTAGATTCCAGAGAAGCCCGAGGCTGCGTTGCATTGGTGCGGTTTCTGACCCCAAGTCCAAGTCTCTGAGACTGTTACATAAGTCTTGTGAAGGGAATGCTTCCATGAGTTCTTGGCTGTTTGAGGCTATTTTGTGAAGCCTGAGGTTCGAGCAAGCAAGCATCTCTTGGGCTCTCCTGAGAAGACTAACGGCAGTCTCATTTGAAGGCATGGCTTTCAGACAGTCATCAACATAAAAGTCTTTTTCTATGAATTGTCTGACATCTGATCCATATTCTGTTTCTCCTTCTTGAGCGACCTTTTGAGTTCATAAATGGCGACGGCAGGTGAAGGACTTTGCCAAAGATGTGCACTCTCATGCGATACTCTGTGACTTCTTTAGCAGGATCATTGTCTCTGTACCAGAAGAATCTTAGGAAGTTCCTGTCTCTCTCTCTCACAAGGAAACAATGGAACATTTGCTGGATGTCAGCGATGAAGGCAATGGAATCCTTATGGAAACACATACAGTACAGACCAAAAGTTTGGACACACCTTCTCATTCAAAGATTTTTCTGTATTTTCATGACTATGAAAATAGTAGAATCACGCTAAAGGCATCAAAAATATGAAGTAACACATGTGGAATTACACATTACACTTTACAAAAAAGTGAAACAACTGAAAATATGTCTTATATTCTAGGTTCTTCAAAGTAGCCACCTTTTGCTTTGATTACTGCTTTGCACGCAGAAAAGGTGAACGGATGGACTCTACATGCCTAGTTCCCACCGTGAAGCATGAAGGAGCTGGTGTGATGGTGTGGGGGTGCTTTGCTGGTGACACTGTTGGGGATTTATTCAAAATTGAAGCGGTGAGCGGTCCAGCTCACCTCAAACTATCTCGATTGGGTTCAGGTCTGGTGACTGTGGAGGCGAGGTCATCTGGCGTAGCACCCCAACACTCTCCTTCTTGGTCAAATAGCCCTTACACAGTCTGGAGGTGTGTTTGGGATCATTGTCCTGTTGAAAAATAAATGATGTTCCAACGAAACGCAAATCGTATGGAATAGCATGCTGCTGCAAGATGCTGTGGTAGCCATGCTGGTTCAGTATGCCTTCAATTTTGAATAAATCCCCAACAGTGTCACCAGCAAAGCACCCCCACATCATCACACCACCTCCTCCATGCTTCACGGTGGGAACCAGGCATGTAGAGTCCATCCGTTCACCTTTTCTGCGTACAAAGCAGTAATCAAAGCAAAAGGTGGCTACTTTGAAGAACCTAGAATATAACACATATTTTCAGTTGTTTCACACTTTTTTGTAAAGTGTAATGTATAATTCAACATGTGTTAATTCATAGTTTTGATGCCTTCAGTGTGATTCTACAATTTTCATAGTCATGAAAATACAGAAAAATCGTTGAATGTGAAGGTGTGTCCAAACTTTTGGTCTGTACTGTAAGTACTCCCAACAGTTTGTTATTGAGGTCTGGTCCTGTCAGTAGAACATCATTCAGGGAGATATCATCAAACTTAGCACTGGAGTCAGACACCACTCTAATCTCTAATTTGGCCTGGTTTCTTAGGGTGGTACACTCCAAACATGGGTAGGAACCAGCATTCTTCAGAGTCTTTGAGAGTGGGAGCTAGTTCTGCATGACAATTCTCAAAAATCTTTGACATGAAGGAGAAAAAGGGATCTTTCATCTCTGGTTTCTTTTGCAGATTATGTTTGAGAGAGGAGAAACGTTTTAATGCCTGATTTCTGTTGTTCGGTAGATGTGGTCTGTGGGTTCTGAAGGGAAGAGGTGCGACCCAGCTGTTTGTCTCATCTTTAACAAGTCCCTTGTCCATTACCTCTAAGAACTACTTGTCCTCTACCGACATTGCCACTTGGTTGTCTTGCTTAGTTCTCTGGAAGACTGTGCACTCTAACTGATCCTCATAGCTTCCTGACACTATACTGCTGTTGTGAGTAAAGTCTATTAGATGATTGGGCAGTTGGATGCTGTGTGTTAATTCTCTGACATGGAATTCGTTGTTACAAGGATGAAACAGAGATGGGCGTCCTTTCTCCAATATATTTGTCAGCATACTTGTCACAGATGAAGGGGCGTGCATGTGTCCCAAGCATACGTTCCCTATTATGACCCATCCTAGGTCTAGTTTTTGGGCATAGGGGGCATTGTGGAGTCCATTGACATGATGTCTCACTATGAACCTGCAGGATATCTCTCCCCAACAGCAGAATTATCTGGGCCTGGTGGTCGAGTTCCGGTATGAGGTGTGCTATGCGTTTTAAGTGAGTGTGATGAACGGCACACATACCGTCACACGGTAGCCAGGGGTATCACGGCTTGTGATCCCACCGCTGCCACCAATGTGATGAAAACGGCACACACACGACGGCTGCTGCCGTCCGACCCAATGTGTCAGGAATAATCTGCAGGGATTTATAATTATCCCACTTCCACTTAGGAACTTGCAGCTCTCTGGCGCCCCCTTTTAGCCTCAGGTCAGTCAGGGAACTGCACCTGGGATAATTAATCGCCAGACGGGCCGCTTGGATGTGTGCTGGCTATTGGGCACACTGCAGTGAGGGATTTATAATTACTCTGGGCCGCAGCCAGGCAATACACTTATAAAACCCGCTCCGTCACTGCCAATGCCACCCAATAGGTCAACACTTTACACCCCTTCTTTTTTAGCTGCCACCAGCTATGATTTTCTTAATGAACAATTTATCAAGAGGGTCTGTAGCAACCCCAAATTAGTAGCGTAGTTACTTCAGGCACGTGCTAATTCGTTTATAGAGCAGGAGAACCAAACTAATAATTTTATATGTTTATTCCTAAAATGCAGGCAGTGTTTATACAGTATAAAAAGATGTAACAAGCTGAGACAATACAATTATGAACAATGCAATTTAAATAAAACAGGGTTAAAGGTGAAAAACTCACATGGTACTTGGTTACTTTCAGGCAAGACAAGCTGGGGGGAGGAGCCACACGTCATAGTTCATTTGGAGCTCTTTCAGTCAGGTCATTACCAACTAGATCTGCCCAGGGGGGCTATTTTGCAGACTTATACCCCTGGCTTGTGACCTCACAAAAGAGGCTGGTTTTCTGGCCACCTCCCATAGCTCGAAGTTACAGTTTTAAGCTCTGGAACCTTATAAAGACCATAACTCGGCGGGGGACCCTAGCAGAATAATGGCAGACCTATCAGTGACCTTATTCTGAAATGACTGTTCTAATGAGTCCAAACTCGGATGAAATAGTCCACTGTGCGCCAGAGTATTTCATATCTCTGGTTCCGTTGTACTTACAAACTCACCAGTACCACAGTAACGATGCCTGATGGACGCCTGATTCAGAACAGTAGCTTTTGTGTCTCTAACATAAGCTCCCCGCGAGTTATGACCAAAAGAATGAATTCCCATGATAAGCTATAGGACAGACTGCAGGTCTGAAGAGACAAAGAAATTCCTGAGGTGGGAGGCGAAAGGAAGGAGTGAGCTGCAGTTGGGCTGTCAGCAGCAAAGATAAGGACTGATTTTCCAGTCCAGCTCTGTACTGGCCAAAGTATGATGGGGGTCGTAGTTCTCTTTGTGGAAATTTCTAGAACAGCACAAGGAATGGAGCTCCCATTCCAGAGTATCATCACAGTGAGCGTGATGGATTTCCACATCTGGCGTAGGTGTTGTCTGGGATCTGATTACACTCGATGATTGTAGGTAGTGGTAGGCAGAATTGTCCATCTAAGGACTCAATTTGGTAGTCAGTAGCTTTCCTACCTGCTGTTGTCATAGTACCTGCACACGTCTTTATTGAGTAGGGGGTGCTTGGCCCTTTGATGTTGAATAGGTCAAAGAATGTTGATTTCGCCAAGGATTGATTACTTTGATCATCCAAGATAGCATACAGTCTTACAGCTTTGTCTCTATGGCCCTTTGGGTACACTCTGACGAGGCATATTTTTGATCAGGATCTACTGTCTATTGTCCCTTTATAGACTTCAGTACATTGTGAAGTGATCTCTGGCGTAGCTGCATCAGTGTTCCTTTCCTCCCCGCCATGCTCACTGTCAGCTGGCATGTTTTGTGTACTCCACGGAGCTGGGCCAGGGTGTAGGGCAGTGTTATGATCCGTGGTGCCTCATTCTGTGCATTTTACACTGACCTTGCAATACTTGACAAGATGAGTTGTGGATGAGCAGCGCTTGTAGCAGATACCATTCTCTTCAGGAAGCTTCTGCGATCTGGCATAGATTTTCCTCTGAAGGCTCAGCATTTCAGGAGAGGATAAGGCTCCTGATGGAGCAGGCACTGCTTGTCAGGGTCCTGCACCTTTGTCTCTGATTGGGAGCAGCCAGCAGACCTGTAATTGGAACCTGGAGAAGAAACATAAGTCTTTGCACTGCCACAGACGTTTTGCGTGGGTTTGCAGCTGGTGACGGTGTGGTATATGGCATTGCAAAGTCAAAGCTGGGATCGTTTCTGATTCTTGCTTGTTGGTGTACAAAGTCTACAAAAACGGAGAAG
Source organism: Oophaga sylvatica (assembly GCA_033576555.1). Lineage (NCBI taxonomy): Eukaryota > Metazoa > Chordata > Amphibia > Anura > Dendrobatidae > Oophaga > Oophaga sylvatica. The sequence goes on along the minus strand of JARQOD010000007.1, from coordinate 33,581,943 downwards.
GGAGGGAATGGAACACTATGTTTGTGTTTGTATGTGGAACCATGTGTGAGCCACCTCTCCTGTAAATTGTAGGGCAACTTTTGGACTATAGGCTTAACACCTCTGGCTGTGTCAAGGTATGCAAGTCCTTGTAAATCATCCTCACATTTGGCAACTTTGACTTACTTTAGCAGGTCACTTAGTTCTCTAAGTTTCTGGAGACCTTTGTTAGATATTTTAGGAAAGTCATCAATTCTTTTGAACAAGGCTCTTTCTATTACCTCTGCTGAGCCATAACACTCATCCAGCCTCTTCCAGATCTCTTTGAGGCCTGTCCAGGGCGGTTTATATTAATGTCTCAGATCCTTACTGCGTGTTTGGCTGACTCTTCCCCCAGGTATTTGACTAAGAGGTCTATCTCTTCCCTGTGTTGTAGCCCCAAGTCTCTAGTGACATTCTGGAAGGAAGCTTTCCAAGCTCTGTAACCTTCAGCTTGGTCAGTGAATTTCATGAGCCCCTTGGCAACCAGATCACGTCGTGTGAAGAACTTAGCAAATTCTGTTGTGAACCGGTTGTCAGCAGAGTATACTGGTGATGGGTCACCCTGATAGTGATGTGAGGTGCGTTTGTACCTGTTAGTATCCTCTGGGGGGCGCCAGCCGGTGTCATATTGCTTCGGTCTGACGTGCGATGTGTCAGCAAGGTGATTTACGTTGGTTACCTGGTGAGGAATAAGGTAGTCATTAGCAGAGTTGTTTTGCTCCACGTTTTCGTGTTTATTTCTGTCCTGGAGCTGAGCCTCATGATGACTCTCGCTCGCTTCACTGGAGATGTTGTGTTCTTGTTCCGATGCCGGTTCAGGGTTATAGTTTGGATCAGGAAGTTCATTAACATACTGGGCTGTGCGTTGTGGTGAATCTTACAGTGGAAACTCCAGACTTGACGTACTGCTTCAGCTATACATCTTAGGGTTTTGCACGGTTTCAAGCGACTCTGCATCGGCGAGGGCTACGGCAGCTTCTCTTTTTCCTGCTAGGCTCTCTAAGGCGGCATCCACGCGTGCCTTCTCTAACTGCATTCTGCTCTCTAGGTCAGCTCTCTTTAATTTAAGTTGCATCTCTTGGTCAGCAAAGCTTGCTCGCATTTTGGCGGCCCCAGGATTTGCGCGGGCAATGGCGACCGCGCTGCTGATGGATGTAGTCTTTGAGGAGACGGAGGTAATGGATTTTGTCCTGTGTGATTTGTGGGATATGGTGTCTTGGGGGAATGCTTGGCTGTACAGAGATTGCTGTAGCTGTATTAAATCTCTGTGTAGCTGGTGACTTGAATTTCACTAGGTGGATGGCTGAAGTTTCACTAGTTCCTGCAAGCTGAATGGCTGTCTTTTCACTGAATCCCACTAGCTGGATGGCCGCCGTTTCACTATTCTGTCCTCACTGAATGAAGCAGACGTATTGCAGCTATACAGACGGCTAAACCGCTATACCGGGGTCCAATAAGGAGACTGTAATGGGGTCTGTGCTTTTATTGAACTTGATATATTGGCGTGGTGAAACTATAAACAAACATAATATACATACAATCAGTACAGGGTACAATAGAAATACATTTATACATAGCATACATCATGAATGAACATTTGCACACTAATAGCCGACCAGGAGCAGGACTGATTAAACCAGGCTAATATGGGACAGGAATTAGCTAGAGAAAACATGAGTACATGCTGGCGATGCTATCACAAGGGGAGAGGAAAAGATGATGCTTCCTGGATGCAGGCTGAAGGAAAATGGAGGAAAGTGGAGGGAAAGCTACAAGAATGCATTGCCAGGCTTCCATAATGCATTGCGAAGCTACCATGATGCCTTGCAAAAGGAGGGAAAAGATTTTGCTGAAAGTAAAAGAAAACAACTGCGAATATGACACTGGTCATTAGAGGGAGCCAAAACAAGCAGATTGTTAAACTCCTATATACACAATGCAAAACAAACCACTTAAGAAAACAATTAGATGTCGGAGACAGAACACCCACAATTCATAAAAGGCAAAAAGTTTTTAATTTTATGAAACAATGACAACACATGCAAAAAACACAACAAAGCTCAATAAAAACATTTAAAAGCAATGGATGAAAAGACATCTAGTTATGTTCATGATGTGGCAATAACTAACCCACACCAAACCCCTGACAGGTAGTACAATTGACTACACAAGGCTCCAAAGAAAGAAAAAATAAATAAATAAAAAGGGCACACTGATTATAATATGAACAATGTGTTCAAATAACCAACATTCAAAAAAATGCAAAAACCGTATATACTCGTGTATAAGCCGAGATTTTCAGCACCTTTTTTTGTGCTGAAAATGCCCCCTCGGCTTATACACGAGTCATAGGGCAGAAACCAGCGGGGGAGGGATGCGGCGGCAGGAGCCGGTGGCTGGGACATCATACTCACCCTCCCCGTGCCATCGCTGAACGTCCCGGCCGGCAATCCTGCGTTCTCCCCGGCTTCCTGCAGCTCTCCCTGGCTTCCTGCAGCTCTCCAGCGCTGAGCGGTGACGTAATACCCGCTCATTAAGGTCATGTAATATGGACGTGACGCCACTCCCATGGGCGTGGCCTCCATATTCATGGCCTTAATGAGCGGTATTACGTCACCGCTCAGCGCTGGAGAGCTGCAGGAAGCCGGGGAGAGCTGCAGGAAGCCGGGGAGAACGCAGGATTGCCGGCCGAGACGTTCAACGATGGCACGGGGAGGGTGAGTATGATGGAGGAGGATGAGGGGAGCATGGAGGAGGACAAGGAGCATGGAGCAGGACCTGGGGAGGAAGGAGAGCACGGAGCAGAACGGGGGAGGACGGAGAGCACGGAGCAGAACGGGGGAGGACGGAGAGAACGGAGCAGGTCGGGGGGAGGACGGAGAGCACGGAGCAGAACGGGGGGAGGACGGAGAGCACGGAGCAGAACGGGGGAGGACGGAGAGCACGGAGCAGAACGGGGGGAGGACGGAGAGCACGGAGCAGAACGGGGGAGGACGGAGAGCACGGAGCAGGTCGGGGGGAGGACGGAGAGCACGGAGCAGGACGGGGTGGGCACAGAGGAGAATGGGGGAGTGCAGAGCTGGATGGGGGAGCACGGAGCAGGACGGGGGAGGATGGAAAGCACAAACAGGACAGGATAATGGAGCAGGAGGAGGGGAGCACAGAGGAGAATGGGGGCACACAGAGCAGGATGGCAACTTATACACCCGGCTTATACGCGAGTCAATACGTTTTCCAAGTTTTTTGTGGCAAAATTAGGGGGGTCGGCTTATACACGGGTCGGCTTATACATGAGTATATACGGTAAATAGAACTGCACATGCCTAATCATAGCACCATATTTATGAACACAATCATGAGCCAGAGAGAGAATGAAGGCTGCTCCACTACAAAAATGAGTCTGATATATATAAAAGATCAAACCAATTCCTGTAGTATGGAAGAGGAAGCAGCCCAGTGTTTGGGCTGACCACTTTCCCTTGAAGAAGCCACACAGTCTTGTGGTGATACAAGTGGGGTGCGCATCCCTCCATTCCATGGCTCCTTCAATGCTGCTTTCATCTCTCTAGCATTGGGCTAAATCACTGGGCTGATTCCTCTTCCATACTACAGGAATTGGTTTGATCTTTTATATATATCAGACTCATTGATTTTGTAGTGGAGCAGCCTTCTTTCTCTCTCTGGCTCATAATGATTGTGTTCATAAATATGGTGCTATGATTAGGCATGTGCAGTTCTACTTATTTGCATTTTTTTGAATGTTGGTATTTGAACACATTGTTCATATTATAATCAGTGTGCCCTTTTATTTTTTTCTTTCTTTGGAGCCTTGTGTAGTCAATTGTACTAGCTGTCAGGGGTTTGGTGTGGGTTAGTTATTGCCACATCATGAACATAACTAGATGTCTTTTCATCCATTGTTTATAAATGTTTTTATTCAGCTTTGTTGTATATTTTGCATGTGTTGTCATTGTTCAATAAAATTAAAAACTTTTTGCCTTTTATGAATTATGGGTGTTTCCATGGTTCTATGCATGCCTCTTTGCTCTTTTGTTTCCTTCCACATTCATTATTAGCATGATTTTGGAGAACCTCTAGTTATAATACTTTGCAGCGGTGCCCTCCATCTTTTCTATATACAGTGGAGATTTAGTTTAAGTCGCCACAGCTGCATGATTTGCGACTGCTGGATAGCCTGAATACATGTGGGGATTCCCTAACAAACAGGCAATCCTCACATGTATTCAGGCTGTCTGGTAGCCGCAAATCATGCAGCTACGGCATCAGAAACTAAATCTCCGAGCCGTTCCAAATACTCAGAGACCACCCGAGCATGCTTGGAAAAACCCAAGCAACGAGCATACTCGCTCATCATTACTGTTCTCAAGTGGTAAGACATACCAGCAAATAGTTTAAGCCCCGAATAGGAAGCCACCGGATGGGAAAAGCAGATGCTGTGTCCTCCCTACACATGATGCCGTTTTGCATATGCTTCTTCTGGGGGGGTGTCTACTAACAATGCAATAATGAGGATGAAATGATAAAGATACAATTTTTCTATAAGCCTGTATGAAATATGTAACAAGTAATTACAACCTCTTCTGAATCTTGAAAATTGGAGTCAATTAGCAAATTTAAGCATCATATTTGTTTTCAGCCCCACAAAAGTAGCAAAGTTCAACTGTTTTAGTCTCTGAACCAATTTGGCTGTATATCAGTGTAATAACTTCCCCTATTTGTTGTACCGCATGGTGCAGTATTCAAGTGCTACAGAAAGAGAGGGTAAATGATGAAATGTCAAAAAGCAAAGGTTTACTGTATGCTCTATGAGGAGCTGATATGTAAAGAGGCTCCTGTAACAAGATATCTATGTAATAAATGAACAACCATTCATTCTCATGTAGTGCCTGCTACGGGAAATATGACTAGCCACTGAAGGCTTCACCTGTCAAACTCAGCAGTTAGCTGTCTGTTGTGAACGCTCTAGATTCTGAGTTGGGGCTCCCTCTGGTGGCTGCTGATAGTAATGAAGCTGCTTTGACTGACAGAGGCCCTTCAGCTGAGGATCCAGCTGGGGACGATTGGCAATCTGGGAGTGCTGACTGAGGAGATATAAGTGAGCAACTTTCTCATGATCCTTGCCGGTAATTAGTCCTTCCTGGTCTCTTTTAGAAGTCAGCTTGCTGCTTGCCTTGTCCTGCAACTTTCAGATAAGTATTTTGCTGTTTACTTCAGTGGCTTGTGTTTTTGTCTATCTCAGTTTTCTGCCCTATTGGATTGTTCAGCCAGGTTCCCCTGTGGGGGCCTGCGCTGGACACTGCCTCTCTTTTGCCATTGTTTATGCATTTTCAGTTCCCTGTTATTTCTGCACCCACTGAATTGCTACCTATTCACACCAGAGACAGTTTATGCTTTTTCGGTTCTCTGTTATTTCAGTATCTGCTGTTTTGCTACCAGTGCACACCAGAGTCTGATCTAGCGGGGGAGAGATCGTGTGGTCTCAGTATTTTTGTGTATCAGAAGTGTTGGAGTTTTTATAGTGTTTTTCCCAGATTGCAGACAGTATTCCTTCCTTCCTTTTCTATCTAGACAGTTTGGGCCCCAGGTTTGCTTGTACTATTTTCTGCCTGTGTACGTATTTCATCTTGTCTCACCGCCAAGATATGTTTGGGGGCTATCTATTCCTTTGGGTCTCTACTCCGGGGCAGTTTAGCTTTCCCCTTTCTCTCTTTAGGCTTAGTTATCTCTCCGGCTGTGTCGAGGCGTATAGGGCACCGTAGGCACGTCCCACGGCTACTTCTAGTTGTGCTGGCAGTTCAGGGGTCTGCAATCTGCCAGTTACCAACCTCTCTGGGTGTCTGGGTGTCTGGTCGCTTAGCCTGCTGTCCTCCTCGGCTACCAAATCATAACAGAATCACCGGCCTGACTGTAATTTAAGGGTTCTCTAAAGAAGGAAAGAATTGTAAAAAAAAAAAAAAATGAGGGTTTCAGAGTCTTTTGTATATTTTTTCTTCTTTTTCCCTGGGCCGTAGGAGGATTATTTTTTTTTCTCTGCAATGGAGATTAAGCAGTTGTCTGATCATGTTGAGCAGCTCGCTGCTGCTGTTCGGGAAATTTTCCATCTCTCTCAGTTGTCTACTGCAGAACCGAAGATCTCTATTCCTGACTTGTTTTCTGGGGATCGGTCTATATTTTTGAACTTTAAGAATAATTCTAAATTGTTTTTTGCTTTGAAACCTAAGTCCTCGGGGAACGCAGCGCAGCAGGTTCAAATTGTCATCTCCCTGCTGTGCGGCGACCCTCAGGACTGGGCCTTTTCCCTGACACCTGGGGATCCTGTGTTGGCTAATGTTGATGTGTTTTTTCAAGCTTTGGGGTTGTTGTACGATGAACCTAATGTTACGGATCAAGCTGAGAAAGCCTTGTTGGCATTGAACCAGGGTCAGGAAACAGCAGAGTTATATAGTCAGAAATTCCAAAAGTGGGCAGTCCTTACTAAATGGAACGATGATGCCCTAGCGGCTCTTTTTGGGAGGGGTCTGGCAGAGACCGTGAAGGATGTTATGGTGGGATTTCCGGTCCCCTCTGATCTCAATGACTCTATGTCATTGGCCATTCAAGTTGACAGACGTTTACGTGAATGAGAAAATGTGCGAGAGGTGGTGATGCCTTGTGAGCAGGCCTCTGAGCCCATGCAGTGTGATGGGGTTGTTTCTGGGGCTCAGCATCGAGAATTTCGAAAGCGTAATAAGTTGTGCTTTTATTGTGGGGATGCTTCTCATACTATTTCCGTCTGCCCTAAGTGGGGAAGATGTTTTTGTGCTCATTTGTTTTGGGCAATGTACAATCTAGATTTCTCTTGACTGTTACCTTGATCTGCTACTTGTCCACATTTTCCGCTCAGGCTTTTGTCGATTCAGGAGCAGCCCTGAACCTGATGGTTTTTGACTTTGCTAAACGTTGTGGGTTTCCCATGGTACCCCTGCGGACTCCTATTCCTTTGCTGGGCATTGATTCAACCCCTTTGGCAGAGAATAAACCCCAGTTTCGGACCTAGGTGATAATGCGGGTAGCCCCGGACCACCAAGAGAATTGTAAATTTTTAGTGTTGCATAATTTGCATGACATTATTGTACTGGGTTTTCCTTGGTTGCAGACCCATAATCCTGTTTTAGATTGGAAGTCTGTGTCTGTGGCCAGTTGGGTTTGTCAATGTGTTCGGGGTGACACTCCTGTGTTTTCTACCTCTCCCCAGCCTCAGGAGATCCCAGGCTATTTGGCTGATTATTCTGATGTGTTTAGTGAGAGTAAGTCTGCATCCTTACCTCACAGGAGTTATGATTGTGCGATTGAGTTGGTGCCCGGTTGTAAATTTACCAGGTATCGGCTCTTCAATTTGTCTGTACCTGAGCATGATGCTATGTGATCTTATATCAAAGAGTCATTGGAGAAGGGTCATATTAGACCGTCCTCTTCACCTTTTGGTGCCGGCTTTTTCTTTGTGGCCAAAAAGGATGGTTCATTGAGGCCATGTATTGACTATATTCTCCTTAATAAGATCACTGTTAAATATCAGTATCCGTTACCACTGATTTCCGATTTATTCTCCCGAGTGAAAGGTGCTAGTTGGTTTACCAAGCTTGACCTTAGGGGGGCATATAATCTTATTCGCAATAAGCACGGGGATGAATGGAAGACGGCGTTTAATACCCCAGAGGGGCATTTTGAGTACCTAGTGATGCATTTTGGGCTCACTAATGCCCCTTCCGTCTTCCAATCTTTCATGAACGATATTTTCCGGGATTTTGTGGATAAGTTTCTGATCGTTTATTTGGACGATATTTTGATTTTTTTCCAATGACTGGGATTCTCATGCGGAGCATGTTCAGATGGTGTTCCGTAATTTGAGAGAAAATGCTTTGCATGTCAAGGGATCAAAATGTCTCTTTGGCGTACAGAAGGTTTCGTTTTTTGGATTCATTCTGTCTCCGTCCGCTATTGAAATGGACCCGGTCAAGGTTCAAGCCATTTCTAATTGGGTTCAGCCCACTTCATTGAAGGCTCTTCAGAGATTTTTGGGTTTTGCTAATTTCTACCGTAAATTTATAAGTAATTTTTCTGGTATTGTGAAGCCACTGACTGATTTGACCAAAAAGGGCTCTGATGTGGTAAATTGGTCTCCAGAGGCAGTTTCCGCTTTTCAGGAGCTTAAGCGGAGATTCACTTCTGCTCTGGTTTTGCGGCAACCTGATGTTTCGCTATCATTTCAGGTGGAAATAGATGCTTCTGAGATTGGTGCAGGAGCCGTTTTGTCCCAAAGGGACCCTGTAACCTCTAAGTTTAACCCTTGCGCCTTCTTCTACTGAAAGTTTTCCCCAGCTGAACGTAATTATGATGTGGGGAATCGGAAATTATTGGCTATGAAGTGGGCGTTCGCAGAGTGGAGACATTGGTTAGAGGGAGCCAAACATCAAGTTGTGGTCCTCACTGACCACAAGAACTTGATCTATCTCGAATCAGCCAAGCGATTGAATCCTAGGCAGGCCAGGTGGGCCTTGTTTTTCACGCGTTTTAACTTTGTGGTCTCCTTTCTCCTGGGTACTAAGAATGTTAAGGCGGATGCCCTCTCTAGGAGCTTCCTTGCGGATTCTCTTGATGTGACTGAGCCTACTGCCATTCTGAAGGAGAGTGTGGATCGTTCCGCTATCTCACCTGATTTGAGACTGGCCCTGGAGGAATTTCAGGGCAATAAACCTGAACGTTGCCCTGCGGGGAAATTGTATGTCCCGGACCAATGGAGGAAGAAAGTTATGTCTGAAGTTCATTGCTCTGCGTTGGCTGGTCATCCCGGTATTTTTGGTACCAGAGATTTGGTGAGTCGGTCCTTTTGGTGGACTACTTTATCTCGCGATGTCAGGAATTTTGTGCAGTCCTGTGGGACTTGTTCTCAGTCCAAACCCTGCTCTCGCTCTAGTGGATTGTTAATGCCACTGCCTGTGCCCAGGAGGTCATGGACCCATATCTCTATGGATTTTATTTCCGACTTCCCTGTCTCTCTGAGAATGACTGTTATCTGGGTGATCTGTGAAAGATTTTCCAAGATGATCCATCTTGTGCCACTGCCGAAGTTGCCATCCTCTTCTGAGTTGGTGCCCTTGTTTTTTTAGCAGGTGGTTTGGTTGCATGGCATTCCGGAAAACATTGTGTCTGACAGAGGAGTCCAATTTGTTTCCAGATTCTGGGAGTTCAGCTGTCTTTCTCCTCTGCGTTTCACCCTCAGACCAATGGGCAGACTGAGAAAACAAACCAGACTATGGAAACTTATTTGAGATGTTTTGTGTCTGCTGATCAAGATGACTGGGTTTCTTTTTTGCCCTTGGCTGAATTTGCTCTAAATAATAGGGCTAGTTCTGCACACTTTAATGTCCCCTTCTTTCTGCAATTTCGAGTTTCATCCTCGGTTTTGGAGGCTTCTGTCTGTCCGGGTGTTGACTATGGTAGAGAGAATGCAGCAGATTTGGGATCAAGTAGTGGATAAGTTGTCTCTCTCTCAGGAGTGGGCCCAACGGTTTGCCAACCGGCATAGGACTGATGGTCCTCGGTTTAAAGTGGGTGACATGGTGTTCATGTCTGCGGAACGCACCAAATAAATATAAATAATAGGTGCGTTCGCAGCCCGGGGTCCACCATGCAGGCAGAGCCTGCTGCCATTAAGATGACACTAGATGGCGGTATAAACGAACTCTGTTACACCACAGAGTCGCTGACATGGATGCTGTGGCACTATATGGCGGTATAAGCGAACACTGTTACACCACAGAGTCGCTGACATAAATACAGTGGCACTATAAGGCGGTATGAGCGAACTCTGTTAATCCACAGAGTCACTGTGGTAGAGACTGTGTCCTGTTAACCCCACAGGCGTACACAGATAGCTGCAGAGCGGATAGCAGTCCGTGGTCATGCAGACAGTAACGCAAACAACCAACTCCTCACCAGAGTAGCCAGTATTCTAGAGGCTATTTCAGCCAAGCCCTGAACACGTGCATACAAAACTCCTCACCGGAGGTGTCGGTATTCTAGGGGCTTATTTCAGCCTAGCCCTAATCGCATGCGTACATGACCACACTGGCGCAAAGCACACAACAGATTTGATACTAGCGCATGGCCGTGCGGCCATGCAAGCCTTGTATAGAAGCAGCAAGTACAGGACCTTCCGGAAAGGACCAATGGAAAGCTGCTCCAGAACTACAGCAGCTTCTGGACCTTCCTGGAGGACCAATGGGAGTCACTGCGGTAGCCGAGCATTTGACCCCTGATCTCCTATGAGAGATCTTACTCTGGGCATGCTCAGAAGAGGAAAAGCAGGACTTAGTCCCACAGCCGTCTGCTCGCCGCTGACCAGTACTGGCTACAATGACAGAACCTGGAGAGGCAGCAGTAACCCTTTGTACTGTATCAGGCTGTGCAAGCCGCTGGAACCAACGTCTCTGCTGAGCAGGCTCCACTGCGGCAGGAGAAGGATGGGAGACCGCATCAGAGATGGTTCGAGATTCCCCCTGTGCAGAAGCGGGAACTCGACCCCTAACACATGGTTTGGTTGTCCTCAAGAAATATCCCTATGAAGGTGGCATCTCTAATTTAGCCAGTTCATGGACTTAGACTTGGAAATCTTATCGTTCTTCATTTGGCTCTTCAGGACGTTTAAGATTCACAACGTCTTCCACAAATCTTTATTGAAAAGGTTTGTTGAGCCAGTGGTTCCTATGGCTGCGCCCCCTGAGCCTGTTTTGGTTGAGGGCAATCTGGAGTATGAAGTGGAGAAGATATTGGATTCTCATCTGGCGAGACTGAGACTCCAGTACTTGGTTAAGTGGAAAGGTTATGGTCAGGACAATTCTTGGGTGTTTGCGTCTGACATTCATGGGGAGAGATTGGTTCACGCCTTTCACCGGGCTTATCCTGATCGGCCTGGTGGCGCAGGTGAGGGTTCGGTGACCCTCCTCAAGGGGGGGTACTGTTGTGAACGCTCTGGATTCTGAGTTGGGGCTCCCTCTGGTGGCTGCTGATAGTAATGAAGCTGCTTTGTCTGACAGAGGCCCTTCAGCTGAGGATCCAGCTGGGGACAATTGGCAATCTGGGAGTGCTGACTGGGGAGATATAAGTGGGCAACTTTCCCATGATCCTTGCCAGTGATTAGTCCTTCCTGGTCTCTTTTGGAAGTCAGCTTGCTGCTTGCCTTGTCCTGCAACTTTCAGATAAGTCTTTTGCTGTTTACTTCAGTGGCTTGTGTTTTTGTCTATCTCAGTTTTCTGCCCTATTGGATTGTTCAGCCAGGTTCCCCTGTGAGGGCCTGCACTGGACACTGCCTCTCTTTTGCCATTGTTTATGCATTTTCAGTTCCCTGTTATTTCTGCACCCGCTGAATTGCTACCTGTTCACACCAGAGACAGTTTATGCTTTTTCGGTTCTCTGTTATTTCAGTATCTACTGTTTTGCTACCGCCAATATATGTTGGGGGCTACCTATTCCTTTGGGGGTCTTCTCCGGGGCAGTTAGCTTTCCCCTTTCTCTCTTTAGGCTTAGTTATCTCTCCAGCTGTGTCGAGGCGTCTAGGGCACCGTAGGCACGTCCCACGGCTACTTCTAGTTGTGCTGGCAGTTTAGTGGTCTGCAATCCACCTGTTACCAACCTCTCTGGGTGTCTGGTCGCTTAGCCTGTTTTTTGCTGCTGTCCTCCTCGGCTACCAAATCATAACAGCTGTCAGTGTCAGTAGCTGCAGCGGCTGCAACCTGCTGATCATTGCACATCACAACATGTTGCCATACTATGGACTAAGTCATAACTTAAAAGGAATTTCTAAGCATGCTTTCACCCTCCATCCCACCCCCACAAACTATTTATGCACATGTAGCTGTTTCAAAGACAAGTTCAGCAATGCCTTTAGATGATCAGCCTGTTCCTCTATTTCTGAGAAGACAGCATTTGAATTGATTTACAAAGGAGGCTGAAGATCTACTAGTACATCTGAAGCCTCTGTCACCTCAGCTCTATTCCTTGCCCAGCGCCGCCTCATCCTGCTTGACTTAGAACTCCGTTGTCTGAAGTCACACTGCACAGAGGCCGTCAGTAAAGCAGTAGGAGGTGCATGGCAGGGAATAGAGCTGGAGTGACAAAGGATTCAGATCTACAAATAGTCAAGCAGTAGGAGGTGCATGGCAGGGAATAGAGCTGGAGTGACAAGGGGTTCAGATCTACAAATAGTCTTTCAGTCTCATTTGCAAATCAATTCAAATACTGATTTCTCAGTAATGGAGGAATGGACTGTCTATGCAAAGTTATTGCTGGAATTGACTTTGAAAGAGCTAAATGAACATACAAATAGTTTGGGGGTGAAGTTCTGCTAAATGATTCTCTTTAAAAAAAATTCAAAGCATATTCTCAGATATCTGCCTGCAATAAATGATCATTTTGGGTAATGAACATATTGTGGCAGATTTATATTTCTATTTGCACCTGTTTTCTAGTATAAGAGAATCAAAAAATAGAGTGTTTAGGCTAAATGCCATATTTTCCCACAGATATAAAGTATATGTGTCAGAAAAAGTGGGTAGAATTCATAGTCAGGCAGAATGTGACTCATTTATTAATGTTTTTCTATACTTCTAAACTTTCTATAACCAATTTGTGAAAATTACACGTGCCCTGCTGATTAATTTTTGGCACATTGTTCCAGTGCACTGTAGTTTTAATTATCTCAAAATGCATTCTGATAATTCTACAAAAGTTTTATGATCAGAGTGAAAAATCTATCAATTGGAATAATATTTAACAATAATGGTGATGCTGATGTAACAAGGGTACACGGGGGAGGGGGTAGTTGTGGCCGAGTTATTTAAAGGCACCATACACAGACAGAGTCCACTGAGCAGATAGTCAGTGAGCTTCCCCCCGGCCCCTTGTACATAAATGAACAGAACTGACACAGTTCTTCCCCACAGGTTACCTTCTTTTCCTTGGGTCTCAGCAGTCCAGGCAATAAAGGGTGCAGGAATGCAGCAACTCTCCAACAGGTAAAATAACTTTTATTGAACAAGGATGAAAGGAGTATAAAAAGATGATTTCAACACTGGCTTCCTGCTCTCTCCATGACTCTTGCTACTGTGTGGCCCAGCTGCGCTTGGTACACATGTTTCCTGGAGAGTGCACAGGAAGGTAATTGTGAAAACCCGATATTCATTCACATCTCATACTTCCCAACATTACCACTAGAGGGAACCTTAGGATATATAAGGTCAGTGAGACATGTAGCAGTGGGCATTCTGGTCAGAGTGCAGACCAGTTCGGTCTAATTAGTTCTCCTCAGGACACCAGAGTGAGAGGATTCCTGACAGAGCTCAGGTAGTTCACCTTGAGCCGAAGTGGAGGCTAGTACGAGTGGAGGAAATCACTCTAGCCTAGTCAGAGCTACATCTGAAGCCGTTATCTCAGAACAAGCTGCCTGTGTTCCCTAAGAACGTGGAAAGTGACTCTCGGAGCTACAGCGTGTATACAGTCTGACGGAACGTCCTGTGAGCTGCTCTGGACAGAGTTTAGAAAGGAAAGAAGGAAGGGGACTACAGCAGTTATAACATCGAGTCAACTGAGAGCAGGTCAGTGAGCATTGGAAGGAAAGCTGACAACTACACCTACTGCTACCCGTGCTTATGTTAAGAGTAAGAGCAGGGCGACAGGCGAGTGGTGAAAGAAGGACAAGTGACTTAGGTGACAGATCACCTTCACTAAATTGACCGGACACCGGGTCCGAAGCATTGCTAGTACTTCACGGCTAGTGATAGAAAATCCGGAGGCCCTGCTGGACTTCAAGTCGCAGAGGGTAGCCCTAAGTGTTGATACATAACTGGAGTCAGGGAGAACAAGGACTTTTAGCAAGGCCAAGCTTAGAAGGACTTCGTTCTTGCCAACATCTGAGCATCAGAGACAGAAAAGACTCTACCACAATGTCAGCCGGGTGTAGCTGCTATAGTAAGAGTTAAACTTGACTTTATGCAAGTTTGGACTCACATACACTTTAAAGAGAAACAGGAGGCCTTAAACCTGCTCAGCAATTCCCTGAATGTGCATTCTCCAACCTGACCAGCTTCCCGGGACATACCTGCCAACAACATCAGTAAAGGTATGGAAAGAGACTGAATTGTGTGTGACTGACTTATTATCTGCAACACCATTGACTTTGAGGGAACAGTCCCACCTGTGGGGACTTAACATCTAGCTGCCTAATAACATCCCCTCAGAAGATTAACCCTGCAGCGCTGGTCTATCTGATCAGAAACCACAGGTGGCGTCACAAACTACTTCTACAATTCCCCTGTAAATATCCCCCTTTGTATGACCGCCCAGGGCCACGGACCGAGCTCTGCTGCCAGTGACATCCCCCATAGACTTCCATGGGCTCGGTGCCGAGTATCCCATAGCCCTGGTACTTTACGTGCGACTCATCTTTGGCGTCACGAACAGGATACGAAGCTTACTGGATGTGAGTCCTGTGTGCCTAATTGAACTGTTTTTGTGCAAAAAGACTGTGTGCAGTTTTTGTGATTTTTGGCGCCATTTTCCGCCATTTTGCCGCCATATTTGCACCCTGAGGCGCTGGTGAAGAAGAAGGGTGTGCCTTCGTGGGCGTACCCCCCCTTGTGGCGCGAAAGCAATGGGCGCCCCCTCTAAATGTTATTACAATACAAGAGCCTGCCCAACTGCAAGAGCGATCCGCCTCCTCTTCATCCTCTATGCCAAAAAGAGGAAGCGCAAATCCCGCCTCCACGGAGAAGACCAGATTGTTCCAGATGGAAAACACAGTCTGGCCTGGAGAGAGATGGCGGAAGGACAGGAGATGCTGTGTGGAGGAGCGGCGGCGCGCAGGCCCCGTTCCCCTGAAGAGCCACTGCCTGTGCCTGAGCCGTCCCCAGGTCGGGACACCGACCAAATCATGCTGGAATTAGAGGAGGTGAATGCGGTGCTCAGGGACATGATCCAGCGCCGTGAAGAGATGGATGAGACGGAGAGAAGCTGGCGTGCCCGGAAACAGCGGCTGCTGTGGGACGCAATACTCTCTCCCCCTGGAGCGAAGCTATTACCTGTGCTCCCTGTGCCACCACAGCCAGCGGCTGAAGAGAAACCGGAGGCCGGCCCCGAAAGAGCTGATCCCGACTCCACCGATGAAGCGGTCGGAGGGACGGAGGCTGAGGAGGCCCTGCCCGTTCCGGAGTGCCAGCCAGGCCAGGAGGCCGCAGCGGAATGCAGTCCCCCGGTAGGGACACCGGAGGGGACCCAGCCGTCCATGATGGAGGTCGACTGGGACGAAATGGAGTACCTGGATGACGTGGAATACGCCGCCCAGGTGGAGAACGAAATGCGACGCCGTGAGCAGGAGCAGCGACGCCAGCAGGAGCAGAGAGAGGTGCAACAGTTCCGTCAGCGGTACCATGAGGAGTTCCTCGCGACAAGGAGAATGTACGGCGGGATAAAGGTACGCTCCGGGAACTGCGGCGCCAGGGGTGCGTTAGTGATTTCAAACTCCGCAAAGGCTGGGGCTTCATCCATGAGCCAGGCCTGTACCAAGGGGTATTTGTCAGCCGCAGAGATGTGGAGTCTCATCTGCCCATTGGCCACCCGGGAAGGGATCTCATAAACGGGGACATCGTCAGCTATACGCGTCACTAGGGTCTAAAAGGATGGTATGCCTTAAATGTTTCCCGTGTCAGTGACCCCGTCTCCGACGCCGGTAATCTACATCATGCCACAGCGTCCCGAGACCCAGCTCCAATAGCACCCGGCCGTGCACCAGCATCGCAACCTGCATCCTCTTCTGCCCCACGATCCTATCCAGCCTCATATTCTGCGACCCACTCTGCATCGCAACCGGCATTGTATACTGCGGCTCCTTCTACAATGCAACCAGAGTCCTATTCTGCAACGTAACCTGATGGTGCGTCCTCAGTTAGATCACAGCACAAGCCTGCGTCCTCAATGAAAGACCAATACCTGAACGAGGCACCCGTGGGGTCCCAAGAAGATCGCTCAAATGCGACAAGAACTGTGGCAACGCAAACGCAGATTGCAGGCCATGACTTGTTAGTTATGCATTCAAGAGCGCACTGCGTCGTTCCAGCCATAGGTATGGAAGACGTCCTTAATATCTGCAAGAAAGAAGAAGAACAGTAGGACCCAGACAGGGTTTACTGCACCTGTATAAAGTTGAAGAAACGTTTAAAGAAGAAATTGCACTTGATTGTCTTTTACTTATATGTGATAAATGTTTGCATAATTAGCATAAATCTTGAAATAGAATACCCCAGTTGGGTAATAGGTAAAAAGAGTTAAGAATTAATGTGATTTCTTGAAATGTGTTTTATTATGCAAAGACTGCGTGGCTGAGGACTGTGCCAGCCCAAAAACTTTCGTTGTAAATAGTTCGCACTTCGGTGCCCCATCTTGGTTTTACATAAAGCCTTACTACCTCTGAAGAAAAACCTGTATGGTGTGGCCTAGAGTGAGGTCTGCAGCAATGAAGTCCTGCAGCCCACCCAGGACCCACGTGGGAGGTTTTTGGTGCGGGTCCTCCACAAGAATCTTGTCTTATATATATTTATGTGAAAAATGTTTTGATATTTTTCTACTTGCCCATGTATACATTGTAACGTTAAAGAGTCCTTACCTCCCGCAAGGGATGAGTTAAAATGTTTATGTTATATGCAAAACAAAAATGTTTTTCTTTTCTATTTCAGCCCGGGAGTGCTGAGTTTAACCAGGGGGGATGTGTGGCCCAGCTGCGCTTGGTACACATGTTTCCTGGAGAGTGCACAGGAAGGTAATTGTGAAAACCTGATATTCATTCACATCTCACACTTCCCAACATTACCACTAGAGGGAACCTTAGGATATATAAGGTCAGTGAGACATGTAGCAGTGGGCATTCTGGTCAGAGTGCAGACCAGTTCGGTCTAATTAGTTCTCCTCAGGACACCAGAGTGAGAGGATTCCTGACAGAGCTCAGGTAGTTCACCTTGAGCCGAAGTGGAGGCTAGTACGAGTGGAGGAAATCACTCTAGCCTAGTCAGAGCTACATCTGAAGCCATTATCTCAGAACAAGCTGCCTGTGTTCCCTAAGAACGTGGAAAGTGACTCTCGGAGCTACAGCGTGTATACAGTCTGACGGAACATCCTGTGAGCTGCTCTGGACAGAGTTTAGAAAGGAAAGAAGGAAGGGGACTACAGCAGTTATAACATCGAGTCAACTGAGAGCAGGTCAGTGAGCATTGGAAGGAAAGCTGACAACTACACCTACTGCTACCCGTGCTTATGTTAAGGGTAAGAGCAGGGCGACAGGCGAGTGGTGAAAGAAGGACAAGTGACTTAGGTGACAGATCACCTTCACTAAATTGACCGGACACCGGGTCCGAAGCATTGCTAGTACTTCACGGCTAGTGATAGAAAATCCGGAGGCCCTGCTGGACTTCAAGTCGCAGGGGGTAGCCCTAAGTGTTGATACGTAACTGGAGTCAGGGAGAACAAGGACTTTTAGCAAGGCCAAGCTTAGAAGGACTTCGTTCTTGCCAACATCTGAGCATCAGAGACAGAAAAGACTCTACCACAATGTCAGCCGGGCGTAGCTGCTATAGTAAGAGTTAAACTTGACTTTATGCAAGTTTGGACTCACATACACTTTAAAGAGAAACAGGAGGCCTTAAACCTGCTCAGCAATTCCCTGAATGTGCATTCTCCAACCTGACCCGCTTCCCGGGACATACCTGCCAACAACATCAGTAAAGGTATGGAAAGAGACTGAATTGTGTGTGACTGACTTATTATCTGCAACACCATTGACTTTGAGGGAACAGTCCCACCTGTGGGGGACTTAACATCTAGCTGCCTAATAACATCCCCTCAGAAGATTAACCCTGCAGCGCTGGTCTATCTGATCAGAAACCACAGGTGGCGTCACGAACTACTTCTACAATTCCCCTGTAAATATCCCCCTTTGTATGACCGCCCAGGGCCACGGACCGAGCTCTGCTGCCAGTGACATCCCCCATAGACTTCCATGGGCTTGGTGCCGAGTATCCCATAGCCCTGGTACCGCGTGTGCGCGTCACTACGGCCGTACCCACAACGGTCGTAGTAGCCGAAGTTCGCAGTAGTCCAATCGCTGGAATCTGGGAGCCTGAGACCCCTTCAGTGAAGGCCCTTACAAAGTCATGAGGGCCTGTGTTGCAGTCCTTGGTCCGGGGCAACAGATGACTCCCGTCTGGGGGGGGTCTGGCAGTGCCCCTCCTGTAGTAAACGTCTGCCCTGGCCAAAGTACCCAGGCTTTCTGACTGGGGACAGCAGCTTTCTCTTCCCTCTCTGCTGCTGGTCCAGCCCACAAGTTTAACTGTTTCTGTCCCTGCCTCTATTATGTGCATTACATACATGGCAGGCACAGCACATTAAAGGGGAACAACATAATAACATATATTACATTAATTCAGAAACACATTACTTAAAGTGCACGGGGGGTCATATGGAAGGAGGAGAGGGCACAACTGAGGGGACCTGCCACCTCCTTACACTGATAACAAAAATGTTGGATTATTAGCTGATCAATTACAGAATTTCCAAAACTTGGAGAGTACAAAGAACGCCTAGGTAACATATAACTCACTGTCTGGATCCCCAACCTGTGCCTCGGGAGCCACATGTGGCTTGCGGGCCTTTGACACATGGTTTGTGGTTGTCTGACAGTTTGATGCATTAGCACCAAGTCTACCAAGCAGCTATGAAGAAAAGGTCCTCCAGATGGTGACTTTTATTAGTAGCTCCAGATAGAATTTACCTGTATTGGGGTTCTTGGTGTCAGTACTGTGGGGGAGTCAGGACCTGTCACTATTTGGTTTCTCTGGATGTGCCTTGCAACCCTTTCTCAGAGCCAAATGTGGCTCTTGAGGTAAGAAAGGTTGGGGATCACTGACTTACCGCCTCTCATTGTGGAGTAAAACTACCGCTAAAAGTAAGGAGTGGCTTTATGAATACAGTAATTTTACATAAATGACCCTCCATGTTTGTAGAGTCGGATGGAATATCTTAGCGCAAGGGTTAATTTGTACAGGCAGAGATTACTAGAGCCTCAATATGTAGGTCAAAATCATGATTAAGTTAAGATATGCTACATCGCCTGTGCTTTTATGTATATTTTCTGTATGCATGCCCTAAAGCCAATTTCATTTTTCCTTCATCTATTTACATTAATATTTCTGGAGTGATATACAGTATTTTATAAAGTTTCTCTTTTCTCGAGTCCATGTAAAGTATGACAGATTCTCCGTTCTGGATTCCAAACTAAGGGCCAGCAATGATGAAATATGTGTCAGGAGAAGTGATGACAACCTACTGTCTATTAAAGTCATGGAGAAAGTAGTTCTTATTATGGTCTTATTATAATCCAAATCAGCAAAATGAAGGGGGTATCCAACAAAACAAGACAGGATAGGTAATTAAAGGATAATTTCTGGGGGTCAGACCCCTGTGTGTATAAAGGGTAGTACACATATGACCAACGACTATCCGTTTATGGCAGAAGTGAACACATTACCATCCACCCATAAAAGTGATAAGAGCAGAGGTAAGTCCATTCTTACGATTGGTGGTCCATCAGTTGGACCCCTACTTATCACCTATTCTGTGGATAGAGAATATATGGGCCTTATGGGAAAATTCCTTTAAACGAGTTGTTCAAAAATGGAAACAAAGAAAAGAACAAAAGCACTACTGTACGATATGCACACTAAAATCTTCTTTGCATCCATTTTTGACTACTGAATATTGCACCTATATATAGTATGTTATGATAATGTAGTGCGCCCTTTTGTTTAATTTTTCATTAAAAAATGGAAAATCATGACTGCTTTATTCTAAAGATAGCGCCACACCTGTACTTGGGTTGTGTGTGGTATTGCAGTATTTTTTGGAAGAAAGCAGCTGTTTTCTTTTATTCTGTATAACCCTTTTGAGGGTGTTTCATAGGGAGCAAAAGATGGATTATGATACTAGAGGTCTGCAATGAGTACTCTATAAGGTCATATATCATTAGTAATAAATAGACCTTAATATACCTTTTGGATTGCAATTATCTGCTGACAATAGTAGGCAGAGGAGATTCGGTAACAGAACAAGTTAGATTAAGGCTAAGTGCACACGTTCAGGATTATTCGCGTTTTTTCGCGGCAAAAAACGCTTAAAAACGCATGAATTCAGCATCCTATTATTTAGAATGAATTCTGCTATTTTTGTGCACATGGTGCGTTTTTTTTCCGCGAAAAAAACGCATCGTGGAAAAAAAAGCAGCATGTTCATTAATTTCGCGGAAAACTAATAATTTTTAACATAGATACACTTCAACTGTGAGAGACAGAATCTAATAAAAAATCCAGAAAATCACATTATATGATTTTTACACACCGTATATGCTCGCGTATAAGCCGAGATTTTCAGCCCATTTTTTAGGGCTGAAAGACCCCCTCTCGGCTTCTACTTGAGTCATATACCAGGGGGTCGGCGGGGAAGGGGGGCGCAGCTGTCCTATATACTCACTCCCCTCCTGGCGTGGTCTCTGCAGCCCCTGCTCTTCTCCCACGGTCTCCGGCGCCTGTGTTCAGCGGTCACGTGGTACCGCTCATTAAAGACATGAATATGCTCATATTCATGACTTTAATGAGCGGTACCACGTGACTGCTGAAGTTAGGCATAGCTGCCAGAGACCGTGGGAGAAGAGGAGGGGCTGCAGAGACGCTTCAGGAGGGGGTGAGTATAAGCGATATTCACCTGTCCCCGTTCCACCGCTGGGCTCCGTTCCGTCCTCGAGTCCTCTAGCTGTGAATGTTCAGGTCAGAGGGCGCGATGACGTGGTTAGTGCGCGCCGCGCCCTCTGCCTGAGCATTCACTGCCGGAGGACCCGGAAGACAGCGGCGTGCAGTGGTGGACCGGGGACAGGTGAATATTGCAGGTGCCGGGGCCTGAGCCAGCGGTGACACCGGCACCTGTCCCCCAGCGATGAGAGTTGAGTATGTCATTTTTTTTTTCATTTGCAGCGGCAGCATAAGGGACCTATACTATCATATGGAGGCATAATCTATGGAGCATCTTGTGGGGCAGAATACATGGGGCAGCATATGGGGCATAATACATGGGCAGCATATGGGGCATAATCTATGGAGCATCATATGTGGCATAATACATGAGTCAGCATATGGGGCACAATCTATGGAGCATCTTGTGGGGCATAATACATGGGGCAGCATATGGGGCACAATCTATGGAGCATCTTGTGGGGCATAATACATGGGGCAGCATATGGGGCACAATCTATGGAGCATCTTGTGGGGCATAATACATGGGGCAGAAAATGGGACATAATCTATGGAGCATCTTGTGAGGCATAATATATGTGTCATGTATAGTGTACAGTTCCTATAGCGTCTTGTGCTTGGGTGCGAGGAAACACAGGAGACATAGGTTGAAATGAAATGACTTGTATTACTTCATACAAGCATGCTGAAAAGTTCACACAGTTTGCAAGAACAGCGACAGGAGACACAGCAGGCCAGAGTAACTTCAAGCACTACAATAAATCTCCAAAGCAGGTTCAGGATCTCTTCTCTGTACCGTAATTCCTCTGCAAACATGGATTCACCAAACAGCAGGTTTCCAGAGTCCAAAAGTGTTCCAAGGTTCCTCAGTAGGGAATAGCTGGAGTACAAGTCCAAGGCTTCCAGGAGTCAGGTCACAGACTGACTGAGGCTTGATTCAGGAGCACTGATTGTTCAGCTGAGGCTGCTTAAGAAGCAAGAGGGAAGAATCAGGGCGGGAACATGAAAACTGGAAACTCCATATTAACTGAGGGCAAGAGCTGCAGAAAGACAGAAAGCAAAATGGCCGACGGAAAACTGAGTTTCAAGGAACATGTCAACAGAGACAAAGAACCTTACATTACTCCCCCCTTAGGGACAACCTCCGGATGACCTCAGACCAGGCTTGTCAGGGTACCTCTGATGAAACTGGCGGAGCAGGCGAGGAGCATTTACATTATTGACTGGTTCCCATGAGTTGTCCTCCACTGGGTAGCCCTGCCATTTAATCAAATATTGCAACTGATTTCTGTACAACCTGGAATCTAGAATCCTTTCCACCATAAATTCTTCCTGACCATCGACCAGCACTGGGTCAGGGCAAGGAGAAGAACGTCCAGGAAACGTATTGGGTGTTGCAGCCTTTAGTAGGGATACATGAAAGACAGGGTGGATTCTCATAGTTCTGGGCAGTTGAAGACGACAAGCAACAGCACTTATAATCTTATTGATCTTATAAGGTCCAATGTACTTATGTCCCAATTTAGACGATGGAATCTTTAATTTAAGATTTCTGGTTGACAGCCAGACCAAATCTCCTACCTTGAAAGCTGGTGCAGGTTTACGAAATTTATCTGCTGCTTTCTTGTACCTTTCCTGAGCCAATTCTAGATTTTCCTTTAGAAGATCCATATTCTTTTGTAAAGTGATTCTTTCAGCCACTGCCGGCAAGGGCGTATCTATGGGAAATCGAGGAAGAATGTTAGGATGATAACCTAGATTGGAGTAAAAAGGAGACTGCTTAGTGGAGGCGCTCTGAGAGTTGTTATAAGAGAACTCAGCCAGTGGAAGTAGATCCACCCAATCATCCTGTAGGTGGCAGATAAAACAGCGGAGATACTGCTCCAGGGTCTGATTGGTTCGTTCTGTCTGTCCATTAGTCTGGGGATGAAAAGCAGAAGAAAGGTTTACTTTAATGTCCAATGCTGCACAGAAATTTTGCCAAAACCTTGAAGTGAATTGCACCCCTCGATCCGAAATGACCTCATCCGGTACTCCATGTAAGCGAAACACATTCTTAATCATCAAGTCTGATGTCTGTTTTGCAGTGGGTAAGCCGACACAAGGGATAAAATGAGCTGCCTTTGTTAGACGGTCAACCACCACTAGAATGGTGTTCTTCCCTTGAGAGGTTGGTAACTCCACAATGAAGTCCATAGAAATGGATCCCCACGGGCGGGACGGGGTGGGAAGAGGTTGCAACAGACCAGTTGGTGAGGAGCGAGGTGTTTTGCATCTTGCACAGACTTCACATGAAGTGACATAGTTTAAGACATCTTTCCTGTAAGTGGGCCACCAAAAGAAACGAGAAAGAAATTCTTGTGTCTTTAGAATCCCCCTATGCCCGGCTATCTTGGAATCGTGGATGAGTTGCAATACTCTCAATCTGACTGTTTCAGGTATATACAGACGTTGTCCCTGAATCCACACACCATTCTTAAAGACAAGACTTACGTCCCTTGGGGGTTGAGCCAACAAAGAATCCGCATGGTATGCTTCCTTGATGTCCTTAAGTAGGTCTTGATTATGAATCACTCCCAGGAATCTAGAGTCAGGAAGAATAGTCTTAGGAGGAGTAAGTGGACGTGTCTCTGCTGAATGAATCCTAGAGAGTGCATCAGCCTTTCCATTGCGCGATCCTGGTCTATAAGAAATGACAAAATTAAATTGGTTTAGGAAAAGATTCCAGAGAGCCTGGCGAGGAGTCAGGCACTTAGCCGACCTGATAAATTCAAGGTTACGATGGTCTGTCAGGACGACTATTTGCTGTGCAGCTCCCTGAAGAAGGTGTCTCCATTCCTTGAAGGCGGCAATAATGGCCAACAATTCTCTATTGCCCACATTGTAGTTCCTCTCAGCCGAAGACAACTGCTGGGAAAAGAAGGCACAGGGATGCAAGACATTCTTCTCACCTGTTCTCTGAGAGAGTATAGCTCCAACGGCACAGTCTGAAGCATCCACCTCTATTATGAAGGCAAGCTCGGGGTTGGGATGTACTAAGATAGGTGCGGTGGTAAATTTATCCTTTAAACAGGAAAATGCTTCCTGAGCTTGCGGGGTCCAGGAGAACCTAGACTGTTTCCGGGTAAGTTGGGTGATAGGTGACACTACCTCAGAAAAATTCTTAATGAAACGTCTATAGAAGTTGGAAACCCGATGAAACGCTGCACCTCCTTCACATTTCTAGGAATTGGCCAATCCTTGATGGCTTGGGTCTTGCTTCCATCCATACTAATCCCTTGCGTAGATAGTACATACCCCAGAAATTGAATTTCGGTCCTATGGAATTCACATTTTTCAAGTTTGATGTAGAGATGGTTTTGTCTTAGGCGTTCTAAGACCATTCTCACATGTCCATGATATTCCTCTGTGGAGTTAGAAAAAATTAGAATATCATCCAGATAAATCGCCACAAATATACCTAGGAGATCCCTGAAGATATCATTCACGAAGTGTTGGAAAGTGGCTGGGGCGGTACTCAGACCAAAAGGCATAACTAGATATTCAAAGTGTCCATAGCGTGACCTGAAAGCAGTCTTCCATTCATCCCCAGGTCTAATACGAACCAAGTTATAGGCCCCACGGAGATCCAGTTTAGAGAAAATTTTGGCATGCCGCACTCTCTCCAACAATTCAGGGATTAAAGGCAATGGATAACGGTTTCTAATAGTAACCTTATTGAGTTCCCTATAGTCTATGCAGGGTCTCAGAGATCCATCTTTCTTCTTCACAAAGAAGATGGGTGCACCTGCGGGAGATGAAGAGGGGCGTATGAAGCCCTTGGCTAAATTTTCGTCTATATAATCCTTCAAAGCTTTTAGCTCGGGCCCCGCTAGGGGGTAGATCTTACCAAAAGGTATCTCGGCTCCAGGCAATAATTCAATTGGACAATCATATGGACGGTGAGGAGGAAGCTGATCAGCGTTCTTCTTGTCACATAAATCCACATAGTCCTGGTATACAGCTGGTAGTTCAGGGACTGACATGGTTCCTTTAGGAACAGAGCAAGCTGAAACTTTTGGACTCATCTGTTTCTCCGGAAAGTGTAATTCCTTGGTCTCCCAGTTAATGGTAGGATTCTGCGCCTGCAGCCATGGTAGCCCTAGAATAATGGGAAAGTGGGGAGAAGAGATAAGCATAAAAGACATTTTCTCCTGATGATCTTTACCCATAAGGACCCTCAAAGGCTCTGTTTCTTGATCCACTGGTCCAGAAGTCAGTAGAGAGCCATCCACAGTCTCCATCTGTACTGGAGTAGCCTTCTTCACTGAACGTATCCCCTGTTTCAGAGCAAAGGAGATATCCATAAAATTTCCACTTGCTCCTGAGTCGATCATAGCAGAGCTAGACACTCAGACTGAGTCAACCCAGAGTTTGATGGAAAGGAAGCAATGAGAATTGTTTCTTTTACAACTCAGCTGGGACACCGCTGAGGAAACTTGAAAAATTGCAGCGTTTATACCGTCATCGTCCCCAGAACTAACAGAGTTTAAGTCCGAGAAATCAAGATCTCTTGCAGCAGATCTCTCTGGAGCCTGAGGCTCGGACATGACAGAGCTCCTCTCGCAACACTCACAGTGAATGACTGCTGCAGTAGTCTTACGAGAACGGCTGGGGCAGTTTATAATGAAGTGCCCTGACTTACCACAGTAGAAAAATAGATTTTCCTTTATACGATGTTCTTTGCGTGCATCACTAACCCGTCTTTGTAAAGAGTCCACCTGCATGGGTTCAGGTTCTGGTTCCCTTGTGATCCTACTCAAAGGTTCCTTAGCTGAGGAGGGAGGTAGTAAAAGGTTAGTGCGATTATTTTCGAACCATCTCTCTTGTCTGCGTTCAGTCAGACGAGCATCAATACGGATACAATAGTTAATAAAGTCACCTAACGCAGTGGGAGGGTCGGCACGAGCAAGTTCATCCTTAATCAGTGGAGACAACCCTTTCCGAAAAATAGATTTTTTAGCGGAAGTGTCCCAAGTGGTATCAAGAGCCCATCTCCTGAAATCCAGGGCATATTCGGCTACTGAACGCTTACCTTGGCGCAAAGTTAACATGGCTGCTTCAGCTGTTGCACCTCGATTGGGGTCATCAAACACCTGCCCCATGGCTGAAATAAAAGCATCAAGGTGATTCAAACAATCATCCTCAGTCTCAATCAGAGGGTTTGCCCACATCAAAGCCTTATTGGTAAGCAACATGATTATAGTAAGCACTTTGGATCGTTCAGTGGGAAATTGTGAAGCATGTGCAGAGAAAAATAAATTGCATTGATTAATAAATCCCCTTAATTTCTCACGTTCACCGCCAAAACGAAAAGGAGGTAATTTGGGGATCCCAGAACTTGGGGTTATGGCAGGAGCCTGGGCTCGTTCCTCTAGAGCCTCAATCCTGGCTCGCAATTCCTGGGTAGTCTGTCCAAACACTTGCAAATTATGATTAGTGAGGTCCTGTAGGCTTGCAAAACGGGTTTTTAAAGTCTGTACATCTGAAAGGATTGTATCAGTCACTCCGCAAAGTTCCTTTATGCGGGCCTCCATATTCCAGATCTTTTAAGGCAGAAGTGCTGGAAGGTAGAAGAGGAAAGGAAAAAAAAAAAAAAAAACAATAGTGTTTACCTGTGGTAACACTCCAGAGTAAAATTTTAAGGGAATGCGCTTACCTGGAATGGTTGTGAGAAGTCACAACCACTGTCATCACATAAGGTATTAAACGGACATCTGATATCCACAGTCACAGCAGACACGGCTTTCCCAGACCCAGTGTAATGTATGTAGTACAGTTCATATAGCATCTTGTGCTTGGGTGCGATGAAAATACATGAGACACAGGTTTGATATAGAAAGTCTTGTATTACTTCATACAAGTTGGCAAAAATAGTCACACAGTTTGCAGACACAGAAGCAGGAGACACAGCAGGCCAGAGTAATCTAAGCTCAGCAATCACTCTCCACAACAGGTTCAGGATCTTCTTCTCTGTTACCGTAAGTCCATGCAAACGTGGGTCTTTCAAAGAGCAGGGTTCAGAGTCCACAAGTGCTTCAGAGTTCCTCAGTAGGAATAGCTGGAGTACAAGGTCCAAGGCTTTAGGAGTCAGGTCACAGGTTCACTGCAGGCTAGATTCTGAAGCACTGATTGCTCAGCTGTGGCTGCTTAAGAAGCAAAAGGAGAGAATCAGGGCGGGAACATGCAAGCTGGAAACTCCATTTTGACTGAGGGCAAGATAGCTGCAGCAAGACAGAAAGTAAAATGGCTGACGAACAAACTGAGTTTCAGGAACATGTACACAGAACCTTACATTACTCCCCCCTTAGGGACAACCTCCGGATGACCTCAGGCCAGGCTTGTGTGGGTACCTCTGATGAAACTGACGGAGCAAGCGAGGAGCATTAACGTTATTGACTGGTTCCCATGAGTTGTCCTCCACTGGGTAGCCCTGCCATTTAATCAGATATTGTAACTGATTTCTATACAACCTGGAATCTAAAATCCTTTCCACCACAAATTCTTCCTGACCATCGACTAGCACTGGGTCAGGGCAAGGAGAAGAACGTCCAGGAAACGTATTGGGTGTCGCAGCCTTTAGCAGGGATACATGAAAGACAGGGTGAATTCTCATAGTTCTGGGCAGTTGAAGACGACAAGCAACGGCACTTATAATTTTATTGATTTTATAGGGTCCAATGTACTTATGTCCCAACTTAGACGATGGAATCCTTAACTTAAAATTTCTGGTTGACAGCCAGACCAAGTCTCCTACCTTGAAAGCTGGTGCAGGTTTACGAAATTTATCTGCTGCTTTCTTGTACCTTTCCTGAGCCGATTCCAGATTCTCCTTTAGAAGATCCATATTCTTCTGTAAAGACGTGATTCTTTCAGCCACTGCTGGTAAAGGCGTTTCTATGGGAAATCGTGGTAGAATGTTAGGATGATAACCTAGATTAGAGTAAAAAGGAGACTGCTTAGTGGAGGCACTCTGAGAGTTGTTATACGAGAACTCAGCTAATGGAAGTAGATCCACCCAATCATCCTGTAGGTGGCAGATAAAGCAGCGGAGATACTGCTCCAGGGTTTGATTGGTTCGTTCGGTCTGTCCATTAGTCTGGGGATGAAAAGCAGAAGAAAGGTTTACTTTAATGTCCAATGCTGCACAGAAATTTTGCCAAAACCTAGAAGTGAATTGCACCCCTCGATCCGAAATAACCTCATCCGGTACTCCATGTAAGCGAAACACATCTTTAATCATCAAATCTGATGTCTGTTTTGCAGTGGGTAAGCCGACACAAGGGATAAAATGAGCTGCCTTTGTTAGACGGTCAACCACCACTAGAATGGTGTTCTTCCCTTGAGAGGTTAGTAACTCCACAATGAAGTCCATAGAAATGGATCCCCACGGGCAGGACGGGGTGGGAAGAGGCTGTAACAGACCAGTTGGTGAGGAGCGAGGTGTTTTGCATCTTGCACAGACTTCACATGAAGTGACATAGTTTAAAACATCCTTCCTGCAAGTGGGCCACCAAAAGAAACGAGAGAGAAATTCCTGTGTCTTTAGAATTCCTCTATGCCCAGCTATCTTGGAATCGTGAATGAGTTGCAATACTCTCAATCTGACTGTTTCAGGAATATACAGGCGTTGTCCCTGAATCCACACACCATTCTTAAAGACAAGACTTACGTCCCTTGGGGGTTGTGCCAAAAAGGAATCCGCATGGTATGCTTCCTTGATGTCCTTAAGTACGTCTTGATTATGAATTACTCCTAGGAATCTAGAGTCTGGAAGAATAGTCTTAGGAGGAGTAATTGGACGTGTCTCTGCTGAGTAAATCCTAGAGAGTGCATCAGCCTTTCCATTGCGCGATCCTGGTCTATAAGAAATGATAAAATTAAATTGGTTTAAGAAAAGATTCCAGCGAGCCTGGCGAGGAGTCAGGCACTTAGCCGACCTGATAAACTCAAGGTTACGATGATCTGTCAGGACGACTATTTGCTGTGCAGCTCCCTGAAGAAGGTGTCTCCATTCTTTGAAGGCGGCAATAATGGCCAACAACTCTCTATTGCCCACATCGTAGTTCCTCTCAGCCGAAGACAACTGCTGGGAAAAGAAGGCACAGGGATGCAAGACATTCTTCTCACCTGTTCTCTGAGAGAGTATAGCTCCAACGGCACAGTCTGAAGCATCCACCTCTATTATGAAGGCAAGCTCGGGTTGGGATGTACTAGGATAGGTGCAGTGGTAAATTTATCTTTTAGACGGGAAAATGCTTCCTGGGCTTGGGAGTCCAGGAGAACCTAGACTCTTTCCGGGTAAGTTGGGTGATAGGTGACACTACCTCAGAGAAATTTCTAATGAAACGTCTATAGAAGTTGGCAAACCCGATGAAGCGCTGTACCTCCTTCACATTTCTAGGACTTGGCCAATCCTTGATGGCTTGGGTTTTGCTTCCATCCATACTAATTCCTTGTGTAGACAGTACATACCCCAGAAATTGAAATTCGGTCCTATGGAATTCACACTTTTCAAGTTTGATGTAAAGATGATTTTGTCTTAGACGTTCCAAGACCATTCTCACATGTCCATGATGTTCCTCTGTGGAGTTAGAAAAAATTAGAATATCATCCAAATAAATTACCACGAATGTATCTAGGAGATCCCTGAAGATGTCATTCACCAAGTGTTGGAAAGTGGCTGGGGCGGTACTCAGACCAAAAGGCATAACTAGATATTCAAAGTGTCCATAGCGTGACCTGAATGCAGTCTTCCATTCATCCCCAGGTCTAATACGGACTAAGTTATAGGCCCCACGAAGATCTAGTTTAGAGAAAATTTTGGCATGTCGCACTCTCTCCAATAACTCAGGGATTAAAGGCAATGGATAACGGTTTCTAATAGTAACCTTATTGAGTTCCCTATAGTCTACGCATGGTCTCAGAGATCCATCTTTCTTCTTTACAAAGAAGATGGGTGCACCTGCAGGAGATGAAGAGGGCGTATGAAGCCCTTGGCTAGATTTTCATCTATGTAATCCTTAAAGCCTTTAGCTCGGGCCCCGCCAGGGGTAGATCTTACCAAAAGGTATCTCTGCTCCAGGCAATAATTCAATTGGACAATCATATGGACGGTGAGGAGGAAGCTGGTCAGCGTTCTTCTTGTCACATAAATCCACATAGTCCTGGTATACAGCTGGTAGTTCAGGGACTGACATGGTTCCTTTAGGAACAGAGCAAGCTGAAACTTTTGGACTCATCTGTTTCTCTGGAAAGTGTAATTCCTTGGTCTCCCAGTTAATGGTAGGATTCTGAGCCTGCAGCCATGGTACCCCTAGAATAATGGGAAAGTGGGGAGAAGAGATAAGCATAAAGGACAGTTTCTCTTGATGATCTTTACCCATAAGAACCCTCAAAGGCTCTGTTTCCTGATCCACTGGTCCAGAGGTCAGCAGGGAGCCATCCACAGTTTCCATCTGTACTGGAGTAGCCTTCTTCACTGAACGTATCCCCTGTTTCAGAGCAAAGGAGACATCCATAAAATTTCCACTTGCCCCTGAGTCGATCATAGCAGAGCTAGACACCCAAGCTGAGTCAACCCAGAGTTTGATGGAAAGAAAGCAATGAGAATTGTTTTTCTTACAACTCAGCTGGGACACCGCTGAGGAAACTTGAAAAATGGCAGCGTTTACACAGTCAACGTCCTCAGAGGTAACAGAGTTTAAGTCCGAGAAATCAAGATCTGTTGCTGCAGATCTCTCTGGAGCCTGAGGCTCGGACCTGACAGATCCCCTCTCGCAACACTCACAATGAATGAGTGCTGCAGTAGTCTTACGAGAACGGCTGGGGCAGTTTATAATGAAGTGCCCTGACTTACCACAATAGAAACATAGATTTTCCTTAAAACGATGTTCCTTGCGTGCATCACTAACCCGTCGTTGTAAAGAGTCTACCTGCATGGGTTCAGGTTCAGGTTCCCGTGTAATCCTACTCAAAGGTTCCTTAGCTGGAGAGGAAGGTAGGAAAAGGTTAGTGCGATTGCTTTCGAACCATCTCTCTTGCCTGCGTTCAGTCAGACGAGTATCAATATGGATGCAGTAGTTAATAAAGTCACCTAACGCAGTGGAGGGTCGGCACGAGCAAGTTCATCCTTAATCAGTGGAGATAACCCCTTTCGAAAAATAGATTTTTTTGGCGGAACTGTCCCAGGTGGTATCAAGGGCCCATCTCCGAAATCCAAGGCATATTCAGCTACCGAGTGCTTACCTTGGCGCAAAGCTAACATGGCTGCTTCAGCTGTTGCACCTCGATTGGGGTCATCAAACACCTGCCCCATGGCTGAAATAAAAGCATCAAGGTGATTCAAACAATCATCCTCAGTCTCAATCAGAGGGTTTGCCCACATCAAAGCCTTGTTGGTAAGCAACATAATTATAGTAAGCACCTTAGATCGTTCAGTGGGAAATTGTGAAGCATGTGCAGAAAAAAAAAAGATTGCATTGATTAATAAATCCCCTGAATTTCTCACGTTCACCGCCAAAACGAAAAGGGGGCAACTTGGGAATCCCAGAACTCGGGGCTACGGCAGGAGCCTGGACTCGCTCTTCTAGAACCTCAATCCTGGCTCGCAAATCCTGGGCAGTCTGTCCAAACACTTGCAAATTGTGATTAGTGAGGTCCTGTAGGCTTGAAAAACGGTCTTTATATTCTGCAAATCTGCAAGGATATTATCAGTCACTCCGCAAAGTTCCTTTATGCGGGCCTCCATTTTCCAGATCTTTTAAGACAGGAGTACTGGAAGAAGAGGAGAGGAGAAAAAAAAAACAATAGTGTTTACCTGTGGTAACACTGCAGAGAGAAAAAAAAATTAAGGGAACTGCTCACCTGAAATGGTTGTGAGAAGTCACAACCACTACCATCACAGAAAGTTCACCCGGACATCTGATATCCACAGTTACAGCAGACAAAAAAGAGAAAAGAGAAAAAAAAAAAAAAAAAAACAATAGTGTTTACCTGTGGTAACACTGCAGAAAAAAAAACACTTAAGGGAATTGCTCACCTGGAATGGTTGTGAGAAGTCACAACCACTGTCATCACAGAAAGTACAACCGGACATCCGATATCCACAGTTACAGCAGACACAGCCTTTCCAGACCCAGCAGACACTAACGTTTTGGCTTCAGAATCTTGTAATGTATGTAGTACAGTTCATATAGCGTCTTGTGCTTGGGTGCAATGAAAATACATGAGACACAGGTTTGATATAGAAAGTCTTGTATTACTTCATACAAGTTGGCAAAAATAGTCACACAGTTTGCAGACACAGAAGCAGGAGACACAGCTGGCCAGAGTAATCTAAGCTCAGCAATCACTCTACACAACAGGTTCAGGATCTTCTTCTCTGTTACTGTAAGTCCATGCAAACGTGGGTCTTTCAAAGAGCAGGGTTCAGAGTCCACAAGTGCTTCAGAGTTCCTCAGTAGGAATAGCTGGAGTACAAGGTCCAAGGCTTTAGGAGTCAGGTCACAGGTTCACTGCAGGCTAGATTCTGAAGCACTGATTGCTCAGCTGTGGCTGCTTAAGAAGCAAAAGGAGAGAATCAGGGCGGGAACATGCAAGCTGGAAACTCCATTTTGACTGAGGGCAAGATAGCTGCAGCAAGACAGAAAGTAAAATGGCTGACGAACAAACTGAGTTTCAGGAACATGTACACAGAACCTTACACCCAGCAGACACTAAACATTGGCTCCTGAATTTTGCATGTATAGTGTACAGTTCCTATAGCGTCTTGTGCTTGGGTGCGAGGAAACACAGGAGACATAGGTT
>JARQOD010000007.1:33499402-33549075 GCA_033576555.1 Oophaga sylvatica | reverse complement strand
TTGTTCTCTCAGTTTGACCATTGGTCTGAGGATGAAATGCCGAGGAGAAAGACAATTGAACACCCAGTTTAGAACAAAAAGTCCTCCAAAATCTGGAAACAAACTGGACTCCTCTGTCAGACACAATTTCTCAGGAATGCCGTGTAAACGAACCACGTGCTGAAGAAACAACGGCACCAATTCAGAGGAGGAAGGCAACTTAGGTAATGGCACAAGATGTATCATTTTGGAAAACCTATCACAAATTACCCAGATGGTGGTCATTCTCTGAGAAACAGGAAGATCGGAAATGAAATCCATAGAGATATGGGTCCATGGTCTCTTGGACAAAGGCAATGGCATCAACAAACCACTAGAGCGAGAGCAAGGCTTGGAGCGAGAGCAAGTCCCGCAGGACTGCACAAATTCCCTGACATCGCGAGACAAGGTAGGCCACCAAAAGGACCGACTAACCAAGTCTCTGGTACCAAAAATTCCGGGATGCCCAGCCAATGCGGAACAATGAATCTCAGACATCACACTCTTTTTCCATTGGTCCGGGACAAACAATTTTCCAACAGGGCAGCGCTCGGGCCTATCCTCCTGACACCCCTCCAGAGCAAGTCTCAAATTGGGCGAGATGGCGGAAAGAACTACACCCTCTTTCAAAATAACAGAAGGATCAGATAACTCAGGAGAGTCCGCAAGGAAACTCCTCGAGAGGGCATCCGCCTTAACATTCTTAGTGCCAGGAAGAAAGGAAACCACAAAATTAAAACGTGTGAAAAACAAGGCCCACCTGGCCTGTCTAGGATTGAGTCGCTTGGCAGATTCCAGATAGACCAGATTCTTATGGTCCGTAAGGACCACCACCTGATGTTTGGCTCCCTCCAGCCAATGTCTCCACTCTTCAAAAGCCCACTTCATGGCCAATAACTCCCGATTACCCACGTCATAATTACGTTCAGTAGGAGAAAATTTTCGAGAGAAAAAGGCACAAGGGTTACTTTTAGAGGTCTCTGGATCTTTTTGGGACAAAACGGCACCTGCCCCAATTTCAGAGGCATCAACCTCCACCTGAAATGGCAGAGAAACATCAGGCTGCTGTAGAACAGGAGCAGAAGTGAATCTCTGCTTAAGTTCCTGAAATGCAGAGACTGCCTCAGGAGGCCAATTCACCACATCAGAACCCTTTCTGGTCAAATCAGTTAATGGTTTAACAATAACCGAGAAATTACCAATAAATTTACGATAAAAATTGGCAAAACCCAAAAATCTCTGAAGAGCCTTTAATGAAGTAGGTTGGACCCAATCACAGATGGCCTGAACCTTGACCGGGTCCATTTCAATAACAGATGGGGACAAAATGAATCCCAGAAATGAGATCTTCTGTACGCCAAAAAGACACTTTGATCCCTTCACATACAGAGCATTATCCCTCAAAATCTGGAACACAGTCCGAACATGTTTCACATGAGAGTCCCAGTCATTAGAAAAAATCAAGATATCATCCAAATAAACAATCAGAAATTTGTCCACAAAATCCCTGAAAATGTCATTCATGAAGGACTGGAAGACGGAAGGAGCATTAGTGAGCCCAAAGGGCATCACTAGGTACTCAAAATGCCCTTCAGGGGTATTGAATGCCGTCTTCCATTCATCCCCGTGCTTAATGCGAATAAGGTTATACGCCCCCCTGAGGTCAAGCTTGGTAAACCAAGT
Organism: Oophaga sylvatica; assembly: GCA_033576555.1. NCBI lineage: Eukaryota > Metazoa > Chordata > Amphibia > Anura > Dendrobatidae > Oophaga > Oophaga sylvatica. Next base: position 33,547,374 of record JARQOD010000007.1, on the reverse strand, counting down.
AGCGTTTTTCACCCTGGAAAACAGGTCAGAAATCAAGGGTAACAGGTATTGATATTTCACAGTAATATTGTTCAAGAGACGATAATCAATACACGGCCTTAATGAACCATCTTTTTTGGCCACAAAGAAAAAACCGGCACCTAAGGGTGAAGAGGATGGTCTGATATGACCCTTCTCCAATGATTCCTTGATATAAGACCGCATAGCATCATGTTCAGGTACAGACAAGTTAAAAAGGCGACCTTAGGGAATTTACTACCTGGCACTAATTCAATAGCGCAGTCATAGCTCCTATGGGGAGGCAAGGATGCAGATTTACTTTCGCTAAACACATCAGAAAAATCAAACAAAAAGTCAGGAACATCCTGAGCTTGGGGGGAGGCAGAAAAAACAGGAGTGTTGGTATTAACACATTGGCAGCCCCAACTGGTTACAGACACAGATTTCCAATCCAAAACAGGATTATGAGACTGTAACCAAGGGAAACCCAGCACTATAATGTCATGCAGATTATATAGAACCAAAAATTTGCAGCACTCCTGGTGATCAGGTTCAACCCTCATTATCACCTGAGTAGAAAACTGGGGTTTATTCTCAGCCAAAGGGGTAGAATCGATCCCCAGTAAAGGAATAGACTTCTGTAGGGGTATCAAGGGAAACCCACAACGTTTAGCAAAATCATAATCCATCAGGTTAATAGCTGCTCCAGAATCAACGAAAGCCTGAGCAGAAAATGAGGACAGAGAGCATATCAGAGTGACAGTTAATAAAAACTTAGTCTGAACACTACCCAAGACAACTGAGCGTGCAAAATGTCTTCCCCGCTTAGGGCAGACTGAAATAGCATGAGAGGCATCACCACAGTAGAAACATAACCTATTGCGCTTTCGAAACTCATGACGCTGTGCCCCAGACACCACTCCATCACACTGCATGGGCTCAGAAGCTGGCTCACAAGGCAACACCACTCCACGCATACTTCTCCGCTCACGCAAACGTCTGTCAATTTGAATCGCTAATGACATAGAATCATTGAGACCAGAGGGGACAGGGAATCCCACCATAACATCCTTTACATTATCCGACAGACCCTTCCGGAAAAGGGCCGCCAAAGCGTCGTCATTCCATTTGGTCAGGACTGCCCACCTACGGAATCTCTGACAGTATAACTCAGCGTCATCAAGCCCCTGATTTAATGCCAACAAGGCTTTTTCAGCTTGATCAGTGACATTAGGCTCATCGTACAATAACCCCAAAGCCTGAAAAAACGCATCAACATCACTCAAAACAGGATCCCCAGGTATCAGGGAAAAAGCCCAATCCTGAGGATCGCCGTGCAGGAGAGAGATGATAATTTGAACCTGCTGCGCTGCGTTTCCTGAGGACTTAGATTTTAAGGCAAAAAACAATTTACAATTATTTTTGAAATTCTGAAACTTAGCTCGATCCCCTAAAAACAAATCTGGCATGGGGATCCTAGGTTCCACAACAGGCAACCCAGCAAGATAGATAGCAATACTCCGAACCTCAGTGGCAAGCTGATCCACACGGCCAGACAACTGTGCAAACTCCATTGGGAGAAAAGATCCTCCCCAGCACCCAGAGATACAGAGGGAAAAAAAAAAAATGCAACAAACAGAAAAATATCTCTGACAACTCTGACAACCTTTTTTCTATCACAATATTTTTTCCCTTCTGTGAGTACCATACAATTTTCAATTTTTTGGGCCGGTGATACTGTTATGTTTCGGTAGCTGAGGAGTGCAGGTAAAAAAGGCAATACACCAGAGCAGTTGGAATCTATGGGATTGCAGTACCCTGACTAACCACCACAACTAGAGGCAGCCGTGGAGCGTTCCTACGTTGGTCCTAGACGCCACGTCACAGCCTGAGAAACTAACTACACCTAAAGATAGAAATAGGAAAGCTATCTGCCCCGGAGCAGAACCCCAAAGATAATAGAAAGCCCCCAAACATGTAATGGCGGTTAGACAAGAGGAAATACTGACACAGAAAGAAAATAGAATGAGCAAACGCTGGGGCCCAAACTATCTAAATAGAAAAGGACAGGAAGGGTACTTACTGCAATCCCAGAAAACCCTGAAAAACACCAACTCTACTAATTTCAAAATCACCTGACCTCTACCACCTAAATTAGCTCTCTAGTGTAACAAAATCAAAACAGCAGCCACTGAAAAAACTGAAAAAGCAAAAGAACAAAACTCAGTGGCTGAACTAAACTGAGAAGGCAGAAGCCCCCGGAGGGGACCCAGAAGGCCCCCAAAGAAGTGCAGGACAAAATGCAAAAATATAGCAAAAACACAAAAGAAGAAAAATTCTTATCTGGTACCAGGAGATGCAGACACGACACAGCAGGCTACAAGGGAAACTGGAATGAAGGATTCAGACCAGAACAATTGATCACCGGCAACCCTGATGGGAAAATGACTCCCTTATATAAGACCAGTCAGTAACACCTGATTCCCAGTCCTCACAATCTTCACTAGTACCGCTTGTAACCACCAGAGGGAGCCTCTGCTCAGAACTCATCTCAAACCCATTCACAACAGTCCCCCCTATTTTTGTTAACCAGCCAGATGAAGCAGACTGCTGAGGCCTGGTTTTTCAGGCTGTTAAGGAGCCAAGATCCATGGACCTTGCCAGCCTGATAATACCAGGCCACAGCAGTCTGCATATCTTGGCTGGTTAACAAAAATAGGGGATCCCCTCGAAAAAAATTGTCGTGGGGTCCCCCCTATTTTTGTTAACCAGCCAGATGAAGCAGACTGCTGAGGCCTGGTTTTTCAGGCTGGTAAGGATCCAATATCCATGGACCTTGCCAGCCTGATAATACCAGGCCACAGCAGTCTGTTTAGCTTGGCTGGTTAACAAAAATAGGGGATCCCCTCGAAAAAAAAAAAACGGCGTAGGGGTCCCCCTATTTTTGTTAACCAGCCAAGTAAAATGCAGACTGCTGCGGCCTGGTATTAAAAGACTGTCAAGGCCCATGGATTTTGGCCCTCAACAGCCTGATAATACCAGGCTACAGCAGCCCCACATTTGGCGCATCAAAAGATGTGCCAATTGTGGCACTTTACCCGGCTCTTCCCACTTGCCCTGTAGCGGTGGCAAGCGGGGTAATAAGGGGTTAATGTCACCGTTGATTGCACGGTGACAATAAGCCCGGTTAATAATGGAGAGGCGTCAATAAGACACCGATCCATTATTAATCCCAAAGTTTTTAAATGTTTAAAAAAAAGACACAGCCAGAAAAAAGTATTTTAATGAAATAAAAGAGACAACACAGTTTTCATTAATTTTATTACTCTCTCATTCCTGCGACGCCATCGATCTCCTGTAAAAAAAGAAAAAAAAAAAAACCAACAGTATACCACCTGTCCGACGCAGTCCATAGTAACGAGTGTCCCACGACGATCCAGCTCTGCTACATCGCAATGCCAGGCAGGGCCTGACATCCCGACGCAGCACAGCTGATTACCTGCTTCCCCGGCGGTGACGTCATCGGACTGCTTTACGGCCGCGATTACCCAGCAGTCACTGCAGTTATCACGAGAAACTGCATGTGACCGCCAGGGAGAAGAGGATGGCGGCCATCAAAGCAGTCCAGGACGTGACCGCCGGAGATCTTCTGCCAGGTAAGTGCCGCTGACTCCTGACAGACCCGACCGACGAACACTGACAGTGACAGACCCGACCGACGGACACAGACAGTGACAGTGACAAATCCGATTCCGGTATTCGATAAGACGAAAATATCGAAACGAATTATCGAAAGGCCGATAGAGCTAATATCGGCCGATATCCGATATTTGCAGTATCGTATCGCTCAACACTAGTGCTAAGGCTAATTTCACATTTGCATCTTTTAGCGCAGCGCATCGTGCGCTACTGAAAACGTGTGCAAAAATGTAAACAAGCGCTTGCAAGCGCATGGTTTTTTTATGCATCAAAGTACGCATAATGACAAAAAACGTAGCGTTTACACAAGTTTATCTAGCGTTTTCCATGCGTTTGCGTTTTTTAGGCACATGAGTCACACATTGCACAAGAGGAAAATCCTTGAAACAGACTCCACCAATGGGACACAAGTGGACGAGTGTCATGGGACTTCTTTAAATAGACCCTGTTCAGCTAAATTCTTCAGATTTTGCTGGTGTTTCCTGTGTCACCATGGATTTGCGTTGGGAGAGTTTTCGCATAAACTTGGATATGGACATCACGCTGTTTCAGGTTTTTGCTTGCCAGCAACAAAGGGAGAGAGAGAGAGCGAAGACGGCAGCGGCGGCGTTTTTGGAGACATCCGATTATTGAAGTCCGGGAGAACTGTGGAGCGTACCACACCCTCTTCAGCGAGCTCCAGGCAAACCCGGCTAAATTTTCGAACTATACACGGAAGTCCCAAGAAAGTTTTAGGGATTTGCTTGCTCGTGTTGAAGGAGCCATCCGGAGACAGGACACACAGCTCCGTCGTGCTATTCCTCCGGAGGATCGGCTCCTCGTCACATTACGGTACGTAATATTAAACAAATGCGTGTATTGTTTTTGTTCTGCCATTTACTAAAAGCCTGCTGAATTATAGTTCTGACATGTACAGATTGCTTTTTCATGTCAGTGTTTTGCCAAAGCCTGGACAATCACAATTTTTTTCATCTGTTTTGCAGATTCCTGGCTTCTGGCAAGACCCTCTCTTCACTACACTTTCAGTATCGGCTTGGAATCTCCACCTTGTCCGGAATAGTTGCGGACAACTGCCGGGCTTTGTGGGACGTTCTAGGTCCTGAATTTATGCCCCTGCCCACCGCGGAAAAGTGGATGGATATTGCAGAAAAATTCTTTACAGTCTGCAATTTCCCCAACTGTTTGGGAGCGCTGGATGGGAAACACATCCGGATAACAAAACCCCCAAGAAGTTTCTTTGAGTACTTTAATTATAAAAAGTACTTTTCTACGGTACTCATGGCCATTGCGGATGCAGACTGCAGGTTTATTGCGGTGGATATTGGGGCATTTGGCCAGGGCAATGACTCACAGACCTTTAAGAACTTGGACATGGGCCGTAGGTTGTATGGCAGCCATTTTAATTTCCCCCTGCCACGGCCTCTTCCCCACACCGAAGGTCCGCCACTGCCATTTGTAATGGTTGGTGATGAGGAATTTCAAATGTGCACAAACCTGTTGAAACCCTACTCCAGCCGGGACTTGGACCACAGCAAAAAAATCTTTAATTACAGACTGACCAGGGCCCGAAGAACTGTCGAGTGTGCCTTTGGGATTCTTGTGTCCAGATGGTGCATTCTAGGCACAGCCATTAATCTTAAACTTGAAACTGTGGATGAGGTGGTGAAAGACTGTGTGGTTCTTCACAATTTTGTGATGGCTAAAGACCACCCTACCTTTGAACTTGATGAAACACTCGTGAACCCATTGCCTGAATTCACTCAGCACCCTCTCAGGTCATCTGTTGAGCTGGCCAAATGAGGGACCAATTTGTGGCCTACTTTCTATCTGATGTGGGACGTGTGGAATGGCAAGATCAAATGGTGTAATAAAATTGTTTTCTTGTGTTTGTTAATAAATAACCTGTTTTGATACCTGTACCGAGTGCACTCTGTTTTTATACACTCCAATATAATAAGCACCTGGCCAGGTGTCCCAGTGAAGTCAGGATGCTGTGTTTGCTGCATTGTGACTTTAATAGGACTCCTACCAGGTGAGTCTACAGAGAAAAGTTGTATGACTTTCATCATCACTCCAGACTATGTGAAAACATATTGCAGCTCCGGGGGGAGATATCTGCAGCAACGGTGGAGATACAAGAAATATTATACACCTGGCCTGATGTTACAAATAGTGATTTTGGAATGCACTAGCATCCTTCACTGTTTATAACATCTGACCATATGAGTATATTTGTAGTATCTCCACTATGGCTTCAGTATGCACGCAGACTGGAGAGATGATAAAGTATATACAACTTGTACAATCCCCTAGCCTGGTGTCCTGCTGAAGTGAAGATGCCAAAAAAAAGCATCCTGACGTCAGAATTTATGACACGTGGGCAGGTGAATAGACAAATGAGTAACCACCAGCATCTCTCCAGTCTGCGTGCAATAGATGATGCAGACTGAAGCAACGCTGCACATGACTACTCATAGGTATAGTCACCTGGTCAGGTGTGATAGTTATACCAGGCGAGGGGATTGTAGATATGGCATGTATTTTCACCATCATCTCTTAAGTTTATTCACCACACACTGAATAGAGGATGTGGTTAATTACAAGGTATATCTAGAATCCCATGGCCTTGTGTCACAAAGAGTGAAATGTTGATGGGCAAAACACACCATCCTCAATTCACTCTTTATGATACCTGGCAAGGTGAGAATAGATATGCCTTGCACTCAGCAACATCCTCTATTCAGTCTACTAATATTTCAAGACTGAAGAGACTGGTGGTGAAAATACAAGTCATATATTTGTGTTTTTGACAACACATAGATCCAGGATAGACACAAGAAGCATGTGTCAGTACTGGAGCTATGTGGTGGCAAAATCACAAAGTGTACGGCGCAGTGTGTGTAGGCGGCGAAAGACACAATGAAAACAAACAGTTGGGGGCAAAAAAAAAGCACATTTATTTTTACAAGACACAAAAAAATTAATGTGGATGACGTTTGGGTGAAGAAGGAGGTAACGGGGGTGTGGAGCGACGAGGATTGACTTGGGTGGGAGATGAAGGGGTTCGAGGGGAAGAGGCGACGAAAGTGTTGGGGGAAGGCAGCGGGAAAAACACAGTGGGAGGTGAGGGGGGGTGGGAGGACAAAAGTCTTTTTCTGGACTCTTCGTCCCATCTTTGTTTTCTTTTTGGAGGTCCTTGTGCTTGGGGACCTGGTGCTTGGGGACCTGGTGCTTGGAAACCTCCTGCTGCTTGAGGCCCTGCTGCTTGGGGACCTACTGTGGCTTGGGGACCTGGTGCTTGGAGACCTGGCGTGGCTTGGGGACCTCCTGGTGCTTGGAGACCTGGTGTGGCTTGGGGACCTCCTGTGGCTTGGGGACCTGGTGCTTGGAGACCTGGTGTGGCTTGGGGACCTCCTGTGGCTTGGGACCTGGTGCTTGGAGACCTCGTGTGGCTTGGGGACCTCCTGTGGCTTGGGACCTGGTGCTTGGAGACCTCCTGTGGCTTGTGGACCTGGTGCTTGGGGACCTCGTGTGGCTTGGGGACCACGTGTGGCTTGGGGACCTCCTGTGGCTTGGGGACCTCCGTGGGCTGCTGGACCTCCTGCCAGGGTCCGAGGCCCTGAAGATAGAATGAGGGTCCCCAGCTGCTGCTCGGTGATGGTGGCATCCCGGGAAGTGGACGCGGCCCAAGCAGGGGTGGAGGTCCAAGCAGGGGTGGAGGAAGTCCAAACAGGAGCAGCGCTTGGCATGGTAGTGGCGGGGGAGTGTCCAGCTGCACTGTGACTGTGTGTGGTGAAGTGTGGTCCATCATGGCTTGGAATGCTGGTGGCCGTGCACAGTGGCGCACCTATAATGAGGCGAGTTGAGCCTTCAGTCTCAGGCGGCGGCAGCTAGGGGGCGGCAGAGCGCAACTCAGAACACGTGGTGTGGTGCTGGCTCTCCTTAATCCCTGCTGAGTCTTACACTCCTGCGCACTGTGCTATGTGTCCCGCAGTGAGAAGCAGCCACGCCCCCATGCACCCCTTCCTCACCCTCCCACCTTTCCACTTTAGCTTCTCGCAGCCAGGAGTCCAGTTGCTGTGCTGTCCTCTTATGTGGGAGCAGGACCTGTGATGAGGTCACAGGAGGGGGTCACATGGTCAGGCTCTCTGCGTGCAGGACTCTGCTATTCTGGTCGTCAAGGTGCTGGATGAAGGTAAGTTTATGTGTGGGATCAGGAGGGGTTTACAGTGTGGCTGTAGCAGAGCTGTGTGTGTACGAGGTGTACGGAGCGGAGCCGTGTGTGTACGAGGTGTACGGAGCGGAGCCGTGTGTGTACGAGGTGTACGGAGCGGAGCCGTGTGTGTACGAAGTGTACGGAGCGGAGCCGTGTGTGTACGAGGTGTACGGAGCGGAGCCGTGTGTGTACGAAGTGTACGGAGCGGAGCCGTGTGTGTTCGAAGTGTACGGAGCGGAGCCGTGTGTGTACGAAGTGTACGGAGCGGAGCCGTGTGTGTACGAAGTGTACGGAGCGGAGCCGTGTGTGTACGAGGTGTACGGAGCGGAACCGTGTGTGTTCGAAATGTACGGAGCGGAGCCGTGTGTGTACGAAGTGTACGCAGCGGAGCCGTGTGTGTACGAAGTGTACGCAGCGGAGCCGTGTGTGTACGAAGTGTACGGAGCGGAGCCATGTGTGTACGAAGTGTACGGAGCGGAGCCGTGTGTGTACGAGGTGTACGGAGCGGAGCCGTGTGTGTACGAGGTGTACGGAGCGGAGCCGTGTGTGTACGAGGTGTACGGAGCGGAGCCGTGTGTGTACGAAGTGTACGGAGCGGAGCCGTGTGTGTACGAAGTGTACGGAGCGGAGCCGTGTGTGTACGAAGTGTACGGAGCGGAGCCGTGTGTGTACGAAGTGTACGGAGCAGAGCCGTGTGTGTACGAAGTGTACGCAGCTGAGCCGTGTGTGTACGAAGTGTACGGAGCGGAGCCGTGTGTGTACGAAGTGTACGGAGCGGAGTCGTGTGTGTACGAGGTGTACGGAGCGGAGCCGTGTGTTTACGAGGTGTACGGAGCGGAGCCGTGTGTGTACGGAGGGAGCAGAGCCGCATGTGTATGGTGCAAAGCCGCATGTGTACAAGGTTTACGGAGTGGAGCCTTGTGTTTACAAGGTGTGCTACTTATACAGAACTTTAACAAATATAAAAATCGATGTTTCAAACATATTCCTATTTAAGGGTCTGTGCACACATTGCGGAATCTGCTGCGGATCCGAAGCGGATTTGCTGCTGCAGATCCGCAGCAGAACTGCAAGTGATGTACAGTACCATTATATTCAAGGGAAATAAAAAAACACAGTGCACATGCTGCGGATTTTTCCACGTGGATTTGGTGCGGATTTAATTCCGCAGCATGTCACTTCTTTTGTGCAGTTCCGCAGCATTTTGAGACCTGCTCAAAATAGGAATCCGCAGGTCTCAAAACGCAGTGGAAATCCGCACAAAAATCGTGGCAAATCCGCACTAAATCCACAAGTAAAACGCAGGTCATTTTACCTGCGGATTTAGCAAAATCTGCACGGAAAATTCCACAGCAGATTCTGCAACGTCTGCACATACCCTAAAAGTGTATGTACTTCACATGCGCGTCACGTTAGGCTAGTAAGAGTAAACCAGATTTATTTGTACTGATTTTACATATAGCCTGCATTGGACTTGGCTCCTGCTTATCCTCCATCTACTCTCTGCACCATAAGGTTAGTGTTTTTCTGTACCTGCTTGATCAGTTACCCTGGAATCACAAATGTCATAATAATGTGCACGAGCTCCTATTAGGTATCAACTGATAGCCATGCTGTTATACCAATCCCCTGATTTCGGCGAATATATAAAAATTGATCTCTGTATAAAAACTGATTCATAGATACTATGACGTATGAAAATTGATTCCAATATGCTATGACATATATTTTATCCTTACAAGTAGAGCTATTTTCTCTCGGGATTGGTTGGTAGGCTACCACTCAGAAGGGCACTGTTTGACCTCTTTGGGTTATGTGTACCGCTGTCCCAGATTTATCTCTATTTAATCCAAAGTTCTAGATGTAATAGTAGTTGTTGTTCATGCAATCATCTGGGTATGACTATATCTAAAATACTCTATCTTCAGGACTTTTGAATGAATGTACATAGAAAATTCTTTGTACATATATGTATATAGATGTATATATGTAGATAGCACTTCTGTACATACTATGTATTTTGTATAATGTATGTCACTTGCTTGTTCATTTTATTTATGTTCTACTTCCAGTGAGGTTTTTGAGAAAGACCACGTATGGTCGAAACGTTAAACCCCGCCAGATCTGTCCTTGTTTTGTTTAACTACCACACAATCATTGGTGTTTTTGTCCAGATAATTGATGTAATAAATGAAACTTTATTTGCTTTATATTCAACACTGAGTGCGGCTGATTTCTCTACTATATTGGACATTTTCGTTCAGCCAGCACCTATCAAGTTGTTACACAGTGTGCACATCATTTCTTTACTTATTTTACAATGGGGGGGCGCCGTTTTGCAGTTCACCTCAGGCAGCAGAGAGGCTAGGTTCACCCCTGGCCGTGCAGTGGTATGCAGCAGAAGTTGGTAGTGCGGTGAAGCAAGTCAGTGGTGGCACAGGTGGGAAAGCCACCACTGGCTGCTGCTGCTGCACGTACCGACTCTGCTGCATAGCCTGCGTGTAAGCATTGTTGCAGGCATGCATCACAGTCAGCTGGAGATCAGGACTAAGGTGTTCCGCCATGCCCCGTTCAATTTGTTGGAAAAAATGGGTGCGTGGTCTTTTGAGCTCGGCTTCAAGATAGTCAAGGCGATGCTCGACAGAATGGATGCGTTGGTCCACTAGTGCAAAACCGCTATCCACTCTGTCGCTCAACGCCTTGTGGCTATCTTGGAAAACCGTACTCAAATGCAAGAACTCGGGCATAAGATTCCTGTCAGAGGCCTTCTGCCGCGGGCGGGAAGTACCCGCATAACCTGTGGCAGAGACCTGTGACAGGGGAAGACCTGATGGACCAGCTTCCTGATCTCGAGCTGTCTGTGTTGACAGCCTGCAAGGTGCTTCTTGGCTGGTGGATGGCTGGGACGGGTCCGAGGCAGCTCTCTGAAGGACCACTTCAGGACCAGGTTGCTGCTCCAGGTGCTGTGAAAAAAAACCAAAACCAAAACAATTACTATCATGCATTTACAAACGCCAACTCCTGTGGAATAGAAAAACACAGAGTAAACACAATACAACAACAAAATACTTACGCTCTGGTGGCAAAAACCGGTCTTAAGAAAGCCAAAGCCCGATGGTAGTGATACTTTCTTGTGGTCTTTGCCGCAGCACCACTGGCAACCCGGTTCTCCAGCCTCAGGTCCCTGTTGAAGCGGTCCTTCATTGAGCGCCAACGGGTTCTGACCTTGTTCACTGTGGAAAATAAAAATAAAATTTAGATAATTCACTGTAGGCCGGGATCACACAACTGTGTGGGACGCTAGAAACTCACAGGAGTTACTAGCATTCCACACAGTTGTGTGATCCCGGCCAAGGTCACTGCCGCATCACACAGCATTTAAATACTTACGAAAATCTTGCGGACCCGGGGAGAGGCGTTGTCCCAGCCATCCATCAGTGCTGCGGCCACCTCATTCCAGAGCCGCCAGTTCACCACGTTGTCACAGTGCATTGGATGACGGCTGTCCCACAACGGGATCGCTCCTGGACCAACTGGATCAGGGCGTCATTGTCCAGGGCGAGTTCCTCATCCCGTTGTGGAGCCTAGAAAAGAAAGCAAAACATTAATCTTGTAAACATTTGTAGATGAAAAAGATAGAAAACAAGACATAAGAGAAGAAAGATTGAGAATAGAAGCAAGATTGAAAAGGAAAACAGGCAAGAAAAAAGTCAGGGGCCAAAAAAAAAAAAAAGAGTACAATCTGTCAGTCTATACTTACAGGCCGGCTCCCCGACTGCACTCGGACTGGCTGATCTCGTTCTTCCTCCGCTGCCGTGGACGATGTGGACTGAAAAAGAAAAAAAAATTGCCACGTGTCCATACAACAGCAAATACTTATCAGTCAGTATGGAAGGAAGGTACTTACTTCACCCTCTGCTTGGGCCAGTTCACCAGGGGCAAGCTGGTACTCCTCTCCAGAAGACATGCTGCAATAAAAAAAAGAGACATTAGTACATAATAAATTGAGAAAAAAAGGAAAGAAAGACATTAGGTTTTATACTCACATTATCCAAGTTTCCAGGTAGTCCAAGAAAAAATCTGGAATAGCTGCTGTCTTGCTCTGTCTTCCTCTGTATCTGGCTGTGGACTGAAGTGCCAACACCTTATTTTTATATACACTACCCCCATACAATGTTTCTTTATTTAGTGGGTAGTTTAAACCAGTGTCTAGACATGGTTATCTCTAACAACGCATGCGTTGTAGAATGCTGACCTGCGCCTGACCCAGCGCACGTCAGCGATCATAGACTATAATGTTGCGTGATGCGTGCGCATGCGCCTTTTTAACGAGTTTAGGAGGACCAAAAAAATGCAACATGTTGCATTGTGCGTGCCAAGTCACTCACGACAAAATAACGCAAGTGCACGAAAACGCTGATGATCGCATGCTAACACTAAACCATGCGCCCCCTGTTAAAGGTAGGGGCGCATGGCGCATACGATCGGATCAGCACGATGCGCTGCGCTAAAAAACGCCAATGTGAAATCAGCCTAAAAGAGCAGAATAACCCCCTCAAGTGACCCCATTTTGAAATTTATACCCCTTTGAGAATTTATCTACAAGTGCAGTGATGATTTTGAGTCCATGGGTGTTTTCCCAAAAATAAGCAATATTGGATGCTGCTGAGTGAGAATTGCAAATCTGCTACTACAGTGCTCATACACTGTAGTGCGTAGTATATTGTAGAGCCCAGTACATTATGCCCATCTCATGCTGCTGAAGACGTGCACCTGTAAATGAAGTGTGCTGTCATCGCTACAGAAATGCCTAACACATGGATGCTAAATGTGGTTTAGACACACTGTGTGGCTCAGAAGGGAGGCCAGCATTTGGATTTGGTAATGCAGAGTTTGCTGGATTTCTTTTGGGGGGAGCAGTGAACCATAGTGCTTTTCCATAGCCATTGCACTACTACTTTGCCAGCTGGACTGGAGAATTGCAAATAGTCAAGTAGAAGATAATCAGCTGCACTCTCAGAGGATTGCAAAAGTGTTCGATTTTATTTTAAACATGGAGTCATTCACATCATTGAATATCAAAAACAAGCAATGATGGATAGAGTAATGGGTAAGCGATAGCCTGGGTCTTTTTCAAACATCATTATGCCCTGTTATGCCAGGTACATGAAAAGATTGGTTATTGTGCGCTGACTACCATAGTTACTCAGCACAATCCTGCTGACAGGTTCTCTTTAATGATGTTTTTACACCTATGACTGCTACAATGACAAGAGAGCATGCACTACATCTAGCTGAGAAGTTTAACCCCTTCACCCCCAAGGGTGGTTTGCACGTTAATGACCGGGCCAATTTTTACAATTCTGACCACTGTCTCTTTATGAGGTTATAACTCTGGAACGCTTCAACGGATCTTCGCGATTCTGAGATTGTTTTCTCGTGACATATTGTACTTCATGTTAGTGGTAAAATTTCTTCGAAATACCTTGCGTTTATTTTTGAAAAAAAACGCAAATATGGCGAAAATTTTGAAAATTTTGCAATTTTCAAACTTTGAATTTTTTTTCCCTTAAAACAGAGAGATATGTCACACAAAATAGTTAAGAAATAACATTTCCCACATGTCAACTTTACATCAGCACAATTTTGGAACCAAAATTTTTTTTGTTAGGAAAGTATAAGGGTTAAAAGTTGACCAGTGATTTCTCATTTTTACAACAAAATTTACAAAGCCATTTTTTTAGGAACCACCTCACACTTGAAGTCACTTTGAGGGGTCTATATGGCAGAAAATACCCAAAAGTGACACCATTCTAAAAACTGCACCCCTCAAGGTACTCAAAACCACATTCAAGAAGTTTAATAACCCTTCAGGTGCTTCACAGGAGCTGAAGCAACGTGGAAGGAAAAAATTAATATTTAACTTTTTAGCCACAAAAATGATCTTTTACAAACTTTTTTTTATTTTCACAAGGGTAAAAGGAGAAAATGGGCAGATAAAGTTGTTGTGCAATTTCTCTTGAGTACACTGATACCCCATATGTGGGGGAAAACCACTGTTTGGGCACACAGCAGAGCTCGTAAGGGAAGGAGCGCCGTTTGACTTTTTCAAACTAAAATTGGCTGGAATTGAGATTGGATGCCATGTCGTGTTTGGAGAGCCCCTGATATGCCTAAACAGTGGAAACCCCCCACAAGTGACACCATTTTGGAAACTAGACCCCCTAAGGAACTTATCTAGATCTGTTGTGAGCACTTTGAACCCAAAGTGTTTCACAAAAGTTTATAATGCCTGAGTGTGAAAAAAAAAAAAACAATTTTCCACAAAAATGATTTTTTAGTCCCAAATTTTTGATTTTTCCCAAGGAAATTGGACCCCAAAAGTTGTTGTCCAATTTGTCCTGAGTACGCTGATACCCCATATGTGTGGGGGGGGGAACTGTTTGGGCGCACGGCAGGGCTTGGAAAGGAAGCAGTAACGTTTTGGAATGCAAACATTGATGGGGGTCATGTTCCATTTGTAGTGCCCCAGATGAGCCTAAACAGTGGAAACCTCCCACAAGTGACCCCATTTTGGAAGCTAGACCCCCTAAGGAACTTATCTAGATCTGTTGTGAGCACTTTGAACCCCAAAGTGTTTCACAAAAGTTTATAATGCCTGAGTGTGAAAAAAAAAAAACAATTTTCCACAAAAATGATTTTTTAGTCCCAAATTTTTGATTTTTCCCAAGGAAACTGGACCCCAAAAGTTGTTGTCCAATTTGTCCTGAGTACGCTGATACCCAATATGTGGGGGGGGGAACTGTTTGGGCGCACGGCAGGGCTTGGAAAGGAAGCAGTAACGTTTTGGAATGCAAACATTGATGGGGGTCATGTTCCATTTGTAGTGCCCCAGATGAGCCTAAACAGTGGAAACCTCCCACAAGTGACCCCATTTTGGAAGCTAGACCCCCTAAGGAACTTATCTAGATCTTTGGTGAGCACTTTGAACCCCCAAGTGCTTCACACAAGTTTATAATGCCTGGGCATGAAAATAAAAAATCCTATTTTTTTCCCACAAAAATTATCTCTTAGTCACTAATTTTTTATTTTCCCAAGGGTACAGGAGAAATTGGACCACAAAATTTATTGTCCAATTTGTCCTGAGTACGCTGATACACCATATGTGGGGGGGGGGAACCACTGTTTGGGCGCATGGCAGAGCTTGGAATGGAAGGAGCACCATTTGACTTTTTCCAACCAAAATTGGCTGGAATTGAGATTGACAACATGTTGCATTTGGAGAGCCCCTGCTGTGCCTAAACAGTGGAATCCCCCACAAGTGACCCCATTTGGGAAACTAGACCCCCTAAGGAACTTATCTAGATCTTTGGTGAGCAATTTGAACCCCCAAGTGCTTCACACAAGTTTATAACGTAGAGCCGTAAAATTAAAAAATCATATTTTTTCCACAAAATTGATCTTTTCACCCCAATTTTTATTTTCCCAAGGGTAACAAGACTCCAAAAGTTATTGTGCAATTTGTCCTGAGTGCGCTGATACCCCATATGTGGGAGTAAACCACTGTTTGGGTGCATGGCAGAGTTTGGAAGGGAAGGAGCGCCGTTTGACTTTTTCACGCAGAATTGGCTGGATGCCATGTCGTGTTTGGAGAGCTCCTGATCTGCCTAAACAGTGGAAACCCCCCACAAATGACACCATTTTGGAAACTAGACCCCTCAAGGAACTTATCTAGACGTGTGGTGAGCACTTTGAACCCCAAAGTGCTTCACAGAAGTTTATAACGTACAGCCGTAAAAATAAAAAAATCCTTTTTTTTTTACAAAAATGATTTTTTCGCCCCCAATATTTTATTTTCACAAGGGTAACAGGAGAAATTGGACCCCGAAATTTGTTGTCCAATTTGTCCTGAGTACGCTGATACCCAATATGTGGGAGAAAACGACTGTATGGGTGCACGTCTTGGCTCGGAAGGGAAGTAGTGATGTTTTGGATTGCAGACTTTGATGGAATGGTCTGGGGGCATCATGTTGCATTTGGAGAGCCCCTGATGCGCCTAAACAGTGGAAACCCCCCAGAAGTGACCCCATTTTGGAAAATAGACCCCACAAGGAACTTATCTAGAAGTGTGGTGAGCGCTATGAAGCCCCAAGTGCTTCACAGAAGTTTTATAACATACAGCCGTAAAAACAAAAAAATCATTTTTTTTTTTACAAAAATGATTTTGTCGCCCCCAGTTTTTTATTTTCCCAAGGGTAACAGGAGAAATAGGACAAATTGCACAATAACTCTTGTGGGCCAGAGTACGCTGATACCCCATATGCGGTAGTAAACTACTGTTTGGGCGCATGGCAGAACTCAGAAGTGAAGGAGCACCGTTTGACTTTTTTCAACGCAGAATTGGCTGGAATTGAGATCAGACGCCATGTCACATTTGGAGAGCCCTTGATGTGCCTAAACAGCAGAAACCCTCCAATTCTAACTCCAACCCTAACCCCAACACACCCCTAACCCCAGTCCCAACCCTAACCTAACCCTAACACACCCCTAACCGTAATCCAACCTAATCCTAATCCTAACGTTAGCGCCAACCCTAACCCTAACTTTAGCCGCAACCCTAACCCTAACCCTAATGGGAAAATGGAAATAAATAAATTTTTTTATTTTATTATTTTTCCCTAACTAAGGGGGTGATAAAGGGGTTTGATTTACCATTTATAGCGGGTTTTTATGATTGGCAGCTGTCACGCTAAAAGACGCTTTATATTGCAAAAAATAGTTTTTTGCATCACCACATTTTGAGAGCTATAATTTTTGCATATTTTGGCTCACAGAGTCATGTGAGGTCTTATTTTTTGCGGGACGAGGTGACGTTTTTATTGGTACCATTTTTGAGCATGTGACATATTTTGATCGCTTTTATTTTCGATTTTTGGGAGGTTAGAATGAACAAAAATCAGCAATTCATGAATTTCTTTTGGGGGAGGCGTTTGTACCGTTCCGCGTGTGGTAAAATTGATAAAGCAGTTTTATTCTTCGGGTCAGTACGATTACGGCGATACCTCATTTATATCATTTTTTTATGTTTTGGCGCTTTTATAGAATGAAAACAATTTTATATAAAAAATTATTATTTTTGCATCGCTTTATTCTGCTAGCTATAACTTTTTTATTTTTTTACTGATGATGCTGTATGACGGCTCGTTTTTTGCGGGACAAGATGACATTTTCAGCGGTACCATGGTTATTTATCTCGGTCTTTTTGATCGCGTGTTATTCCACTTTTTGTTCAGCGGTATGATGATAAAGCATTGATTTTTTGCTTCGTTTTTTTTTTTAAGGGGTTCACTAAAGGGGATAACTAGTGGGACAGTTTTATAGGGGGGGGTCGTTACGGACCCGGCAATACCAAATATGTGTACTTTTATTGTTTTGTTTTTTTTTATTTACAGGAAAGAATGAATTTATTGGGGAATATTTTTTTTTTTTTTATGATTTATTTTACTTTTTATTTTTATTACTTTGTCCCAGGGTGGGACATCACTGTATTTTAGCAGATCGCTGGTGTGACAGTGTGCACAGCACTCTGTCACACCAGCTATCGCTCTGGCATCGCTGCAGGCTTCCTCAGCGCCTGCTCTCAGCAGGCACTGAGGAAGCCGCCTCCCTGCAGGACCCCGGCGCCATCTTGGATCTGGGGACCTGGAGGGAGGACGGACCCTCGGAACAGCGCGACACATCGCGCTTTACTGAGGGTCTCAGGGGAGCGCGCAGGGAGCCCCCACCCTGCGCGATCCTCCCCTGTGCCCCGGGTACACCGCGATCATGTTTGATCGCGGTGTGCCAGGGGTTAATGTGCCGGGAGCGGTCCGTGACCGCTCCTGACACACAGTCACGGGTGTCAGCTGTGATAATCAGCTGACACCCGGCGGCGATCAGCTGCGCTCCCCCCGGGAGCGCAGTTGATCGCACATGACGTACTATTCCGTCCATGGGAATTAGGTCCAGGGTCACATGGACGGAATAGTACGTCTGATGGAATAAAGGGGTTAATCACCATCACAGTGAGACTATGGAACTCTCTGCTACTACACATTGTAATGGTTGTGTGACGCTAGTCACTACTCTCGGACAGGATGTGAGGCAGAAGAGTCAGACATTCCAGGGTCAATACCAAGAGAGTACGTAGACAACCAAGGGAAAAGATGAAGGTGCAAGACAGGTCACAATCCAGGGTCAATAACAAGAGATAGTGGATCAAAAACCGAAGGACAAGACAAAGGGATAGTCGGAACACAGTCCAAACGGTTAGGCAGCAGATCAGAACTCAGAGCAACAGAATCAGGCTGACACTCACCAAGAAGCACAAACTACGTCTGGCAGGGATCAGGGGCAGACAGCTCAGTAGTTGGGCAATCACCAGAACACCGAACACCTGGAGAAAGTCCTGCAGCTCCCAGTCACAGATTGGACAGCAGAGCTGTCAAAGCACCGACAGCCCAGCAAGCCCATCACAGTATTAGACAGCCAAGCTGTCAATCAAGACATAGACAACTCAGCAAGACAGTTTCCATAGAACAGCATAGCAATCACTCACTGAGAGGAGGAATCGTGACAGGTTGATTTACCAAAAAAGTTCGAGGAGAGTCTGGATGCTTTTCTTGAAAACTATACTACAGGTTATGGGCACTAGATTCTGTTAATGGGATGTTGATCCAAGGAACCAGTGTGATTGCCATATGTGAAATCAAGAAGGAATGTTTCCCCTAATATGAGACAATTAGCATCTTTCTCATGAGGTTTTTGCCTTCTTCTGGATTAATAATTAGGATATTAGTTGAATTCGATGGGCTTATGTCTACTTTCAACCATAAAACTATAAAACCATGTTGATAGTGATTGCAGAAGGTCGAAAGGTTGCTATGGAGTTCACAGTACTATAGATACAAACCTAGCCATAGTTTGAGGCTTGCTGTGATGTCTTGTCTGTTGTACTGCCCATGCTCCCGTCCGTTCACTTTCATGTGCATTGTCACAGACATGTTCTACCAAAAATGATCACTGAGCATGAGAAATTCAGACCAACCTGATTTGTTTCATGAATGTCTCTAATGCGAAGATTCTTTGCTTATTGGTAGGGATGTGTAGTGGCTGTAGCTGAAGACTCCAGCACTAAACATTATTGGAAATATAGGCAAGGATAACAGGAAGCAGCCACAGACCAGAAGTGAGGTGAAAACAAGCCTGTTGTGAACACACTGGAGGTGACTTCAGAGCTGTGGCTCCCTCTGGTGGTTGCTGAGGGTAATGAATCAATTGCTGAATGGCTTTCAGCTGGGTCTGAATGGTCTGATATAAGTGACCTGAACTCCCATCAGCCTTGTCGGTAATCAATTGTTCTTCCAGGTCTTGCTTGGAGCTTAGCTTGCATTCCTGCTATCATTCAGATAAGTGATTTGCTGTTTTTTTTTCCTCTGGTTGGATTTCCCTTGTTGGTTTGCTGCCTTGCAGTGACTTCAGCCTGGTCCCCTTTTGTGTTTGCACTTTTGCTCTATTCTGTGTCACTTTTTATTTGCTGAATTGCTGTGTGTTACACCAGAGATCTGATTTAGGTGGTAGAGATCGTGTGATCTCAGGTTTTTTGTTAATCAGAAGTGTTGGTATTTTTGTCAGGGTTTTTTGGGTTGCAGTCAGAATTCTTTCCTATACTTTTCTATCTCATTAGATAGAGCGTTTGCTCATTCTATTTTCTGTCTGTGTTCGTATTTTCTTCTTGTCTAACCGCCATTACATGTTTGGGGGCTTCTTATTTCTTTGGGGGTTCTGCTACGGGCAGTTAGCTTTCATCTTTCTGCCTTTAGGTGTAGCTATCTCTCCGGCTGTGACGAGGCGTCTGGGATCACCGTAGGTACGCTCCACGGCTACTTCTAGTGTTGCGGTTAGTTTAGGGTCCTGCAACCGAATAGTTTCCAGCCTCTCTGGTGTATTGCTACTTTGGCTATTTTTGCTATTTCTCCTCAGCTACCAAAACATAACACAAGCCTGCCCCAGGGAACCTACAATCTTCAAGAAAAACAGAAAAACTGAAAACCAAAAAAACTATCTAGGGGGCTTTACTGGGTCATGAGTAATACAAAAAGTTAAAAATTACTAAGAAGTATTTGAAAACCACTTTAATTGATTGCTTATTCGGATTTTCAGCTTATAGGAGTAGAAGTTCATCCATAGTGAGCACTGGGATCTAAATGCATTGGGACAGGTTGTTTTTTCATATTTTCATCATGGTAATGTAACCAAATACACCGTAGGTCACATACATCTTACGCCGAGTTCAAATAAGTGGACTTGTTGGAACCTTCTGTCACGAATTCCGTCAATTTGACAGAATAAAAAAACTGCAATGCGGAGCTATTTTTTTCTACTAATTGATGGACATTTTGGAAAACCAGATGGACCCAATTATCGAGTGCCATAGGAATCAGTAAATGCAGCTTGGTGTCTGTTACAATCAACTACCAGTGATCAGAGCTTTAGATGAGGATTTAAGAAAATATTTTGGATTTTTGCAGAAAACAAGACCTCTACCTCGTTCATCTGTGTAATTTACATCTCCACAGTGTGGCTTTTTTAATTCTGAAAAGGATTTGTGTAGAATAAGGAACAAAAACCAAAGAGGACAGAACTCACTTATGAAAACTGATGAATAGTAAAGTGGTAATTGCTCGCAATAACCAATTAGATGAACACTGGACAGCTTTTTAAAGTCCATTTAGGAGACTAAAAGCAAGGTTTTTTCCATTATCTTGCTTTGCATAAGCAAGCATCAAAAGTCCTAAGACTCTTGACAATATAGGGCAGCGTTTAAACGCCAGACATAAATTCATGAATAGCAGAATAACATAAAGTTAGCGTCCGCCACAGAAATTAATGGATATTCTTATGATGTGAATTTTTTATTAAAGATTGTTTCCGCAGTCTAAAATAAAAGGGAAGCTTTTTATTTACAATGTAGACTAACATTTTTATAGCAAAAGTTTTATAATTAGAGTTTACTTTTATAGTGTAAAGCAATTTTCTACTAAACCTTAGAGCAGAGACTAGTAGGTATTACATTGGGCTGGTCTATTGGAAGTGGGAAATTACTTTTTTTACAGGCTTGTCTTTCATTCTGTGCATCACCCGCTTTTCGTAATCGAATCATACAACTTGTGAGTCTTCAACAATGGCATTTACTACTGGGGGGGCTGTCACATTTCTTGATGTGCAATATACCCTACAGTACTGCAGGGCAAAGAAGCATGGTCATGTATAAAGAAAGCATGGCTATGTAGCAAAAAATTCAAAAAGGAGGCAGTGTCCACTGTGTGAAATATTTTTCTGTTCATGGACCTTTGTAGATCAACTCACTCATACACCAAATAAAAAGTTTGGGTAATTCCTGGTGTTTAATCATAATGATAAATGAAAGTAACCAACAAGCTTGTAGTAACAACCATGAATATATCGAACGCAAATAAAAAAAACTGACAAGAAACAAAAGAAGGGTTGTTTACCTTTGAAGACTTTTTTCCCCTTAACAGAATGCATTTTGTATTAAAAAATTTTTTTTACAATTGAGTTTCATGACAAATGTTGCACTGTTTTGCTTTTACAGGCTTTTTGTTTCCCAGCACATTATACAGTACTTTAAAAGCGGTTCTTGAAGAATGAGATGAAAGGAGTCTCTGATATAAATTAAAAAAACATCCCAAACTAGTCATGTGTCGGTACGGACCTGTGTCTTAACTGACAAGAAATGTATCACATATCAGCTGCCTGGAGCATGGCTGCGATATATGAAGAAATATATTTTAACCCTTATTGTGCTCGGTAAAAATATCTCCAGCTTCATTCTCCTCCTCCTTCCTCAGGTTTATAGCAATGCACAAAGACTGACTGCACCCAACTGGAAAAAAAATAAACATTCAGGACTTGATGCTGGAGATAAACTCTCCCAGCCTTGTGCTCAGCGAGGAACAGACATTTCTTCATATATGTCAGACGTGCTCCTGGCCTGGGACTGAGGTATGTGTGATGTAGCTCTTGTCACTTGAGACACAGGTCTCGGGAGCTGGATGTCTTCAGTCTGCACACTGTCCTGACACATGACTAGTATGGGCTGCAGTTTAAAATCTCAGAGACGCCATTTTATCTCATTCATGGAGAACCTATTCAAGAGTAAAAGGTGACCCTTTATCTTTTTCGTAGCTTTTAAGACCATATCACAACACTTAAAACACATTTATGGCCCTTCAAATTATTCATAGTTTATTCCATAATAGCACTGAATTCAACACGCCATTTTTAATGCTCCTTTTACCGAAATTGTGCCAAAAATTGTGCATGATAAAAACTGCAACATGTAAAACCAGTATTTATAAGTTACAAAATTGGTCAAAGTTTTCTAGTCTGTAGATAAGTCAATTACCATTTTTAAAGTATAAAACCTTAATCAGGAGAGCCATTGGTCTATAAAACAAACAAACTTTGAAAGTCTACAATAAGCTAGATCCACATTGTGATGGTGGGTTATGGTATGTAGGTATCATTTTGTTGGTATTAATATTTTACTGATTTTCATGGTGTTCTCTTGTAGGATAAGTTATTATTTGCTAATTGATGAATGGCTGTTGTTGCCATCTGATATCAGCCCCCACAGTACTGTACTGTTATCTTTCCACAGGGTCAGTGAATAATGCTGTTTGCTAATATGCTAATGACATACTGAACTAGCTTGTTGAAACAATGAGCACCTGTGACCTTCTCTCCTGACCTGTGAATGAAGGAAGGTGAGACAGGAGATCAGATCCTGTGTGGAACAATGATGTGAACACAGCACCTCACAGAGAAAGAGAGTATATGGACTATGATATCCTCTGTCTGCTGGATTGTGGGAACTCTCATCTCCCAGGGCTTTTATTCGGTTACTGAACTGCATTCGGCTTCTGGACTATTTTATCCTTTGTGTGGTGGATTGTGTATGGACCTTTCGTATTTTTGCCTAAATAAAGGTCTTGGGATTGTTCACTCTTCCCTTGCTCTGTTGATTGTGTGATACCGGAGAAGGACCTCGTGACACATATGCAGATGTATGTTTGGTTAAGTAGAAATACAGAATACATGTGTTGAAGATATGGACAATTAAGCACATTAACAAAATGTTTGTCTGAATAAGGACTAACCATTACAATATTTTGATGTAAACTGCAGCAAAAATTGACACTTTAATCTAAGAGCGGGCAACTTTTTAAATTTTTATTACATTTTGTCTGCAATTGGGCATTTGCACTTTTAGCCAGAGCTTTTAGAGTTGGCGAGAGATCATACTGCTCAGTGCACATGTGCTAATATTCTACTTTATAACATGCTTCAGCATAACATAATGGAATGAAGAACTACTCTACATTTCTAAAGGGTCCACAGAAATACCACTTTAATGGCATCCATTGGGTTTCTGTAATGGCTGCCAGCACTTTACTGAACAAAATAGTGCAGCATTCTGCGCTATTTTGTTTAGCATTTTCGGCCAGATAGGTCATGAGGTGTTTCAACATAAATGTGAATACAGCGCAATATTAGGAGAGATATTGTAAACTATAAGAAATTGATACAAAGTATATCACTTTAATTATACAATGAATAGTCTTTATTGACATGAAATACCATTTTAACATCTTAAAGTGTCTCCTCATTAACCCATAAATTTATGCATTTTAAAAAGACATCAATTACAACAGACTTAATTAAAAAAGTACATCTTGCACTAAATCAAAACTGTATGTCTTAGCCATTCATAATCATTTTTACAAACTGAACTTCGAATGTCAGGAATGCAATTAGAATACAATGTGATCCATCATTTGGAATACTTGAGAATTTCATTAAAATTTGGAGAATCATACCAGAAATCTGCGGAACATGTACAAGAATGCTCTGCGCTAGCCAATTTTTTCTAACAGCAGGATTTTGAGACTATATTCTGGTTTATGCGTTACAGATATTCTCAGTTATTGTTGTATGCCTTGGTTCCTTACAATGTGTGAGAGAACTGAAACTGTGCCCTGTTTAGTGAGAAAATTCTAAAGTTTGTTAACAATCTTTCCAACCTGTGTTCTCCACTCTTTTATTGGAGGTCCTCCCACAGCGGCCAATTTCTTCAATAAAAATGCTGGCTTCATACTTGGGACATCTGGATCTCTCTTTGTGGTATCGATCCAGTACATCAAACACGTTAGCTAAGCCAACAGTAGAAGCATAATACATTGGACCACCCCTGTGCTTAGGCCAGCCATAACCATTGTTGTAGATAACATCAATATCTTCTGGACCTGAGGCGATGCCATCTTCTAGGACACGGAATCCTTCATTAATGAGAGCATACAGGCAACGTTCAAGAATCATTTCTCGGCTTGATGGACGTGGCTTTATTTGGTGAGTGTCTCTATATTTCTGGAGGAAATCTTTCACCCAAGGATCAGGTTGGGCAAATCTGCCACCAGGTTTCTCATACTGGTACCAGCCTTTACCAGTTTTTTGCCCAAATCTTCCCATTTCACAAAGCATGTCAGCCAGTGGGCTGTACCTATTACCTTGTCGTTGTCTTGCTAGAGTTCTCTCAGGAACATTATTACTAGTTAAACCTTTTTCCATTCTTGACCTCCATCCAACATCCAAGCCAGCCAGGTCCATCATACGAAAAGGGCCCATTGCAAAGCCGAAATCTTCAAGTGCTTTGTCTATGTCTTCTGGATTGCATCCTTCCTCCAGGAGATAATTTGCTTGATCAACATAGGGGCCTAAAAGTCGATTTCCGACAAACAATGGACAGTTTCCAACAAGAACAGCCACTTTTCCTAATGTTTTGCCTAGGTTCATAGCTGTAGCAATGGTCATTAGAGAAGTGCTGTGACCTCTCACTACTTCAAGGAGTCTCATGATGTTCGCAGGGGAGAAAAAATGTGTGCCAATGACTAGGTTAGGGTGATTTGTGACAGATGCAATTTCATCAATATCAAGACCTGATGTGTTGGTGCAAAGAAAGGCATCTGGCTTACAAACAGATGCCAATTTACGAAATATTTCCTTTTTTAGCTCCATATTTTCAAATACTGCCTCAATAACAAGATCTACATCACAAAGTTCTGAAAAATCAAGTGTAAAATGCACGGAGGCCAATGACGTATCTGGCGTTAGCCCTTGCTTTATTAACTTCTCAGCTTCACGTTCCAGGAGACCAGTTACTGCCTTTTTACCAAACTCCAATTGCTTTGCGTCCTGTTCTAGTGCAATCACCGGAATATTTGCTCTAGCTAATGATGTGGCTATTCCTCTGCCCATTGTTCCCAGTCCTAGTAAGAAGAAAATAAGTATAAAATAAGTTAAAAAGATAATAGTCAGAAACACACTTCATCTGCCAAAATTATGTCAAAAGGATGTTAGTCTACATTCTCCTTCAGCCATATTCTTGACTGCTTGTTCTCAGAGTTTTTGCAACCATTTTTGTCAGTCTAAAGATCGAAACTGTGTACTGAAGCATCACATATGTTCGCACTTTGTATTGCATAAGAACAAAAAGCATCAATTATTTCTACTTTGCAGAGCAGTTGGAGAGTTTTACCTTATTGAGGTTTGTACAGATTGGAACCCTTTCAGGCACCCAAGAAAACAAGGAGTACAGTATATCAATTAAATAATTAGCACATAATTTGAGGAAAGTCTTCAATTTCATAATTCCAGTAAAATGAGAATTAAGAAACAAGGTAAGAGCAGCAAAAAATTGAAATACTTTTATTCTTCAAACACACTGTATTTTTCGGATTATAAGACACACTTTTTCCCAAAAAAATTTGGGAGGAACAAGGGAGTACGTCTTATAATCCTAAGGTATTTTACCTGGAGGGGCGGCGGTAGTGGAGCAGGCTCACGGATTCAGGAGGTTGGTGGCGATGGCAAGATCTCAATCTGCACAAACGCCGCCTCTGGCAGCCATTTTCCCGAAGCCCACCGCAGTGATATGTACAGGAGAGAGGACCTCCGCTCACCAGTGCTGACATTTTCAGAGACGATGGGGCCCGCAGCATCGCCCCACTCCTGCCACCACCAACCTCGTGAAGCAGAGTCCCTGGCTCCTGTGACCCTGCTCTACCTCCCCTTTGGTAAGCTACCATTAAACTGGATTATTAGGAGTACCACAACTTTATTTAAAAATGTGTTTTTACTATATCCCACCCCAAAATTTGAGTTGCGTCTTATAATCCGGTGCGTTTTATATATTATAATATATATGTTTGTACATGGTCATCCATGTTTAAATTCCACACAGCTCTGTAAAAACTATGCCCTTCTCCACAAATTATATTATTCCAATACATAAAAAATGAAGCAACCTTGCAATAGTCTGTCAAAGAAAAATTCTATAGTTTTGTTTCTATATCTCCTATTTAAAGTAGGAGTCTTCAAAAAAAACTTAGTAGCGAAGAATAGGACTGCATAATCAGATTCCACAACCTGTCTCAAAATTACACAAAGCCTTAGGCTAGGTTCACATTGCGTTAGGGCAGTCCGTTCAACGCATGCATTAAATGTACTGCGATAACTCAACTGCCTTTTTTTATCGCGTTATGCGATCGCGCTAGCAGTGACGGACCCTCAAAACTGCAGACCACGTCCGAGGGTCCATCACAGTATGATGGCGCATCGCTAACGCATGCCGATTATGACATGCGTTAGCGATGTGTTATGTTATGGCAGTCTATGGGTGCGCTAACGGATGCATTATATCGCGTTAATGCCGCGTTGTGATGCAATCCGTTAGACGGACTGCCATAACGCAATGTGAACCCAGCCTTAAAAGTATACTGGTCTGTTAAGTTACTTTTCAGAATAAGCTGTCAAGTGTATATACAAGAGTAATAACTAAAAATAGGTGAATCTTTAAAAATTCAACATTGCCAGATTTGCCCAATATTCACAGGAAATTTGATTTTTACAAAACAAATGTGCCTCCAAGTGCACTGGGATCCAAAGGGTAATGTTCCTCCTTGTGGAGAGCGACATGTCAAGACTGAAATGCCGAGGTGAGGAGGCTTTTAAGCCGCAATGTCCTCTGGGAAATATCCTGGTCAGACGCCTCTCACCCAGCCAAACCAGATCTCACACTTTGCACTGATGATGGGCAATACCCTGTAACACAGCGTCTGCAAATTGAGATTTTGGTTTTGGCTTTTGTCCTAAGTCATGTGAAAAGGCTTGTTAGAGATTCGATATGACTTCTAGGATTGCTACTTTCTATAGATAGCACTAGAGTTCTAACACAAAAACTTTTTCTCCACTCATGGTTAGTGGTTGGGTGAAGCCATTTATTGTCAATCTACTGTGTTTTCTCTTTTTAAATCATAATGACAGACCCAAAACATCCAAATGACCCTGATCAAAAGTTTACATACCCAATTTCTTAATACTGTGTATTGCCCCCTCTAACATCAATGACAGATTGAAATATTTTGTGGCAGTTGTGGATGAATTTCTTTATTTTCTCAGATGGTAAAGCTACCCACTCTTCTTGGCAAAAAGCCTCCAGTTCCTGTAAATTCCTGGGCTGTCTAGCATGAACTGCGTGCTTGAGATCTCCCCAGAGTGGCTCAATGATACTGAGGTCAGGAGACTGAGATG
Source organism: Oophaga sylvatica (assembly GCA_033576555.1). NCBI lineage: Eukaryota > Metazoa > Chordata > Amphibia > Anura > Dendrobatidae > Oophaga > Oophaga sylvatica. The sequence goes on along the minus strand of JARQOD010000007.1, from coordinate 33,519,749 downwards.
GCCACTCTAGAACCTTCCCTTTGTTCTGCTGTAGCCAAATCAAAGGTCGACTTGGCCTTGTGTTTTGGATCATTGTCATATTGGAACGTCCAAGTACGTCCCAGGCGCAGCTTCCGGCTAAGGAGTGCAAATTTGCCTCCAGCATTTGCTGATAGAGTGCTGCATTCATCTTTCCTTCAACTTTGACCAAGTTACCTGTGCCTTTGTAGCTCACACATCCCAAAACATCAGCGATCCACCTCCGTGCTTTACAGTAGGAATGGTGTTCCTTTCATCATAGGCCTTACTGACCTTTCTCCAAATGTAACGTTGATGGTTGTGGCCAAAAAGTTCAATTTTGGTCTCATCACTCTAAATTACCTTGTTCCAGAAGGCTTTGAGGCTTGTCTCTGTGCTGTTTTGCGTATTGCAGGTGAGATAATTTGTGGCATTTGCACAGTAATGGCTTTCTTCTGGCGACTCGACCATGCAGCCCATTTTTCTTCAAGTGCCTCCTTATTGTGCATCTTGAAAACAGCCACACCGCTAGTTTTCAGAGTCCTGTATTTCAGCTGTTATTTGTGGGTTTTTCATTGCATCCCGAACAAGTTTCCTGGCAGTTGTGGATGACATTTTTGTTGGTCTACCTGACTGTGGTTTTGTTTTACAGAGCCCCCAATTTTCCATTTGGTAATCACAGTTTGAACGTTGATGACTGGCATTATCAATTCCTTGGATATCCTTTTGTATCCCTTTCCTGTTTTATACAGTTCTATTACCTTTCCCCGTAGATCCGTTGACAATTCATTTGCTTTCCCATTGACTTACAATCCAGAAATGTCAGTGGCTGGAAGAAAGATGCAAGAGTCTGTCTGGATCCCAGAAATTCACTCAGCTTTTATGCGCACACACTGATTACAAGCAAACAGGTCACAGATGAGTATGTTATCTTTAGTAGTCATTCAAACCCATTTGTGTCAACTTCTGTGCATGTTTGCAGGCCAAAATCACTAGGGTATGTGAACTTTTGATCAGGGTCATTTGGATGTTTCGGGTTGCCATTATGATTTAAAAAGAGAAAACACAGTAGTTTGATAATAAATGGCTTCAGCCAACCACTAACCATGAGTGAAGAAAGTTTTTCCTGTAGCTTCCATCTTCCTGGCTTGATTGATGTGAATGATATGTCCTACGTCATCCACAGATCACTGCAAATCTTTACCTTTGCGATTGAAGCGCAGGTGCGCTATGCTCTGCGCCTCTAAGGGTAGAGCAAAGCCTTATAGTGCGCTGGACCTATGAACCTGGTGGTGAAATCAGTGCCAACACATGAGCATCCCAGGATTTGGCTCTGCCTTCAGTAGGGCAAAGCATACAGCATCTGTGAAGGCAGACACTGACTGCACAGGTACAAGATTCGTGGTGATTTGTGAATAAAGCAGTACACATCAACCACATCAATCAAGCTAGGAGGACAGCGGCTGCAGAGATTGAGGATGCACCAGATGATAAACATTAATATATACTAATATTTCCTCATATACATAAATATATAAGGTAATCTCTGGCATATGCAGAAGTTGGGAGCTTATATACAGGTCGATGGACTGTGGGGATAGACCAGTTAAGGGTGGTGACTTTAGATTATATTGCCAAGAGAAAGATATTTGGACTTTAGGCTGGGTCTCACATAGCGATACACCAGCGATCCCGACAACGATCAGGATCGCTGGTGTATCGCTACATTATCGCTGCTGAGCTGCCAAACAGGCAGCTCAGGCAGCGATCAGTACAAGCTACACTGCGGGTAACATCGCTTAGTTACCCGCAGTGTACCTTGGATACCAGCGCCCTGATGCAGGGAGCTGGTAACCAAGGTACACAGCGGGTTTCCAGGCGCTGTGCGGTGCCTGGAAACCCGCTGTGTACCTTGGTTACCAGCTCCCTGCATCAGGGAGCTGGTATCCAAGGTACACAGCGGGTTTCTAGGCACAGCCCCGCGCCTGGAAACCCGCTGTGTACCTTGGTTACCAGCAGATCGCTGGTCTCCTGCCTGTCACACGCAGCGATGCGTGCCTGTCAGCGGGAGACCAGCGATCAAAAAAATGTCCTGGCCTTTCAGCGACGATCAGCGATACCCGGCAGGGGGGCTGATCGTCGCTGAATGTCACACACAGCGATATCGCTGGTGAGCTCGCTGCTGCGTCACAAAACTAGTGACTCAGCACCGATCTCGCTAGCGATATCGCTATGTGAGACGGGGGCTTAAGGCAGCAAACAGGGCAGATCTTGTGAGTAGAGATAAGGTTTAGTGATTAATCGCATTAATATACATAAAGCCTTTCACAGAACAGACAAATTGCAGCAAAACTCATTTATTGCAGTCTATGAAAAATTAATATCTCTATTATATCTGGAGGCAGTCTGCCTTGAAGCTTTGCTTTTTTACTTTTCAGGTGTCAACAAACGGGTCTGTTCTTCATGGTCCTATTTATACAGACGAGATAAGAGGTAAATTAATTACAAGGTTTTTGTACCTGTCAGTCATTTCAAAATTAAAGCATTGGAAGTAACCGCTTGTACACTGGACTCTGTATTGTGCTGCTGACAAGAGTTGAAGTAGATTCGGGAAAGTTGACAAACACAAACCAAAGATATGAAAAAGCATACTTTAGTTTTTTTCCCTAGGTACTCTCCCCTTTAACTGGTTCACAACCTATGACGTATAGGTACTTCATAGGTCGTGTCAATTACTTTGATGTGGGCTCCGGTGCTGAGCCCGGATCTTTCCTGGCACATGACAGCTGATTTGATCATCTGTCATGTACAGTACAGACCAAAAGTTTGGACACACCTTCTCATTCAAAGATTTTTCTGTATTTTCATGACTATGAAAATTGTAGAATCACATTGAAGGCATCAAAACTATGAATTAACACATGTGGAATTATACATTACACTTTACAAAAAAGTGTGAAACAACTGAAAATATGTCTTATATTCTAGGTTCTTCAAAATAGCCACCTTTTGCTTTGATTACTGCTTTGCACGCAGAAAAGGTGAACGGCTGGACTCTACATGCCTAGCTCCCACCATGAAGCATGGAGGAGGTGGTGTGATGGTGTGGGGGTGCTTTGCTGGTGACACTGTTGGGGATTTATTCAAAATTGAAGCGGTGAGCGGTCCAGCTCACCCCAAACCATCTCGATTGGGTTCAGGTCTGGTGACTGTGGAGGCCTGGTCATCTGGCGTAGCACCCCAACACTCTCCTTCTTGGTCAAATATCCCTTACACAGTCTGGAGGTGTGTTTGGGGTCATTGTCCTGTTGAAAAATAAATGATGGTCCAACTAAATGCAAACCGGATGGAATAGCATGCCGCTACAAGATGCTGTAGTAGCCATGCTGGTTCACTATGCCTTAAATTTTGAATAAATCCCCAACAGTGTCACCAGCAAAGCACCCTCACACCATCACACCTCCTCCTCCATGCTTCACGGTGGGAACCAGGCATGTAGAATCCATCCGTTCACCTTTTCTGCATGCAAAGCAGTAATCAAAGCAAAAGGTGGCTACTTTGAAGAACCTAGAATATAAGACATATTTTCAGTTGTTTCACACTTTTTTGTAAAGTGTAATATATAATTCCACATGTGTTAATTCATAGTTTTGATGCCTTCAGTGTGATTCTACAATTTTCATAGCCATGAAAATACAGAAAAATCTTTGAATGAGAAGGTGTGTCCAAACTTTTGGTCTGTACTGTACATCTAATAGCCACAGGTGGAATCATGATCCACCCACGTCTGTTAACATGTTAAATGCCGCTGTCAATTTCTGTGGCAACACCGCTGTCACATGACTGCAGGGTTAAGTTGACATGGTAGTCTGGGGTTTGCAGAAGATGGGTTGACATGGCCGATGGCTTCGCATGTTAATCCGATCGGTAAACAGTGTAATGAGAAAAAAAAATCAAAAAGTCCAGAATTATGTCTTTTGAAGTGCCGGAAACATTGCAATAACAGGTGATCAAAACATTGTATCTACTGAAAAATGGTATAAATACAAATGCCTGCTCTGTGTGCAAAAAATAAGCCCTCACCCAGCCTTAGATCCCGAAAAATGGCAAAAAAACTCTTAGAAATTTTTGATTTTTTTTCACAACTTAAATAAAAAAAGAACCTATACATGTTTGGTATCTGTGAACTCGTAATGACCTGGAGAATTATATTGGCAGGTCAGTTTTATAATTTAGTGAACACGGTAAATAAAAAACCCAAAAACCTATTGTGGAATTGCACTTTTTTTTCCCGTTTTCCAGTACACTATATGGTAAAATCAATGGTGTTGTTAAAAAGTACAAGTCTTTCCGCAAAAAACAAGCAGTCACATGGCCATACTTACGCAAAAAAACAAAAGCAAAACATTTATGGCTCTGAGAAGAAGGGGAGAAAAAAATGAAAATGTAAAATTACAAGGTCATGAAGGGGTAAGCTATTTTTTGCCCAGTGGCTCAGTGATCTGTAAAACAAGAAACTAAGCTTTACTTCCCCTCCTCAAAGTCCAGCACTTTGACTGCAGAGCTCTACAGAGACCAGGGCAGCGGCTGGGACAATCACCAAGGTAAGCGGCTCATGCCACCTACATCAGCTGAGCTAGGAAGGTTAAGTCAGGCTCAGTTTATTGTTTTTAATTTTTTTTATACATATGACTAAGCAGCAACAGTTTTTTTTTTTAAGTGATTAACCCATTTATGGTGCAAAAAAACAAAACAAAACAAAAAAATTCCTAAAAATTCCACATTTTCCATATAAATTTGACCTGGAACATAGTGATAATTTTAGAAACCTCAGATGTTTCAAGGATTTTTGTAACGCTGAGCTGTTTAATTGAAAAATTGCATTCTTAAAAAAAAAAATAAGTTTTTATTTTTCCATTTTTTCAAAATGGAATAAGAGAAAAAGTGCCCTGCATTTAGTTATTCTTATGTATGATCATACTGTTTGGGCACATGTCAAGATTTGTTTTTTGTAGTGCAAATTTTCCTGTAACGATTTTTGCTTACCATATCACACTTCCCATGAAAAATCAATACAGCAGAAAAACCTCAGAAATGACCCCATTTTGAAAACTACTGCAATCCCCTCCAAGAATTCATCCAGAGGTATAATGACCATTTTTACCCCACATTTCACAGATTTCTTTATGATTGCGCTGCAAAAATTAAAAAAAATTACATTTGTTACAATAATATGTAAATTTAATTTTGTTAAAAATGTTTACAATTTTTTTTCAAGACGTAACAAAAAAAAAAAAAAGAAAAAATGTCCTCAAAGTAAATCAATACATTATATGTGGTCAAATAAGAGAAACCCACAAGATGTGACCACGTTTTGGAAACTATACCGCTGAAGTAATTTTGATCACCAAGTATCTTTCAGAACTTGATAAACAGCATATGGTAAAGTGCTAATTAATTATTTTTTCCCCACTTAGGTTTCATACTTTTTTACAAAGTAAGCTGTGAGGTATCAGTGACTTTATTAACTTTATATTTTTGATCTGTAAGATAAGGGGATTAGTAATTAAAAAATTTGTATTACTAAATTCTGGGAGCCATCACTTTTTTATTTTTCTGTTCATGAAGCTGTTTCAGGGCATATTTTAGAAAGACAAGTTGCAGTTTTCATAGTAGAATTTTGGGGTATAAGGAAAATAAGTATTTGATACACTGCCAATTTTTCAAGTTTTCAAACCTACAAAGAATGGAGAGGTCTGTAATTTTTATTGTAGGTACACTTCAACAGAGAGGCAGAAGGTTCAAAAAAATCCCCAAAATCACATTGTATGATTTTTAAATAATTTGCATTTTATTGCATTAAATTAGCATTTGATACAATAGAAAAATAGAAATAAAATAAAGTAAAAAAATATTTGATACAGAAACCTTTGCAATTACAGACGTCGGACATTTCCTGTAGTTCTTGAACAAGTTTGCTAACACTGCAGCAGGGATTTTGCCATCTTCTCCAGATCTTTCAGGCTTCATTGGGCAAAATTGAGTTTCAGCTTCCTCCATAGATTTTCTATTGTGTTCAGGTCTGGAGACTGGCTAGGCCACTCCAGGACCCTGAAATGCTTCTTAGGCCGGTATCACACTTGCGTGTGTGATGCGAGAAACTCGCACAAATCTCTTGCATCAACACCCGGCACTACCGCCGACACTCGGACTGGAGTGTGCGGATGCATAGAAATACATGTAGCCGCACGCTCTGCTCCAAGTGCCGGCGGCAGTACCGGGTGTTGATGTGAGAGACTCATGCGATTTTCTCGCATCACACACGCAAGTGTGACACCGGCCTTAAGAAGCCACTTCTTTTCCCTGGCTATGTGTTTCGGGTAAAGGCACTGCCACACTTAGCGATCGAACTAGCGATCACGACAACGACTTAACCTGGCAGAGATTGCTAGTGCGATCGCTATGTGATCGCTAGTTAGATTTCAAACACAACTTATCAGCGATCTGTGATTCCAAACACATCTCATCAGCGATCTGTATAACAACCTCTGCGGTCGTTGGGAAAACCTAGTCCCACCTGCGACGCTGGTGAAGTCGTTCATAAAGGGTGTCACACTCAGCGATTCAGGCTCACCAGCGGGACACCAACGACCAAAAAACTGCTCAGAACGTTCATAAGCGATCAGCGACATCTCAGCAGGGGCAACATCGCTGCTACATGTCACACACAGCTAAGTCGCTAACGAGATCGCTACTGTGTCATAAATGGTGACGCAAGCAGTTCTTAGCGATCTCGCTAGCGATCTCGCTTAGTGTGGCATTCCCTTAATTGTCATGCAGATAGAACCATCCACGAACCATCTTCAATGCGCTTATTGAGGAAAGGAGGTTGTTGGCCAAAATCTTCCGACATATGACCCCATCCATCCTCCCTTCAATACGGTGCAGTTGTCCTGTTCACTTTGGAGAAAAGCATCCTCGAAGTATGATGTTTCCTTCACCATGCTTCATGGTTGGGACGATGTTCTTGGAGTTGTACTCCTCTTTCTTCTTCCTCTGGTAGCACGGTGGCTCAGTGGATAGCACTGCAGCGCTGGAGTCCTGGGTTCAAATCCAACCAAGGACAACATCTGCAAGGAGTTTGTATGTTCTCCCTGTGTTTGCGTGGGTTTCCTCTGGGTACTCCGGTTTCCTCCCACACTCCAAAACATACTGATCGAGAATCTAGATTGTGAGCCCCTTCGGGGACAGCGATGATATTGTGTGCAAACTGTAAAGCGCTGCGGAATATGTTAGCGCTATATAAAAATAAAGATTATTATTATTATTCCTCCAAACAAGGAGAATGGAGTTGATATTAAAAAGTTATATTTTGGTCTCATCTGACTACATGAACTTCTTCCATGCCTCCTCTGGATCATCAGTATATTTTAATCAACATTGCAGTCTTATAGATAGAAATAGCCCCTCAATCAAACATAATATCCAGCCATTGTTGCATGATAGAGAGGGGAGACTGGGAAGGACTCTTATAGACCAAACTGTATAGGATACAAATCAACTAACTAGAAGAAACAGTCATAAGGTCAGTAGGATAGAATTTAGCAAAAATATTAATTAACAAAGTTTAAAAGCACAGCGGTACAAGGTGCCACTTCAAAACATATACCAACCAATGCAAGGGAACATGTGTATGTGAATACTATATAATAACATAACCGAGAGTATTATAATTAAATATAACTAGCAATGCAGCCATCACAGTTGAATCATCACATAGTAACCAACAAATATTAGTCGATAGATATACTGAGTGGCATACATACCAGGGAATAAAAATAGTACCACACACACTGCCCACACAGCCCCACTGCATGTTCCCTTGCATTGGTTGGTATATGTTTTGAAGTGGCACCTTGTACCGCTGTGCTTTTAAACTTTGTTAATTAATAAAGATTTTTGCTAAATTCTATCCTACTGACCTTATGACTGTTTCTTCTAGTTAGTTGATTTGTCTCCTCTGGATCATCCAGAGGGTCATTTGCGAACTTCAAATGGGCCTGGACATGTGCTGGCATGAGAAGGCACCTTGAGTGCCCTGCAAGATTTTAATCCATGACAGCGTAATATGGCGGTAATTTTTGAGACTGTGGCAGCTGTCTGGTGCAAACCAGACGGCTTGGATATTAGAAATAAGGCTATAATAGCATGATTCCAAACCATCTGTTACTAGAAAGATCATGGGCAGTGAAACAAATATGGTTTACTAAGCAGATATCTAAGCAACACTCAGTATAGGCATACAGACAGTCATCTTTATCAGAGCTCCAACCTGCAACAGTAGACCCCCTTAGCGCACGTTTCGGCAGTTTTTCTGAGTCTGTCTGCTAACAGATGGTTTGGAATCATGCTATTATAGCCCTATTTCTAATATCCAAAGCCATCTGGTTTGCACAACACACCTGGGACAGTCTCCAGCATCATGTACAGTACAGACCAAAAGTTTGGACACAGCTCTCATTTAAAGATTTTTCTGTATTTTCATGACTATGAAAATTGTACATTTACACTGAAGGCATCAAAACTATGAATTAACAAATGTGGAATTATATACTTAAAAAAGTGTGTAAAAAACTGAAATGATGTCTTATATTGTAGGTTCTTCAAAGTAGCCACCTTTTGCTTTGATGACTGCTTTGCACACTCTAGGCATTCTCTTGATGAGCTTCAAGAGGTAGTCACTGGGAATGGTTTTCACTTCACAGGTGTGCTCTGTCAGGTTTAATAAGTGGGATTTCTGGCCTTATAAATGGGGTTGGGACCATTAGTTGTGTAGTGCAGAAGTCTGGTGGATACACAGCTGATAGTCCTACTGAATAGACTGTTAGAATTTGTATTATGGCAAGAAAAAGCAGCTAAGTAAAGAAAAACGAGTGGCCATCATTACTTTACGAAATGAAGGTCAGTCCGAAAAATTGGGAAAACTTTGAAAGTGTCCCCAAGTGCAGTTGCAAAAACCATCAAGCGCTACAAAGAAACTGGCTCACATGAGGATTGCCCCAGGAAAGGAAGACCAAGAGTCACCTCTGCTTCTGAGGATAAGTTTATCCGAGTCACCAGCCTCAGAAATCGCAGGTTTACAGCAGCTCAGATTAGAGACAAGGTCAATGCCACACAGAGTTCTAGCAGCAGACACATCTTTACAACAACTGTTAAGAGGAGACTTTGTGCAGCAGGCCTTCATGGTAAAATAGCTGCTAGGAAACCACTGCTAAGGACAGGCAACAAGCAGAAGAGATTTGTTTGGGCTAAAGAACACAAGGAATGGACATTAGACCAGTGGAAATCTGTGCTTTGGTCTGATGAGTCCAAATTTGAGATCTTTGATTCCAACCACCGTGTCTTTGTGCGAAGCAGAAAAGGTGAACGGATGGACTCTACATGCCGGGTTCCCACCATGAAGCATGGAGGAGGAGGTGTGATGGTGTGTGGGGTGCTTTGCTGGTGGCACTGTTGGGGATTTATTCAAAATTGAAGGCATACTGAAGCAGCATGGCTACCACAGCATCTTGCAGCGGCATGCTATTCCATCCGGTTTGCATTTAGTTGGACCATCATTTATTTTTCAACAGGACAATGACCCCAAACACACCTCCAGGCTGTGTAAGGGCTATTTGACCAAGAAGGAGAGTGATGGGGTGCTACGCCAGATGACCTGGCCTCCACAGTCACCAGATTTAAACTCAATCGAGATGGTTTGGGGTGAGCTGGACGGCAGAGTGAAGGCAAAAGGGTCAACAAGTGCTAAGCATCTCTGGGAACTCCTTCAAGATTGTTGGAAGACCATTTCCGGTGACTACCTCTTGAAGCTCATTAAGAGAATGCCAAGAGTGTGCAAAGTCACCAAAGCAAAAGGTGGCTACATTGAAGAAGCTAGAATATAATACATATTTTCAGTTGTTTCACACTGTTTTGTTAAATATATAATTCCACATGTGTTAATTCATAGTTTTGATACCTTCAGTGTGAATGTACAATTTTTATAGTCATGAAAATACAGACAAATCTTTAAATGAGAAGGTGTGTCCAAACTTTTGGTCTGTACTGTACATGTATTAAGCACTCAGCACTTTGTTTATTGCATATTAACCCTTACTGTCTTGGATGTTCATTATGATGTATATTGTATTGCTAGTGTGATTAGGATTGCAGCATATATTTCCATCATCAATATTAGATTCTTACTACACTGTGTTCCAAATTATTATGCAAAAATTGTTTAGGAGTGATAAGGTAAGAATTTTTTTGTTTGTCAGTTAAACTGATTGATGATGATGTGTGTCAGGGCTCTTTATATCACTGTAAGCAATTGCAGACACCTGTGCTAATTATTTTGGCAGGTGTGTCCAATGAAAGGCAAGACTACTTAAGAAGGCTGTCCCACATTATTAAGCAGCCTACATTTTCTGCCAAAATGGGAAAGAAAAAGGATGTGTCGGCTGCTGAGAAGCAACAAATTGTGGAGTGTTTAGGTCAAGGCATGACTACAATCAACATTGCCAAGACACTTCATCGTGATCATCGCACAATCAAGAAGTATGTAGCTGATTCACAGTACACACGTGTGCGTGCTGATAAGGGAAAATTGAGGACTCTTTCCTACAGGCAATTACGTCAGGTTAAAAGAGCAGCGGCAAAAAAGCCTTGTCATAGCAGCAGACAAGTTTTTGAAGCTGTTGGTGCCTCGAACGTCCCCCGAACAACAAGATGCAGGGTCCTTCAGAGGTTTGCAGCTGTGCGTAAGCCATCTTGTCGACCTCCTCTATCCACTGCACACCAGCAGAAACGGCTCCAGTGGGCCAAACAATACATGAAGACTGACTTCAAAACTGTTTTGTTCACCGATGAGTGCCGCGCAACGCTTGATGGTCCAGATGGATGGAGTGGAGGATGGCTGGTTGATGGACACCCCATGCAAACACGGACTATGGCACCAACAAGGAGGAGGTGGAGTAATATTTTGGGCTGGAATCATGGGGAGAGAGATTGTCGGCCCCTTTAGGATCCCTGAAGGGGTAAAGATGAACTCCATAGTGTATGTTGAGTTTCTCAAACAGCACTTCCTGCCATGGTTCAAGAAGAAGAATCGTGCATTCCGCAGCAAGATCATTTTCATGCATGATAATGCACCGTCTCATGCTGCACATAACACATCTGCATCTCTGGCTGCTATGGGCATAAAAGGGGACAAACTTATGGTGTGGCCCCCATGCTCCCCTGACCTCAACCCCATTGAGAGCCTCTGGAGCATCATCAAAAGGAGTGTCTATGATGGCGGGAGGCAGTTCACATCTAAGCAACAGCTCTGGGAGGGTATTCTGTCCTCATGCAAAACAATTGAAGCAGAAACCATCCAAAACCTGACAAATTCAATGGACGAGAGAGTTCAGAAGTTCCTTTCGAACAAGGGGTCCTATGTGCAAATGTAACATCACCTAGAATAAAGTTTTGAGTTGAAAACTGTTTGCTTTCAGTTTGTAAGAACCTGCTAATGCTTATAATTTCAAAAATGACCATTTTTTTGTTCTTTATTAAAATGAAAAGGTTGAAAACTCTGCTGTGCAAAATAATTTGGAACATGCATTTTGAGTGCAGTTTGAGTGTTTTATTTTTAAAAAAAATATACTGTTATCATAGGCAGTTTGTACAAAAACCTTCAATTGTACTCTAATAGTTATTTGACTGGAAAATTACAATGACTGAAATTCATATAGGTAATTTGAAAATCGGAGAAAATATTATTTGCATAATAATTTGGAACACAGTGTAGTTTACAGGCTCTATACATATAAACCAGGGCAGTGTAGTCGGAGTCGTAGCCCATTTTGGTGGAGTTGGAGTCGGTGTCATGGAAACTGAGGAGTTGTAGTCGGAGTTTTGGCTTACCGACTCCACAGCTCTGGTATGAGGGAGTCGGAGTCGTTGAGTTGGAGTCATAGAAATTGAGGAGTCGGAGTCGGAGGTTTGGCTTACCGACTCCACAGCCCTGGATAAACGCCTATAAATGGAGTGATTCTTAATATAACCTCTGCACAGTGTATTTTTCGTTTTCTGTTTGTATGTGTTGCCATCTCCTTTTTTTAATTATGTCCTTTTTTAAAATAATTGTTAAATGAAAATCAATACTTTTTAGACACTATTTTGCGTTTGGAGGATCCTTTTTTTCCTTATCGGTTCTTAAAAAAAAGTAATAGGTCTGTGAGAGCCAGAATTATTGCTGGATGGTAGGTGATCAAATACTTATTTTATGCAATAAAAAGCTATGTAATTATTTAAAAATCATAAAATATGATTTTCTTGATTTTTTTAAGCTTCTGTCTCTAACAGTTGAAGTGTAACTACAACAAAAATTACAGACCTCTCCATTCCTTGTAGGTGAGAAAACTTGCAAAATCGGCAGTGTATCAAATACTTATTTTTCCCAACTGTATGTGATGTTTTAATAAGTTTCTATTGCATTTTTTGGAAGGAAACATGAAAGAAAACAGCCATTCGGCCATTGTTTTTCCAATTATTATTTTTACCTGGAGGTACAAATAACAAGATAAAGCCGTTTTTTTTTTTAACGACACAATGATATCAATATGTACTGTACTGTGCAAATATTTTAGGCAGGTGTGGAAAAATGCTGCAAGGCAAGAATACTTTAACCCCTTAGTGACGGAGTTAATTTTTACCTTAATGACCAGGACACATTTTTGATATCAGACCTGTGTCACTTTATGAGATAATAACTCTGGGATGCTTCAACGGATCCCAGTGATTCTGAGACAGTTTTTTCGTGACATGTTGTACTTCATGTTAATGGTAAATTTTGGTTGATACGATTTGCATATATTTATGAAAATATAAAAAATTTGACAAAACATTACAAAATTTCACAATTTTTAAACTTTAAAATGTTTCTGCCCTTAAATCAGATATTTATTACCACTAATTATTTTGTGTGGTATAACTAACATTTCCGACATGTCTAATTTACATCAGCACAATTTTTTTAAACATCCATTTTTTTGTTAGTAAGTTAGAAGGGTTCAAAATTGTTTATCAATTTTCCAACAGAATTTACAAATCCATTTTTTTGGAGACCACATCACATTTTAAGTGGCTATAAGAAAGAAAATACCCCAAAGTGACAAAATTCTAAAAACTGCACCCCTTAAAGTCCTCAAAACCACAATCAGGAATTAATTGAATGTGGAAGGAAAAAATGAATATTTTACTTTCTTCACAAAAATTTTGCTTTAGCCTCAAATTTTTTTACTTTCACAAGGTTAACAGGAGAAAACGGACCTCAAAATGTGTTGTGCAATTTCTCCTGATTACGCAGATACCCCATATTGGGGAAAATACAGTTTGGGCACACGGAAGGGAAGGAGCAACGTCTGACTTTTTGCCTGGAATCGATAGTGGCACCATGCCAGGTCTGCAGAGCCCCTGATGTGCCTAAGCAGTGGAAACCCCCCACAAGTTACCCCATTATGGAAACTACACACCTTGAAGATTTTATTCAGGGGTATAGTGAGGACTTTTAACCCAAAGGTACTACACAGAATTTGGTAACATTAGGTCGTTATATTGAATATATCATCATCATTCGTGTTGAGCGCAAGAGCTAGTCGCGTTTGCATCAAGGTGCTCCGATATGCACAAAGTATCGTGGGTGCTCAAGCGACCCTGATACAAACTCAAATAGCGAGTTTGGGGCTATCAGTATTACTCTTGCCCTTTCTTCCCTGATTTTCCTGAGGACCAGAGGGACTAGACACAGAGGAGGGAATGCGTATGCCAGGACAAATTCCCACCAGGACTGCAGGGAATCCACCATTTCCGGCCGATCCCTCAACCGAAGAGATGCGAATCTCCTGACCTGCCTGTTTCCCTTGTGGCAAACAGGTCTATCACCGGTAGGCCCCATAACCGCACTATTTTCTTGAAGATTTCCCTGCTCAAGGTCCATTCCCCCTGGCTTAGAAAATGTCGACTGAGATAATCCACCTGCACGTTGTGCTCCCCTCTTATGTGGAGTGCCGACAAGGCAAGGAGTTGAGTTTCGGCTAGGGTCAACATGTCTTCTCCGGTGTTCATCAGGGAATACAACCTTGTACCCCCTTGATGGTTTAGATAAGCTACTACTGTCGTATTGTCGGAGTGTATTCTTACATGAGACCCCTGCAGATGCGGCAGAAATTTAAGGAACGCATATTTTACCACCAGAAGTTCTTTTAGATTTGATGAATTTTGAGCTTCTTTGGTGGACCATCTCCCTGGGCTATCTCGCTTCCCATGTGAGCCCCCCCACCCCCGGGGCTGGCGTCGGTCATAACTACAATGTCCGGTTTTATATCCCATAACACTCCTCTTGAAAAATGTAGACTTTCTCTCGTGTTGACAGAAATTTTTAATTTTTTCCCCAGACAGCCTTGCAGTCTTTTTTCTGCTTCGAGTACCTCTCTTTATAATTGCCTGGTGTGGAACTGAGCTCACTGTACTGGCATACATGACATCAGGGAGCCAGCAGGGACATAGCTTCTCTTAATGTTAGAACTGGGTTGTCCCTTATCTTTTGACTTTGTGTATAATGTCCAATTTCTTTTCCTCTGGCAGGAAACACTGCTGCGCTTCTGAGTCCAGAAGTATACCAAGGAATCTTTGGCGAGTTGCGGGGACCAGTCGAGACTTCTTCAAATTTACTAACCATCCGAGACCCTGTAGTGATGATTTTATACAGTATGTCTCAATCGGCCCTTACACTGAGAAGCTGATCCCCCAACTATTAGGAAATCATCTAGATATGGTATAACAAAAGTATCTTTTTCTCTCAGATGGGCCATGACTTCTGCAATGACTTTAGTGAACACCCTCAGTGCCATTGAAAGACCAAAGGGTATAGCAGTGAATTGGAAATGTTTAATCTGGTCGCTCATCTGTACCGCCACTCTGAGGTATTGCTTATGCGTGTGGTGAATAGGTAGATGGTAGTAGGCATCTTTTAAATCCAGAACTGTCATAAAACACCTGGGGAATAGAAGTTTAGGTGTAGATTTAATGGATTCCATCTTAAAAGCTTTATATTGGAGGAATCTATTCAATTTCAGTAAATTTATGATGGTTCGGAAAGAAACAAAAATTCTAAAAACAAGACACGGCACAGCGGCTGTTGGACCCGGGTAAATCTTTCCTGCAGGTTCCCATCAGGACAGGAACCCAAACTGAGGAGGCAAGGGGGACCGCCCCCTTTTTAACCTGTAGGTTCCTGTCCTGATGGTGGGCGGATCCCCTCTCTCTGTGGGTGCTGTCGTGTCGATAGGAAAAAAAATGCTTCATGTTTTATTCTTTAGGTTGTTTTGAATGTGGCAATACCAAGTTTGTATTTTTTCACTTTTGTACCAAACAATAAAAGACTTAGAATTATGTTCCACAATGAGACATACTCAAAGGCCAGGATCACACATGCGAGAAACTTGCACAATTCTCATGCGAGTCTCTAGCATTAACACCCAGCACTGCCGCCGGTACTTGGACCGGAGTGTGCGGCTGCATGTAATTCTATGCAGCCGCACGCTCCGGTCCGTGTATAATACAGTTATACAGAAATTTTGCAGTATATCATACCTGTTATTGACATACATTCTATTAGACCCTGTCTACAAAAATCTAAGAGCAGAATTCATAGTAATATAATAGGTAAGGCCCTATGACTGTCAGACAACCCAGCTGCATAATTGGTGTTATAGGGTGGATACACAGTAAACACCACCCAAACACCTGTTACCAACTCCCAATACAATTGAAAAAAAACGGAGAACAAGGAGTTTGCGGCAGAAAAATTTTTGGGGAAAATATTTACTAAGGACAAAATACATTATAAAAGCACACAGATATTACAAAGACATGATACATGTTTCCAGGAACATCCCAAAGTACGGGGGCATCACCCTCAGACAAAGGTATCTAAACAACTCATGTTTATGGATTCATAATGCCAGAATATTAACACCATATATAAGGGCTCCCATAACACATGGTGCAGTACCAGGTAATGACGCTCTATATACTGCCCATAGTACAAAGTATGCATAAAAAAATGCTTTAAGGTAAGCAAACAAGGGCAGAAAGAGCTTACCAGGTGTTGAAGGGTTAAGAGAGGAGACCCCCACGCCAGATGTAGCCCCGACGTGCGTTTCGCTGACCTAACACGCAGCTTTCTCAAGGGGAGAAAGTCACAAAGTAACATGATCTATCATAAATAAAGATGTATATCTCAATGAAAAGAAACACATGTACAAAGAGTAATCATGCTCCATTAAATCTCACCCATAATTCACACACAGGACAGTGTGCCAGCAGTCCCAACGCGGGTTTCACGTGGGCTTCCTCGGAATGCTGTATTTTATAAAATAAACTTATATTACATATACACTGCTCAAAAAAAGGGAACACTCAAATAACACATCCTAGATCTAAATGAATGAAATATTCTCATTGAATACTTTGTTCTGTACAAAGTTGAATGTGCTGTCAACATAATCGCACAAAAATCATCAATGGAAATCAAATTTTTGAACCAATGGAGGCCTGGATTTGGAGAGACCCCCAAAATGAAAGTGGAAACAAGTCAAAATGAAAATCAAAACAAGACAAAATTAAAGTGAAAACAAGTAAAAATGATGCTCCTGATGAGGTTGCAGATGTGCTGAGTGTGAACCTGCTGTATGCAACATCCTTCAGCATGACCGGTTTGGCAGTGGGTCAATAATGGTGTGCGGTGGCATTTCTTTGGAGGGCCATACAGCCCTCCATGTGCTCACCAGAGGTAGCCTGAATGCCATTAAGTACCGAGATGAGATCCTCAGACCCCTTGTGAGACCATATGCTGGTACGGTTCGCCCTGGGTTCCTCCTAATGCAGGACAATGCCAGACATCATGTGGCTGGAGTGTGTCAGCAGTTCCTGCAAGATGAAGGCATTGAAGCTATGGCCTGGCCCGCCCGTTCCCCAGACCTGAATCCGATTGAGCACATCTGGGACAGCATGTCTCGCTCCATCCACCAACGTCACGTTGCACCACAGACTGTCCAGGAGTTGACGGATGCTTTAGTCCAGGTCTGGCAGGAGATCCCTCAGGAGAACATCTGCAACCTCATCAGGAGCATGCCCAGGTGTTGTAGGGATACAGGCATGTGGAGGCCACACACACTACTGAGCATCATTTTGACTTGTTTCCAGTTTAATTTTGTCTTGTTTTGATTTTCATTTTGACTTGTTTCCACTTTCTTTTTGGGGGTCTCTCCAAATCCAGGCCTCCATTGGTTCAAAAATTTGATTTCCATTGATGATTTTTGTGCGATTATGTTGATAGCACATTCAACTTTGTACACAACAAAATATTCAATGAAAATATTTCATTCATTGAGATCTAGGATGTGTTATTTGAGTGTTCCCTTTATTTTTTTGAGCAGTGGGTGTTAGAACTCTCCTGTTAGGTTTTTTCTATCTTGCTGGTCACATGACCTTTTTTGCCTACTTAATCCTGCTCCGCCCTTCTGGCTTTGCTGGACTTCATTGTAACTTCTACAGTAATGGCCAAAAGTTTTAAGAATGACACAAATATTAATATTTACAAAGTCTACAGCTTCACTTTTTCTAATGGCAATTTGCATATATTCCAGAATGTTATAAAGAGTGATCAGCTTAACAGCAATTACTTGCAAAGTCAATATTTGGCTAGAAAATGAACTTTATCCCCCAAAACACATTTCAACATCATTGCAGCCCTGCCTTAAAAGGACCAGCTAACCTCTTTTCAGTGATTGCTCCATTAACACAGGTGTGGGTGTTGATGAAGACATGGCTGGAGATCAATCTGTCATGATTAAGTAAGAATGAGACCACTGGACACTTTAAAAGGAGGCTGGTGCTTGGCATCATTGTTTCTCTTCTGTTAACCATGGTTATCTCTAAAGAAACACGTGCAGTCATCATTGCAATGCACAAAAATGGCCTAACAGGGAAGAGTATCGCAGCTAGAAAGATTGCACCTCAGTCAACAATCTATCGCATCATCAAGAACTTCAAGGAGAGAGGTTCCATTGTTGCCAAAATGGCTCCAGGGCGCCCAAGAAAGACCAGCAAGCGCCAGGACCGTCTCTTAAAAGTGTTTCAGCTGCGGGATCGGGCTACCAGCAGTGCAGAGCTTGCTCAGGAATGGCAGCAGGCAGGTGTGAGTGCATCTGCACGCACTGTGAGGCGGAGACTCTTGGAGCAAGGCCTGGTCTCAAGGAGGGCAGCAAAGAAGCCACTTCTCTCCAGAAAAAACATCATGGACAGACTGATATTCTGCAAAAGGTACAGGCAGTGGACTGCTGAGGACTGGGGTAAAGTTATTTTCTCTGATGAATCCCCTTTTCGATTGTTTGGGACATCAGGAAAACGCCTCATTCGGAGAAGACAAGGTGAGCGCTACCACCAGTCTTGTCTCATGCCAACTGTTAAGCATCCTGAAACCATTCTTGTGTGGGGTTGCTTCTCAGCCAAGGGAATCGGCTCTCTCACAGTCTTGCCTAAAAACACAGCCATGAATAAAGAATGGTACCAGAATGTCCTCCAAGAGCAACTTCTCCCAACCCTCCAAGAGCAGTTGGCGATCAACAATGCCTTTTCCAGCATGATGGAGCACCTTGCCATAAAGCAAAGGTGATAACTAAATGGCTCAGGGAACAAAACATAGAGATTTTGGGTCCATTGCCTGGAAACTCCCCAGATCTTAATCCCATTGAGAACTTGTGGTCAATCATCAAGAGACGCGTGGACAAACAAAAACCTAAAAATTCTGACAAAATGAAAGCATTGATTGTGCAAGAATGGACTGCTATCAGTCAGGATTGACTTGCTGCATTAACTCATTCTAACTGTCAATATAAGCTTTTGTTACTCATATGTTTGCAATTATATTTCTGTCTGTGATAAAAACATCTGTCAAACAACACATAAAAACCAGAGGGCAGCAGATCATGTGAAAATATATATTTGTGTCATTCTCAAAACTTTTGGCCATGACTGTACTCTTAAGCTAGCCGGGTGCTTTGGTACCTTACTCAAATAGTTTTGCTTGGTCTT
This sequence comes from Oophaga sylvatica, assembly GCA_033576555.1. Taxonomy (NCBI): domain Eukaryota; kingdom Metazoa; phylum Chordata; class Amphibia; order Anura; family Dendrobatidae; genus Oophaga; species Oophaga sylvatica. The sequence continues at coordinate 33,500,573 of JARQOD010000007.1, read as the reverse complement.
CTGACCTCTATGTTCTATGTTGTTTTGTTTTTCTTTTTACTGCTACAACTTCTGTTAGGAGGTGTCCATCTTATCTCCCAGTCCCTAGTGCTTGTAGGGATCCCTTCCTCGCATCTATAGGTCTTCGTTCAGACTAGCTGAGGACTTTAGCGGGTCTGATCGCAGGATCAGGTTCCCCGTTACATCGTAGGGATTGAGCTTAGTTCTATTGTAGGGACAGATTTCCCTTTCTTTCCTTAGTGTTTGTAGAGAACATAACAGTAAGTCCAGCCCAAAAAAAATCTCTAAGGAAAGATTTCCTGTTCCCCTAATGGTGTCGGTTCAGGAGTTGGCTCAACGCCTGCAGGGACTCTCTCTGGAGGTGTCCGAGCTTCAGCAACACGTGAGTAGCTGTTCTGGAGCAAATTTCGTGGAGCCAAAGGTACGTTTGCCTGATTTATTTTTTGGTGAACAACAAGATTTTTTTTCTTTTAAAAATGCTTGCTTGTTGTATTTTTGTTTGAGACCCAGATCCTCTGAGGATGAATCGCAGCACATAGGGTTCATGTCACTTTTGCGCAAAGAACCTCAGGAATGGGCTTTTTCTCTGCAACCTACTGATCCATGTTTTAGATCAGTGGATAGTTTTTTTTCTGCTTTGGGGTTGCTGTATGATGATCCTGATCGTGTCTCATCAGCTGAGACAGAATTGAGACTTTTGAGGCAGGGATCTGGTAATGTGGAAAAATATTGTACACACTTCCGACGGTGGTCTACTCAGGTGGAGTGGAACGATTCAGCTTTGAAAAGTTTGTTTCTTGCAGGGCTAGGTGAAAGGGTTAAAGATTTGCGGATTGCTTATCCCATAGCTGGTAACTTGCAGGAGGCTATGCAATTAGCTATACGGGTGGATAGGAGACTGCGTGCAAGGGTTAATGAGAGTAAATCTGCCATGTCAGCTCCTAGTCTTGAGAGGGTTTGTACTGACATTGGAGAGCCGATGGAGATTGGAGCGATGGTACTCCGCTGTCAGGAAAATAACGCAGGTTTTCGGAGGGTTTGTGCTTTTATTGCGGCAAATCTGACCATTTCATTAAGAACTGTGTGCTGCGTATGAATAAAGAAAAAAAAAAAAGGAGGTCAGTGTCGCCCGTATAGCCTGTTTAAACACTAAGGGTGTATTTCTTTCTGC